>LR546111.1:0-29134 GCA_900536305.3 Caenorhabditis sp. 40 LS-2015 | reverse complement strand
GGGGGTAAGACAACTTACCTGATACTTGATTCTTGAAGTCCGTTGTTTCAGTGTCGGCTGCAAACGAACTCTTACTATTTGGATCGGGTTGAACTGGCATAGCAGGACCATGTGTCCCAAGTTACAGCTCTGTATTGGAGAGCGGGGAGAACATTTTTCGGAGAGCTGGATTTTCGTTTCGATGCTCAGCGCAGCAGACCTATCGTTCCAGCAACCCAGATAGCGGCATCCCGGTTCTGGATTGATAATAGAGCCTCTGTGGATGACACCGTCGAGGGCGCAGTGATATTCAAAAGGGTGATTTTAGACGCGTTGATCTGGAGCCCGTGCTTTTTGCTGATTCTCTCGACAATTCACAGTTTGCGTGAGGCATTGGCGGTTAGAAGAACGACGAGATTCTTCTGATGATGATGGGAGGAGTAGAACTTTCCTATCGTTGGTGATGTTGCGACTACGATCGTGGCAGCCTAGAAATTGAACAATTGGGGTGTTTTTACTCTACATGCGTTGCCAGATATAGCAACACAGAAATGCAGAAAAAGTGATTCTCATTCACGAATTTTCAGTTACTGCTGTTTTCAATAAATCTCCGATAACTTAAATGATAGTCATCGTGGTTTAACACAACGCAACGTGTACTTTACGACACGGGAGGTCATGAGAAAGCACCTACACTCGGACCCTACACACAAGAGAGTGTATATTTGGGAAATGACGACAAAGATTTTTATAGTCCGCAGAAGACACAAACGCTCATTTAGTTGCGCACAATTGTGCAAAAGTGCGGGAGTTCAACGATGCATTTTTGTCTCGTATGTTACTGAAATCGCGTGGATTTCTATGTGATAAACACTCACCCGAGTCCAAATTCTTTATCAACTCGGTCTCCTCCTCCATTCCGACCTTCTCCATATTTTCCATCGCCTTCCCTGGATGCGTCAGCCTGGAAATTTAGTGTTCATAATAAAGTTTTTGACGCTACAATAATACTCACATTTTTCTCCGGATCCGACTATTATTGTCTGGGGAAATATAGCACAGCACGAGCAGCAGCTTTTTGCGTTGACAATACGCCGAGCAGCCTGGGTAGAGGGAGGAGAGTTGGCAGAGTCGCTGGATTCAACGATCGTCGCGAGGCAGGAATTTGAGCAGTCGAGCTCTTGAAGGTGTGACGCGATCTTCGTCGCACAATACGCTTGCACTCTTGCATCTCAGCAGTTGTAGAATTGCTCCAGAATCTGCGACTTGAACAGTTTTCCGTGCACTGAATCGTTGATTGTGGTCGGCGAGAAGAAGCGATAGTTGTCAGTGCACTGGACCTTGTAGTCGAGATGGTTGGTCAGACGATGAATGCAGTCTTCTCGCAGGAACAGGTCGAAGATTTGATGAAAGAAGGTCTCGGTGGGTTTCTGGTGCTGCACAACGAGCTCGGAGCGCATGAAGATGATCTCGTGGAGTAGGTAGAAACGCGCCGCGTGGGAGAAGGGCTGGAAAATTGCTTTCTGGCTATTTCGGATCATATGATTCTCGACTATTATAATTTTCTCAATGAGTACTCTATTTCTGCTATTCCAGGACTCTGAGGTCCCAGGTTCCAGACCCAGGCCACCGCCATGATCGGTTTTGACGACGTCTTTAGAGGTGTCCTCCATACATTCCGAGAAGCTTCCGAGTTTCAAGTCCACTTTTTCAAGCAACAGGTCCTCCGTCCATTTCGGCATATTGGCACAGACGACTCCGTTGTTGACGCGAAGCAAATACGCAAGGGAGGCTCTAGAAACGTTTCAAAATTGCAACCAATGAGAGCTGGAAATCTAAGGCACTCACAATAGACGCTCCGGCTCCTCACACTTCGAGCATTCTCTCATCAACGACGAGACTCCGATGTTGTACAAAATCCGAGTCCGCTTCTCCTGATCCGGATTCACTTTCGTGAGCACCTCCATGGCCAAATTGTCAACTACCCTCGATGCCAGAATAGCATTCGTAAAATTGACGATGAAAAATTCGTAGCATTGACCATCCAGAGTCCTTAGCAATCGCATATGACCAACAACGTAGATCAAATCTTGCATGTTCCCCTCGCTCGACAAACTTGCTGCTGATAAGGTGGAAACGGGGCTACTCCATTTGCCTGTTGGTGAATGTCGCGTTTCAGATGGTGGCGTCGTCAGCACATTCGAAAAGATGCCCGTCGCTAACGTCGCCGTCCTACTATCCACACTATCCACGGCGATCTCCACCAACCGCTTCGTCTACCGATCCATAATCGCACGATCCGCACACGTTCTCACACACCTCCAGAACTCTCCCTCTCGTGCGGATGGTTCACGTGACCCTCTCGCTTCTGATCCTCATCCTCCAAATCGTTGGCCATTCATATCAAAACGCACTCGCGTGCGATTCTCGACGTTTCGTTGTCGTGGATTCCGTAGTGAACCACCGACAAAAGAGTCACGAACGGCGGCAATCAGAAGTTCGACGACCTGACAAACCACGACGTCTGTGGTATAGCACGCGAGATGTAGGATCCAGGTGGCTCGAGTGTTGCAAACGTCTCTCCACGTGCCCGGCCGAATTATGGCCAATTTGGTGACCGACGCGAGGACGTCCAGAGTCTCCACAAGCTGTTGATAGCTTCCGAACTGTCTGCTCACAGCCAAATACTTTTGCACCATCTGCTGACGGAGCTCCTGTATCCGATACTTGTTTCTCATCATCTTGTACTCTGCCTTGTTGTTGCAGCACATCGCGAGCAGCAGTTTCTTGCATGGACAGTACGCCGAGCAGCCGGTGGAAAGAGAGAGAGAGCTGCTCCAACCACTCGGTGCATTCTGAGGTCTCCAACTGCATTGTTCGAACGACCTGAGCGACTAGCAGCGATTCATTGGAATTTTCGGTGATCCGCGAGGATCCATAACACGGTCCGAATCCGCAGTTCTTCTGGCGAATAGCCTGAGCCACTAGAGGCACTTGATGCGGTGGCATTTTCCTCATTTCATCTCTCAGCTCTCCACGAATCGGGTATCGTGTTTAAGGGTCTCACTGAACCACGGCCATCGGGTTTTCGCCGCTTCATGACGCTTAAAGAATGATTGAAGTGATGCATGCGCAGGTCTAGGAAAGCAAAGGCGTCCATCCACTCCACCAATGATTCCGACTTCTGTTGCGACTCCGATGGTGGAAGCCTAAAAAATTGAACGTTTGGAGTGTTTTTACACTACCTGCGTTGCCAGATAGCAACACGGAAATGCAGAAAAGTGATTTTCATTCACCAAGAGAGTGGCCGGTTTTTTTTTTCTCGAAAATAAGAACATTTTTCCCTCTGCTAGTTTTAAATAAAATTTCGATTCGCGCAGTTGGAATTATGAAGTTTCAGTTACTACTGTTCTTAATAAATCTCCGCTAACTTAAATAATAGTCATCGAGGGTCAACACAACGCAACGTGTACATCGGAGGTCATGAGAAGACCCTTAAACTCGGATCCTACACATAAGAGAGTGTATCTTAACTGTATTACTTCCCAAATGTTTCCCTCTGATTCAAATGTATATGGGGGCAAAAATTCGATCACCCAAATCTAAGAACTTCTGTGGAGGGAATTTTTGAAGAAACTTTTTTTTCTCGAGTTATGACGATTTTTCAAAATGTTGGAAAAAAAAGTTTAAAATGACCGCATTTTAGTCATTTTTAAATATTTTGAAATGGGAAAAGTGTCAATAGGAAGAACATTTTGTAATCTTATTTTTTTTGTAAAAAAGGTTTTTGTACCTAAATCCCAAAATGGTGAAATTTTTGGTCAAAACCGGAGTCGAAAAAAACCGCTTGTACGATTTTTTTGAAATGATTACCAAAAGATTTGGCATAAAAAATGAGGTGACAAGTCAAGTTTTGAGGGTACCTTTCCGACTTTTTTCAGAAGATAAAAGTCAATTTATAGGTAAAATCAGTGATTTTTCAACTTTTTTCACTTTTGCTTGGGTTACATTTTTCCGATTCCACGTTTTTAGATAGTTGGTAGTTTTCTTAGAATATCTACTAGATAAATCTTTTATATCCTCCCATTTAATGAAGTGATATTCATGTTTCTGGCACCCTACACTCATCTCACAAAAGTTCACCAGTGGCCGAAAAACCGAAAAAATTTTTGTTTCCCACAGTCTTCAATTTAGTATTGTTTTGTTGTTCTTAATCTAATTCGATGATTCGTATGTGAATTACTTCAAAAAATACCGAAATGCCGTAGAAAATAGGAATATTTATGGAGTGCATGCCATTCGTCAGTTCAAATGCTCTCCCTTCAAGTTATTTTCCTACCTTTGCTATTTTTTGAAGTAATTCACATACGAATCATCGAATTAGATTAAGAGCAACAAAATAATACTAAATTGAAGACTCTGGGAAACAAATTTTTTTTTTGGGTTTTTGGCCACTGGTGAACTTTTGTGAGATGAGTGTAGGGTGCCAGAAACATATATTTCACTTCATTAAATGGGAGGATATTGAAGATTTATCTAGTAGATATTCTAAGAAAACTACCAACTATCTAAAAACTTCGAATCGGAAAAATGTTACCCAAGCAAAAGTGAAAAAAGTTGAAAAATCACTGATTTTACCTATAAATTGACTTTTATCTTCTGAAAAAAGTCGGAAAGGTACCCTCAAAACTTGACTTGTCACCTCATTTTTTATGCCAAATCTTTTGGTAATAATTTCAAAAAAATCGTACAAGCGGTTTTTTTCGACTCCGGTTTTGACCAAAAATTTCACCATTTTGGGATTTAGGTACAAAAACCTTTTTTACAAAAAAAATAAGATTACAAAATGTTCTTCCTATTGACACTTTTTTCATTTCAAAATATTGAAAAATGACTAAAATGCGGTCATTTTAAACTTTTTTTTTCAACATTTTGAAAAATCGTCATAACTCGAGAAAAAAAAGTTTCTTCAAAAATTCCCTCCACAGAAGTTCTTAGATTTGGGTGATCGAATTTTTGCCCCCATATACATTTGAATCAGAGGGAAACATTTGGGAAGTAATACAGTTTAGAGAAATGATGACAAAGATTTTTATAGTCCGCAGAAGACACAAAAGCTCATTTAGTTGCGCACAGTTGTGCAAAAGTGCGGGAGTTTAAAAATGCATTTCTAACGCGTGTTACTGAAATTGGGCGCATTTCTATGTGATAAACACTCACCCGACTCCAAATTCTCGATATAATCGTTGTCCTCCATCTCGACCTTCTCCATATTTCTCATCGACTCCACTGCCGTTTTTCCGCCACATTCAACGCATTCCTATTCCCATGATCGATGGCTTCCGAAACACGGCTCAAAGTTTCCTGACAAAAGAATCGTGGCGAGACTCAACATGTTCTCACAGAAAAGCAGTAGAGCGATGGGTTCCTGGTGTTGCTGCAGGTGAAATTAATGAGGGGTTGATTCGCCGCTGCCCGGACAGACATCCACTGTGAGAAGAGACACTCCGCAATCCATTGACAAGCATTAGTGGGCGGATCCGGCGTACTCGAGGTGGAGGCGATGACGCAGCACTCTTTCCAGTCCTCCTCGGAGGTCAACCATCTCACCACGTCCATCTTCTTGCCAACATTCACTCGTTGCCTCCCATCCGCTGACACCGTCTTTGTCGCCGCAGATACTTGTTTAAGACCATCAACGCCTGAAGGCAACTGTTCTCGTCGCGCTTCTCGATGGCGAATCAAGCCAAGAGCTCCAGTTTCTGCTGCCAAGTACGATCCGCGAAGGGCGATGGAGTGGAGGAGTTGATTGGAGAGGCGTTTGAAGCACGTCTCACTTGTCGAGTAGTAGGCGTTGTTTTGTGGATTGTGGAACACTACGGACACATCACTCACGTGATCGTAGCGATCCAGCTCTTCATGGAAAAACATCAGTTGCTGGGTTTGCTGGCAAAGTTCGACATGGGGGACTCGAATTGTGGAGGCAAGATTGTTCATGGTAAGCGTAACGGATTGGAACGCGTACGGTTTGGGTTTGACGGTGCCGTTGGCTTCGAAGAACTCCTAGACGTGCGTCATTTCCACGTGGAGTTTGTAGGCGGGAAGTGGGCGTTTCTTGAGGTAGAGCAACTCCCACATGGCCTGAAAATAAGTGTGTGCAAGCTTGGTTAATAGCTCGCGTTTCAAACTCACCCTATACCAGGTCAACTGTGGCTTCGTGGTCTCAATCTTGGTCAACAATCCTTCTCCATTGACAGCCTAGCCTGATTTGAGCCGCTTTCAGGAGTTGGAAATCACAGGGCGAGGAATCGATAATTCTCGTCCTCTCTCTTTCTCGAAAGTTCCCTGGTAGGTTGCCTGTACTTTTGGGCAGGCGGAGCAGGTGGGAGAGAATTCTTGCTAGAAACTACAAATTTGATCAACTTGGAGTGTCCTTCCAGTTCAACCATGTTTTTGATGTGTCTCATCAAGTGCTCAGAATAGGTCCAGTCAATTTTGGACCATCCTGTGGTCGTTCATGTTTGTTTCATTGGAGAAGTTTTCTACGTCTTCAACGAGGTGGAGTCGAGATGAGAGCTTCGCGTCGATTTCTGATTCCCCATTTGGTCCCAAGGGTTGTTTGCGGCAACCAAGTAGGGGGAATGTCGCCGTGCTTGTTTCACGACGCCTATGTTTCTTCAGATCGCAATTGTCCATGACTTCTTCTTCTTCTCCATATAATTCCGTTTGAAAGAAGTCATATGAGTTAAATGGCATCATTTGAGATCTCTGAAAACAAAAATTGAATAATTAACCTGCGTTGCCAGATATAGCAACACGGAAATGCAGAAATGGTGCTGTTCATTCACCGAGAGAGTGACCAGTTTTTTACCAAAAATGAGACAAAATGTTTTTTCCTCTGCTAGTTTCAAATAAAATTTTGAGTTGTGCAGTTGGAATTTTCAAGTTTTAGTTACTACTGTTCTTAATGAATATCCGATAAATTAAATGACAGTCATCGTGGTTTAACACAACGCAACGTGTACTTTACAACACGGGAGGTCATGAGAGGACCCTGATGCTCGGATCCTACACGTAAGAGAGTGTATCTTTGGAAAATGATGACAATCGTCTGGTTTTTATAGTCCACAAGAGACACAAAACTAGCTCATTTAGCTGCGCACAGTTGTGCAAAAGTGCGGGTGTTTAAAAATGTGGATTTCTATGTGATAAACACTCACCCGACTCCAAATTCTCCACAAACTTGGTCTTCTCCTCCATCTCGACCCTCTCCATATTCTTCCTCGACTCCACCATCGCTTGCCGCTTCTTCGTCACATCAAATGCCTTCCTATTCCCATGATCGATGGCTTCCAAAACACGACTCAACGTTTCCTGCGCCGCGCGGAAGTGCTCTTGAACCGGTGCCAGTACACCCTTCAGATCAACAAGATCTTCCTTCTTCTCGTCAGTCACGTCTTCCAGATTTCAAAAGAGTAGTCGAAAATCGCCCGCGGCTTTGAGTTTGGCAAGTGCTCCTCTCGTTTCTTCATCGACGCGCAGTCCGTTGATTCACAGTCACAGAAAAATGGACCCTTCTTGGAATGGGCCAACTCGTGTCCACGAGAACAATTGACTGCGCATGTACAACAAAAGCCAGTCGAGTCGCTCGAGAATCTGCGGCACCTTGTACAGCTTTCTGTGCACCGGATCTTTCGTTCTGTACTCGTTCATTGTGCTCAGAGAGAAGAAGCGAGACTTGTGACGAGCATTCGGCAGACAATGAGCATCGGCAAGCCAATCTTGCGACTCCAATCGTGGCAGCCTAGAAACTTGAACAATTGAGGTGTTTTTACTCTACCTGCGTTGCCAGATACAGCAACACGAAAATATATAAAAAGTGTTTTCATTCACTAATAGAATGACCTGTTACTTTTCCGAAAGTGAGACGAAATGTTTTTCCCTCTGCTAGTTTTAAATAAAATTTCAGTTTGCGCAGTTGGAACTTTGAATTTTCAGTTACTGTTGTTCCTCATGAATCTCCGATAACGTGAAGAATAGTCATCGTGGTTTAACACAACGCAACGTGTACTTTACAACATCGGAGGCCTTGAGAAAACACCTACAGTCGAACCCTACACACAAGAGAGTGTATATTTGGGAAATGATGACAATTGTCTGTTTTTTTTATAGTCCGCAGAAAACAGAAATCTAGCTCATGTAGTTGCGCGCAGTTTATGCAAAAGTGCGGGATTTTAAGAATGCTTTTTTTCTCATTTGTTACTGATATTGAGTGGATTTCTATGTGATAAACACTCACCCAACTCCTAAGTTTCGATATAATCGTTGCCCTCCATCTCGACCTTCTCCATGTTCTTCTTCGACCCCACAATCGCCTGCCGCTTTTCCGCCACATCCAACGCATTCCTATTTTCATGATCGATGGCTTCCAAAACACGGCTCAACGTTTCCTGACAAAAGAATCGTGGCAAGTTTCGACATGTTCTCTCAGATTTTGAAGGTTCAAGGTGAGCAAAAGGTTCGTCTTCTCGTTTTCCTCCAACGCCAGCGATAAGTTGACAAGGAATCGCTGACAGAAATTAGGGCGATGCTCCCTAACTCGAAACCTCTCCAGAATACATTCGATGCCAGGATAGTCTTCGTAGAATTGACGATGAAGTCCGATACCTTTCGGAGTTCTTTTGATTGCATATCACGAACGACGCAGACGAAATCATGCAAGTAGAGAACGTCGATTTCACAAACATGTTTCTGGTTTTTTTATAGTCCGCAAAAGACACAAATCTGGCTCATGTAGTTGCGCGCAGTTTAAGCAAAAGTGCGGGATTTTAGGAATGTTTTTTTTCTCATTTGTTACTGATATTGAGTGGATTTCTATGTGATAAACACTCACCCAACTCCTAATTTTCGATATAATCGTTGCCCTCCATCTCGACCTTCTCCATATTCTTATTCGACCCCACAATCGCCTGGTGCTTCTCCGCCACGAAGTTCGATTTCATGAAGATGTTTCAGTATGCAGAATGGACACGTTTCGGACTCCTTGCGCATGCAAATGATTACCTCGACGAACTTGTTGCTGATGAGGTTGAAACGGGACTCGTCCATTTTCCGAGTTGGTGAGTGTCGCGTTTAAGATGGTGGAGTCGGTTGAGGATCGCTCGGTGTCTGAGGAAAACAAATCGTGGCTCAAAATGTTCAGAAGCATAAAATCTTGAAAGCTTATAAGGTTCAAATCCCAGATGATTACACTCTTGAAATCTCAGAGTTCAAGAGTCTAAAAGTTGGGAATTCAAGTCATCGAAAACTCAGAACCTCGAACCAAGTTTAATCTCTTACCCGAGGTCAACACCAACGTCGGCACATTCAGAAAGATGTCCGTCGCCAACGTTGCCATCCTAATGTCCACACTATGCACGGCGACTTTCATCAACCGCTTCGGCATCCGATCCATCGCGCGATCCGCACACGTTCTCCCACACATCCAGAACTCGACCATCTCGTGCAGATGGTTCACGTAGCTCTCTCGCTTCTGATCCTCATTCTCCAAATCACTGTCCATTCGATTCAAAACGCGCTCGATTCCCGACGTTTCGTCGCCGTGGATGCCGTAGAGGATAAAGATGATGGAGACGATGGCGAGCAGGTCGTCGTTGGTTATCTAGTCACGGCTTGTGGCCTCTTTGAGACCTTGACGAAGGCGTGCATGATGAGGAGATGAGCTGGAATATGGGTTTTATAATTTTGAGCCTCCCATTCCAGAGTTTTCAGATTCCAAAATCTCAAGATCCATAGACTTTAAAACGTGAACTTTTTTTAAAAGAAATGGAACCCCGAGATTCTGGAACTTCGCGATTTCAAGATTCCGAACATCCGATTTTCAAAAAAAAAAACACTCACATCTGAACAAAACATCCTCATTAACTTCACCACGTCCTCGCTACATTTCGCCGTCTCCAGAAACATCATAAATGCCAGCAGTGATCGAACTCGATGATCAGCAAGCTGGTGACCACTGGAACGGCCAACGCCAGATTGATACTCGGCTCGTTGTCCGGGACAGTCACCATCGCGCACTTCTACAGACTCTAGATCGAGTTGCTGTCGGCGCTGGTGTCGTTGATGTTGTGCTTGTAGAGGTAGCCAGAGGAGCTGAGCACAAGGACTGGGATTGCTCTACTCTCCCAACGGTTTGAACTGGCATAGGAGGACAATGCATTTCAAGTTTCAGCTCAGTATTGAAAAGCGGGGAGAACATTATTTCGGAGAGCTGGATCTGTGTTTTCTGGTCTTTTGTGACTTCGAGGATCGCTTTTATCGAGCGGAGTGCTGCCCAGCAGCCGGCTTTGGTTCTTCTCGAGACTCCGATGCTCAGCGCACTAGACCTGTCGTTCCATCTACCCAGTTAGCGGCAACAAGGTTCTGGATTTCTGGATTGATGATAGAGCCTCTGTGGAAGACGCCGTCGAGGGCGCAGTGGTTTTCAAGAGAATTGTTTTGGACGCGTTGATCTGGAGCCCGCGCTTCTCACTGATTCTCTCAAGAATTCCCAGTTTGGGTGAGGCATTGGCGGTTAGAAGGACGACGAGATTCTTCTGATGATGATGGGAGGAGTAGAACTTTCCAATCGTTTGTGATGTTGCGACTCCGATCGTGGAAGCCTAGAAAATAGAAAATTTGGAGTGTTTTTACTCTACATGCGTTGCCAGATATAGCAACACAGAAATGCAGAAAAAGCGTTAATCATTCACCAAGAGAGTGACCAGTTTTTTTTTTCTCTATAATGAGGCAAAATATTTCCCTCTGCGAATAAAATTTCGATTTGCGCAGTTGGAATTTTGAAGTTTCAGTTACTACTGTTCTTAATGAATCTCCGATAACGTAAACAATAGTCATCGTGGTTTAACACAACGCAACGTGTATTTCACAGCATCGGAGGCCTTGAGAAAACACCTACACTCGGATCCTACACATAAGAGAGTGTATGTTTGGGAAATGATGACAATTGTCTGGTTTTTTTAAATAGTCCGCTAAAAACACAAATCTAGCTCATTTAGTTGCGCATAGTTGTGCAAAAGTGCGGGAGTTTGAAAATGCATTTCTGTCTCGTGTGTTACTGAAATTGAGTGGATTTCCATGTGATAAACACTCACCCGACTCCAAATTCTTCATAAAATAAGTCGTCTCCTCCATCTCGACCTTCTCTATATTTTTCATCGACTCCCCAGTCGCCTGCCGCTTCTCCGCCACATTTAACGCCTTCCTATCCCAATGATCGATTATCTTCCAAAACACGGATAAACGTTTTCTGACAAAATAGCCGTGGCGAGTTTCGACATATTCTCACAGAGTAGCAGTAGAGCGATGGGCTCGGGGCATTGCTGCAGGGAGATATTGATAAGGAGTTGATTCTCCGCCGCCCGAAAAGACATCCACTGCGAGAAGAGACACTCCGAAATCCATTGGTAAGCATAAGTAGGCGCAGCCGGCGTACTCGAGGTAAAGGCGATGAAGCAGCACTCTTCCCAGTCCTCCGCGGAGGTCAACAATTTCATCACGTCCTTCTTCTTGCCAATCTACACTCGTCGCCTCCCATCCGCCAACACCGTCTTTGTCGCCGTCAGATACTTGTTCAAGTCTATCAACGCCTGAAGGCAAGAGTTATTCTCGATGGCGAATCGAACCAAGAGCTTCAGTTTTTGTTGTCAGGTCGGCATACATCAGAGACTTGAACATGAACAACAGGTTGACGTCTACGGATTCGATGAGCTTCTAGATTGAACATTATTTTAACTAGGAGCTCTTCGATCTCTTTCGGAGCGTTTCGTAAGTTTGCGCCAGGCCTCCGAGTTTCTCAATGAACGATTCAAAGAATATCAGGAGGCTCAGGCATTCTTATCGTCACACGAGGAGTGGAGAAGGGCGATGGAGTGGAGGAGTTGATTTCAGAGGCATCCGAAGCACGTCCCACTTGTCGAGTAGTAGGCGTTTTTTTTTGGTTTGTGGAACACTTGGAACGCGTACGGTTTGGGTTTGTCGGCGGTGTTGGCTTCGAAGAACTCCGAGACGTGCGCTTTTCCCACGTGGAGTTTTTAGGCGGGAAGTGAGAGGTTCTTGAGATAGAGCGACTCGCACATGGCCTGAAAGTACTTGTGTGAATGCACGGAGCCACATAACTTTCAAACTCACCCTATACCCGGTCAACCTTGTCTTCCTGTTCTCCATCTCGGTCAACAACTGCGTGATCTCCAGCACACACTGTCCTCTCTCGGCATCAAACGTGATCTGTGAGCGCCCGGCAGCGTTTTGATATACTCCGAGAATTTTCTCCCCTACGCAATAATCGATTCCGGAGTAGTGCTGTCCAGTTCCGCCACTTCGAAATTCCTGAGCCGGCACCATTTGTTATGGGAGAAATTGAGAATCGTGGAGATGTGAGTGCCATGATCGGTTTTGACGACGTCTTCAGAGGTGTCCTCTATCCACTCCCTGAAGCATCCGAGTCTCATATCCGCTTATTCAAGCGACATATTCTCCGTCCATTTCGGCATTTCGGCGCACGCGGATTCGTTGTAGACTCGTAGCAGATAGAAACGGGAGGCTCTGGAAATGTTTCAAAATTACAACCAATGAGAGCTGAAAATCTGAGGCACACACAATAGACCATTCTGCTCCCTACACCCGTTGGCATCCTCTCAACAACCACGAGACTCCGAAGCTGTTCAAATCTGAGATCACTTCTCTTGATCCGGATGCACTTTTTGTGAGCACCAACACTCTCGCTTCTGATCCTCATCCTTCAAATCGTGGTTCATTCGAACTCGACTAGATTCTCGACGTTTCGTCGACGTGGATACCGTAGAGGATGAAGATGATGGAGGCGATGGCGAGCAGGTCGTCGTTGGTGATCGCGTCACGGCTTGTGGCCTTTTTGGAGATCTCGATGGAGGCGTGCATAATGTCAAGGTTTTGTGCCAGAGGACGAGCTGGAAAATGAGTTTCAAAGTTTTGAGATTCGTATTCTAGAAATTTTAGATTCACAAATCTCATGATCCAAAGATTTTGAAACTTGGAGCTTCCAGGAAATGGAACTCCGAGAATAGTCATCGTAGGGTAACACAACACAACGCGTACTTTACAACATCGGAGGCCTTGAGAAAACACAGACACTCGGACCCTACACATACAAGAGTGTATATTTGGGAAATGAGGACAGTGTTTTTTATAGACAGCAAAAGACACTAATCTAGCTCATGTAGTTGCGCGCAGTTTATGCAAAAGTGCGGGATTTCAAAAATGCATTTCTTTCTCGTTTGTTACCGAAATTTAGTGGATTTCAATGTGATAAATACCCACCCGAATCCAAATCTTCAAAATATTCGTTCCCCTCCATCTCGACCTTCTCCATATTCTTCATCGACTCCGTAATCGAGCCGGCATATTCGAGGTGCAGGCGATGAAGCAGCACTCTTTCCAGTCCTCCTTTGAGGCCAACCATTTCACCACGTCCTCCTTCTTGCCAATCTTCACTCGTCGTCTTTTCGACACCGCTTTTGTCTCCGTCGCCGTCAGATACTTGTTCGAGACCATCAACGCCTGAAGGCAACTGTATTCTTCGCGCATCTCGACGGCGAATCGAATCAAGAGCTTTAGTTTTTGCTGCCAGTTTGGATCCGCAGCATACATCAGCGACTTGACATGACTGACAGGTTGAGGTCTCCGGATTGCCGTCGTAGCGTTTCTCGCGTTGCTTCTGAGCACGGAAAGTGAGGTTCCAGGGTCTTGAAGTCCACAAACCTTCATATTTTGGCTCTGCTTCTCGTACTGTCTCTTCAACATGACCTTTCCTTGACTCTCCGTCTTCTTCTGCCTATCCGGCTTGAGTCTCTGCCAAACTCTCGTGTGCCAGAATCTTCTGAATGCAAGCTGTTCCTGGTGTCGGATTTCCGCTGTCTTCAGTTGCAGCAGCATCAGAGTATTTTATTCCTCATGATAGCACAATGGATGAGACTATCGGTGACCGAGTCGAGGACCTCGACCAGCAGATTTTGAGGGTTCAAGGTGAACATCAGGCTCGTCTCCTCGTTCTCCTTCAATGCCAGCGACAAGTTGGTGAGGAACTGACGACAGAGTTTGATGCGATGTTCTCTAGTTTAAAACCTCTCCAAAATACCCTCGATGCCAGGATAGAATTTGTAGAATTGACGATGAAATTCGATGTCTTTCGGAGTCCTTAGCGATTGCATAATCCATAATCACGCGATCCGCACACGTTCTCACTTGTCCAGAACTCGACCATCTCGTGCAGATGGTTCGCGTAGCCCTCTGATCCTCGTTCTCCAAATCATTGTCCATTCGAATCAAACGCGCTTGACTTTCGTCGTTTCGTCGCCGTGGATGCCGTAGAGGATAAAGATGATGGAGACGATGGCGAGCAGGTCGTCGTTGGTTATCGAGTCACGGCTTGTGGCCTCTTTGAGACCTTTACGGAGGCGTGCATGATGAGGAGAAGACCTGGAATATAGGTTTTTAATTTTGAGATTCCCATTCCACAGTTTTCTAGTTACCAAATCTCAAGATTCAAAAGCTTTGAAACTTGAAGTTTTCCGGAAATGGAACCCCGAGATTCTTGAATTTCGCAATTTCGATTCCGAAGATCCAATTTTCAACAAAAGCATATACTCACATCTGAACAAAACAGCCTTATGAACTTCACGACGTCCTCACTAAGTTTCGCCGTCTCCAGAAACATCACACATGCCAGCAGTGATCGAGCTCGATTATCGGCGAGCTGGTGACCACTGGAACGGCCAACGCTTGATTGATACTAGTCTCGTTGTCCGGGACAATCACCATCGCGGATGCAGTTTGAGCTCGACACTCTTCACCAACTTGGCGCAGTAGTAGAGCGACTCCTTCTTGATCATTTCGCTCTTCTTCAGCTCGACCAAATTTATGGTGACTTTCAAAATCTCATAGTTCGACATCTGGTGTCGTTGGGCGAGTGGCGGATGTTGTGAGGAAATTCGAGTTGCTGTCGACGCTGGTGTCGTTGATGTTGTGCTCGTAGAGGTATCCAGAGGAGCTGAGCACAAGGACTGGGATTGCTCTACTCTCCTAATTGACGATCACAATGTCCTCAACGTTTCGAGTGGTTAGGGCCTTCTCATCCACAAAGTCCTGATCATGGAGCGGCAAATCGTAGACGCAGATGTACTTCATCTTAGCCACCGCCACCAGCTGCTTCTTCCTTTTCTTCCGATGAGGTGGTCGAACAGTTGAGGAGGATCGGATACATCAGCCTGGAAACGAATTGTAAAAAATGACATTTTTGACGTTACAGTGTGCTCACATTTCTCTCCGGTTTTAACTGTGAAACGGTCTTCACACCGACGATGCCAGCTCGTATCTTGACTACAAAAGCCTTTGGAACTGCTCCTCTCGTTCAGACTTTTCAGGATCGTTATTTCTTCTCTTGAAATTATCGGAGGCTCTTTCAGATGTTTCTTCACCGCTCTGTTGTTCATCGGAACACCATGGCATCTTTCATTAGAAAAACAGGCTCGGTTTCCACTCCACCTTAACCGACTTCAAGTCTATGGAACAA
The DNA here is from genome assembly GCA_900536305.3 of Caenorhabditis sp. 40 LS-2015. Lineage (NCBI taxonomy): Eukaryota > Metazoa > Nematoda > Chromadorea > Rhabditida > Rhabditidae > Caenorhabditis > Caenorhabditis tribulationis. The sequence goes on along the minus strand of LR546111.1, from coordinate 13,548 downwards.
ATTCTCGGTCTTCGGTGGGTGGTGAGGATTCGCCGATTCCTCTTCGCCGAATTTCGCCTTCGGCCAGCGACCTACAAAAATTAAAGTTAAAATTTGATTTTTTTAACAGAACAAAAAAACATACCCAAAGGCCCAGAAACTGTCTCCAAACTTGGCGGTGACCGGCTCCGGAGTATTTTCCACCACTCGGTAATAATTCAGACGACTCCATTTGATGTGGAGTAGAGACTGTAAATTATTTTTTTCAATTTTTCAACAGATTTTTCAACAGATTTTTCCTCATGAATTGACTTGAAAAATGAAACTGAGATGTGAAGAAGGTGAAACGGTGAAAAAACTATCTCATCGCTTAATAATTTCTTTGTGGTGGCCGCGAAACGCGTCAACAGCCTACTCTTTGCGCATCTCAAGTGCAAAGTACTCAGAGAAAGAGAGAGGGAAATAGTGGTGCCCCGGCATTTCGGAGTGTCGTTGTTGCGCGCAGTTTATGCAAAAGTGCGGGAGTTTAAAAATGCTTCCTTTTCTTGTGTGCTACTGAAATAGAATGGATTTCTATGTGATAAACACTGAAATTACACACATTGATATGTGTAACCAGCGTCGCTGCGCTCACTTTTAAGTTCTAAAAATTTTGTGCGCGGTCAAATTCTTTAACTGAACTCGATCTCGAGTTCCTTTTTTGAGAAGGAGATTGCTGGGAAACGAATAGAGCTAATGATCGAGGGATGTATCGACGCCATTCATTTGCTGAGTAGGGAATGTACTCGATTCCGAGTTCCTTTCTTTAATCTATTGATATCTGTTGTACTTTCTCCCCACCATTCGTCACTTTATTATTAAACTATATAATTCATCTGCCGCCACAGGTTCTTTTCCCTGCACATTCCTATCCCGAGATGATGTAATTGGAAACTCGAAAGATTTCTTTGAATGATCCAAAGTTTCAGCAATATCCGCTCGAAACTTACACCGACCTATCAATGCTTTATGACTCCTGCCACCCTTAAAGACGACATGACCATTTTGAAAAAATTGTTCATGACTGGACCAGTGACCACAATCAAGCTCACAGAAGGAGATCTCCCAAATTCAAATCAACTGACTTGTGGTTCCGATGAGGAGAGATTCCATATTCTCGTGGCAATGTTCAAACTCAAGCTGAATGTTGGAAAATCGATCCTGTTTGTCAGCTCCATCGTGGGCTGCGTGTTAAACAAGGATTATTTCTAGATTTTTTTTTTGAACTTCCAGCCATAAAAGCGCATGGAGGTTCAAGAAAAATTTTCAGAGTCTAGTGTCTTGAAGTTGTCTACCGTCTGTACTGAATTTCGGCGCGCCTCAAGTTGCAAAGTGGCACGCCTCTTTTTTCGTTGCACAAGCCTTCAATTTTTGTCACACTTTTCTGAAAGCGGCGTGTCGTTTGATTTTTTTCCCACCTGTGGCGCACCGACGTTTCATCGTACGAACAGTGCAGCAGCGATAAATGTAGAGGGATGGATTTCTACTTTTAGAGAAGTATGCAATCGTGCTCTAATGAGAATCGGTTTCTGTCAAAAACGAAAACTGAAAGTGACCATCGGAAACACTTCAAAATCTCCTCTCGGGTGACAACGAAAGCAATCTGTGTCACCACGGAAAAGAGATACTGAAGTGAATACTGATAGGATTCTGTTTATGGCTCTAGAAAACATTTTCGAGCCAAGTGATTTGTTGAACTCCTGATTTCTGCGAGCTTGAAGCTGCTCGACGTTGATCGGTCTGGGAAAAGTGTTGCGTAGTCTTTGAAATTCTCGATCGAATGATAACCTTACCTAAATTCTGAACATTTTTAGTTCCAATGAGTCATTTGAAAGAACGAGTGCCATGCAACTTGACGTGAGGTCTGCAGATCATCAATAAAGCACAATTGACGGGTGCATGAGTCATAGACCACGAGCAGATAGCGCAGATGAAGAGCACGTAACATAAATAATAGTTTCAAGGGTTGATTCTGCCTTTCGCTTCGACAGTCCATGCTCTCGGTGGTGTTCCATCAGTTGAATGCATTCTTGCTGTCCACTTCACATTCTTTTGGAAAATCGGTATCCTGATTGTACTCTTCAGAAGCATCACAACCACCTCGGATTTCTCTTTCCGTGTATCGTCGGTCCGAATTTTGACAGCGACTTGTCCTCGACCAGAGGTTCGACGCGAGTCCGACATAATGAAGTGGTATTGAAATCCATTCAAGACTCCGTGTTTCTTCAGATCGCAGTTGTCCACGCCTTCTTCTTTCGTCGTAGAATTCTGTCCGAAAGAGCGTCATTTGAGACCCCGTGGAACCTCTGAAAATTACAAAATTTTATTTCAAAAATTTTTTAAACATGGATTGATTTGAAAACTGAAAGCGAAGAAAGGAGGCAGCTTACTTGATACTTGATTCTTGAAGTCCGTTGTTTCAGCGGTGGCTGTTGATGAACTCTTTCCATTTCGATCGGTTTGAACTGGCCTAGGAGGACCACGTATTCCAAGTTTCAGCTCTGTATTGAAGAGCGGGGAGAACATTTACGGAGAGCTGGATCTTGGTTTTCTCGTCTTTTGTGGCTTCGAGGATCGGGTTTATCGAGCGGAGTGCTGCCCAGCCGCCTTTTGTTCTCCTCGAGATTTCGATGCTCAGCGCACCAGACCGATCGTTCCATCCACTCAGATAGCGGTATCCCGGTTCTGGATATCTGGATTGATAATAGAGCCTTTGTGGAGGACGCCGTCGAGGGCGCAGTGATTTTCAAGAGGATGATTTTAGACGCGTTGATCTGGAGCCCGCGCTTCTTGCTGATTCTCTTGACAATTCACAGTTTGCGTGAGGCACTGGCGGTTAGAAGAACGACGAGATTCTTCTTCTGATGATGGGAGGAGTAAATCTTGCCAATCGTTGGTGATGTTGCGACTACGATCGTGGCAGCCTAGAAATTTGAACAGTTGGGGTGTTTTCACTCTACATGCGTTGCCAGATATAGCAACACAGAAATGCAGAAAAAGTGATTTTCATTCACCAAGAGATTGACCAGTTTTTTTCCCAAAAATGAGACAAAATGTTTTTTCTTCTGCTAGTTTCAAATAAAATTTTGAGTTCCGCAGTTGGAATTTTGAAGTTTTAGTTACTACTGTTCTTAATGAATATCCGATAACTTGGAGAATAGTCATCGGGGTTTAGCACAACGCAACGTGTACATCGGAGGTCGTGAGAAGACCCTTACACTCGGATCCTACACATAGGAGAGTGTATCTTGGGGCACAGTTGTGCAAAAGTGCGGGATTTTAAAAATGCATTTTTCTCCCGTGTTACTGAAATTGAGTGGATTTCTATGTGATAAACACTCACCCGAGTCCAAATTCTTCATCACGAACTCGTGTTTCTGACTGAACCACGACCGTCAGGTTTTTACTCCTTCAAGTCGGTTGAAAATATGTTCGACGTGATGCATGCGCATCTCTTATAAACCAAAGGCGTCCATCCACTCCACCAGTGACTTTCACTCCTGTGAATATGCTTCATCTATAATTCAACAAATCTTCATCGACCTCCGGGTGCGATTTGATGATCGACTTGACGAGTGCCGAGTTCGACGATGCGACGCAGGTACGGCTCGACGGGGTTGACGTAGTCGCGGAGTGTGGGCACCGCGGTCAGCGTCTGGAAATGGATGGGGTTCATGGGGTTCTTGGGCCGGATTCTGAACGGCCTAAGATGCTCAGTAGAATCTCGACTTGAACGTCACAAGCATTCTAGAGCGCTCAGGATACTGATTCTAACGTGTCCAAGGCAACTAAAAAACTCTAGGATTCTGATTTTGCTGTCGGGAAGATTCTAGCGACCTCGGGACACGTATCCTGGCGTCACCGTGGTCGCTAGAAACCTCGAGATTCTGATTCTAGGAGAGCATTTCAGAATCATTTCGACGTCAGATTTGGAATCGAATCGGTGAATTTCGAGCTCTGGAAAGGAATACACCTGACGTAAGAATCAAAATCTCGATGTCTCCAGAATCTTCCTGACGTCGAAAATAGAATCCTGAGCTCTCTAGAATCATGGAGGCATCGAAATGTAGCTTCTAGAAGGCTTAGGATCCCGATATCCAGACGTCGTATGGATTCGAACGATATTAAGATTCTGATTCTAGACGGTCCCTCGAGACAAGCCTCAAAACCCCACCTTGAAATCCTCGGGCGGCTCCATCTTCTCGCACTTCATCCACGGCGGCTGATACTCTCCATCCTCGCCGACCACATACAGTACCGGTCAAAAGGTTGTCCACTTTCGGTTTTTTGTCCATATCTCTGCTTAGAGATTAGTTTATGGGCTGAAATTACACAAAAATATGTCAATTGTTAAAAAACACAAGTTTGCAAATTTTCATGCAAAAGTTCTGAACGAAAAAAATTTTAGGTCAATTTTTCGATTTTTGAACTTTTTTTTTGACCCGTCTTCCAAAGATGGGAAACATGATTTTTCACTGTGTTTGGTATATGGTTGGATAGGAAATGAGTTGGGCTTTACAAAAATAATAAAAACTTGTTACTTGCATGTTCGGGATTCAGACCATGACCGGTCGAAGTGCAGGCAACTGACTTCAGGCAGGCAACCTACTTCTATGCCAGTTTTCTGAACTGCTTATCTGTTTTTCACTTCAAATTTGTTCCCAATCTACTGCTGCATAGCTTTGAATAAAAGTACAGAAAATTTAGAATCTTTAGATAGCTAGAGCTCCTGGTCAAACTCGATAACCAAAACATGGAAAATCGAAATTTCGAAATTTTCATGTTTGGGCTCTCGTAACGAAGTCAATGTCGCTGATTTTTATGATTTTAATGTTCAATTCACATCTTAAGGTATGCAGTTATATAGTGTCACATGAACTTCGTTCATCAAAAGGTCAACTGGGAATCTGCAATTGGTCAAAGTACAAACATCGTCACAAAACATACTAGAGATTCAGTGATCGCTTCCCAAAACCATCTATTTGCCGTTCCCAACCTAATCTTTTGTCTAAAATAGGTTTTGATCTTATTTAAAGACATTTAAAACAAGTTTTGGACTTCCCAACACATATTTCGTTGACTAGGGAGCCTTGCCAACATTTTGCTATACCTGATTTCCTGGTGCGCGACAAAAAACTGTTCATAGGAACTGTCTGGAAGCTCAAGATTCAGAGTAATCTCATTTTCTAAGAAACCACGGTATGTTAGATTATAAATAGACAGCAAAGTTATAAAAATCAGCGACATCGATTTCGTTACGAGAGCCCAAACTTGAAAATTTCGAAATTTCGATTTTCCATGTTTTGGTTATCGAGTTTGACCAGGAGCTCTAGCTATCTAAAGATTCTAAATTTTCTGTACTTTTATTCAAAGCTATGCAGCAGTAGATTGGGAACAAATTTGAAGTGAAAAACAGATAAGCAGTTCAGAAAACTGGCATAGAAGTAGGTTGCCTGCCTGAAGTCAGTTGCCTGCACTTCGACCGGTCATGGTCTGAATCCCGAACATGCAAGTAACAAGTTTTTATTATTTTTGTAAAGCCCAACTCATTTCCTATCCAACCATATACCAAACACAGTGAAAAATCATGTTTCCCATCTTTGGAAGACGGGTCAAAAAAAAAGTTCAAAAATCGAAAAATTTTGGAAATTTGAAAAATTGACCTAAAATTTTTTTCGTTCAGAACTTTTGCATGAAAATTTGCAAACTTGTGTTTTTTAACAATTGACATATTTTTGTGTAATTTCAGCCCATAAACTAATCTCTAAGCAGAGATATGGACAAAAAACCGAAAGTGGACAACCTTTTGACCGGTACTGTAGTACGTGTACGGCTGCTTCGGCTTCTCATCACAATTCGTCGTCGGGAGATGATCATTACGATCTTCGGTGACGTGGTGAGCTGCCGAGGTCGACGTCGATGATTCTGGAGCCGCTGGAACTGGAGCAACCTCCGAAACATCGTTCGACGTCGTCAAGTCCAGCGTCGGATAGTCGTTGTCGTCAGTGTCGGCGCCACCGACCCGCTGAAACCCCAATCGTCCCTCGTCGTTGTAATCGTCCGGGAACTGCTCGCGGAGCTTCTGAAAGCGAATGAGTTGTGCGGCGAAGAACTCCTCGTCGGACGCTATGACTTCTTGCTCGCGGATTCTTCTCGGTGGCGGTGGTGGTGGTGGTGATGGATCTCGTGGTCTTCTGAAGTCGTCATCATAAGAATTTTGACGTCCATGGCTGTGGCCGACGTCTTGGTGTCTTCTTGGGTCGAAATCGTTAGGAGCTTGTGGTCTTCTGAACTCGTCCTTCTGTATTCTGGGATGCTCTCGGGGATTCAGAGGCGGCTGACGTCCAAAACTGAACTTTGGGGTTCGCGGAGGTCCTGAATCCTGATGGAGTCTCTCTCTAGAGTCTCTGTAGACAGAACGCTCGTCCGGGTATCTGTCGTTAGATCCCTGACGCTCCTGCTCCGGAAATAATCCGAGTCTTCAGAGAGAGAGAGAGTCTTGCGGCGGCGCTTGTGATGCTTCCGGTCCTGCCTGACAACGACGGCGTAGGCGAATTTCGACCACGATTCGTTCTGAAAAGTATAAAATCATAGTTGGATGAATGGGGATCAAAACTAGAGGCTAAGAGCTCTTCGATCGATTTTGCTTGATCTTGATCCACCATGCTCAGAATTGGTCTCAAAAATTGGCTCGGAAGTCGATTTCGACTCAAAACACATTCAGTCTGGGTTCAAAATTGACTCAGAGTTCTTCCTGGGACTCTAAGTGCAACCTGGAACCACTAATCCTAAGACCAATTTCTGCTCATCCTGAATGATTCCAGATCGAATCGAGTGGCTCAAAAACTGACTCAGAGCACTCTTTGCACAATTTTAGCTCAATCTAGCAGCGAATTCGACTCAGGAAACGAGTTTTTTGGTTCAAAATGAGCCTACAGCCTTTGGGCTCAATCTGGCCAGACGTTGGGTCAGTCAGTCTGGCTCATTTTTGATCAAATTTGGCTCAAAACTTGCTTGAGGACTCGTTAGCTCGATTCGGCTCAAAAAGTCTCTCTCTGACTCAAATCTCTGAAGCTCAATCTGGATCGAAATTCGCTCCATGAGCTCCTCAATGGATTTCCGCTCAACCTTGCCTGAATTTGGCTCAAAAACGGGCTCAAATCTTTATGGGCTCAAAAACTGGTTTACTCCTCTTCAGATCTTTCCCAAGAAAACTCACGAAGCTCTTAATGGTCAGTATGAAGCCGTGCTGAAAGCGAGCCGTACTGAAGAACAACAAAATCAGCTCGAAGATCAACGACGTCGTCTGCGCCGTCCAGCTTCCGTTGACGAACGGTTTGTCGAGCCAACGCTCGCGCAGTTTTTGCTCGTATCGATTGCCGAACAGATGAGGCTCTTCTTGCTGTACGATTGGACTCGTTTGTCTCTCGTGGCGATGGCGTAGTTGACGAGTTGCAGGAGGTCGAGGTTATGAGACAGCGCGATGAAGGGGTGCTCGAAGCGGGCGAGGAGTTTCGGGTGATGCAGGTTTTGGACTGGAAATTCGGATGGTTTTGAGCTCATTTTCAGTTCAAATTGGCCAATTTTCAAGCTGAAAATGCGGTTTTTCGGACGGAAAATGCCTAAATTGAACATTTTGAGCAGCAAAAGACCGATTTTTTGTTCAAATTTCCACTCCAAAACTCACAATCAAACTATAGTGCTTCGTCTTGCTGGGCACACCACGATGCGGTAGATCATAGAGCGGCACGTGTCGCATCGCAACCGTCGTCATCTCGTCGTACGACAGAATGTGCGGTCCGTTTACCTCGACTTCCGGCGGAGGTCTTCTGGCCGCCGATGACGTCGACGGATGGTTGTCGTCGTCGTCCTCGTCCTCGTCGCTGAACATCGAGATGTCGGATGGCGGGCGATTCGCAAAGTCGTACTGGCGAGGCGGGTCTGGAACTGCACGTTTTTTAAATTGAAGTTTTGAGCCAATTTTTGGAGAGAAAATTTTGGGCTCATTATTTGATGTATTTGGGCTCGTCTCTTGATAGATTTCAGGCACAGCAAAATCGGATGTATTTTCGCCATGTTTACCGATTTTTCGAGCGGTAAAAGCCTAAAATTCGACAAGTTGACGGTCTTGGAACTCTTTCCGACCTTGTTCAGGCTCATTTCCCAACAATTTCCAACTGTCAAATCCTTTCACCCAATCCCGGCGGTGCCTGCATCTGCATTCCCGGCGGCGGAGCGTGCTCCAGGCTCGGCGGCGGTGCTCTCGACCCCGATTTGCTCGGATACTCCTCCTGCTGCTCGTCGTCGTGCAGAATCTTCTGATAGTCGAGCGGATCTTGGTTTTGCTGGCGGTAGAGACGTTGTTGGAGTCTGGAAAGTCGGCAAAAACATAGGCCACGCCCACAAAAGTCGAAAATGGAGGGATTCCCAGTTTGTGGGCGGAGACTAATTAACAAAAACCCCCAATTTTGAATCAGTTTCACCTGGGGCTTTCATAGACCTTTCAACATTGCTCATTCTTATTCGGTTTCGAGCCAGATTCAACAATTTTCAGTCAATGTGAACTCATTTTCAGACGATCTTGAGCTTTTTTGCCCAAAAACTCACGGTTGATCACACTTCACCAGCCCGACTCGACAGCACGGCGTTGTCACCACGTGTCCGCACTCCAACTCGACCTCCACCAACTGCATGCACTGTCCGCACTCCTCGTAGCAGAACTTGCCGCACGTGTGACGATAGTTGGGGTTCGCGCACGTCTTCTCGTACGGGTACTCGCAGCGCGCCTCGTGCTCCTCGTCGACGTTCGGATGGTAGCGGCGGCGGCAAATCTGACCGCAGAGCTTCTCAATGTTGCACATTTCGAGGCAACCGCCTTCTGGGGAGACTTGTGGAAAGTCCGACGGCTCGGAGACGATGGATCTGTTGCCATGGGCGACGCATTTGAGAGGAAGGTCGTAGTTGACGAGGTGCTGGAAGATGGACAGTGGATGTTGAGGGATTCAGAATCGAGGGGTTATACAGGGGGTTTAGGTTTTCGGGTTTTAAAAAGATTTTAAAGGTGTTTCGGAGCCCAAAATTCAGATTAAGCAGTTTGGTCTCCTGAATCAGGACTCCGGGCTGGATTTACATACCCAGGATCTAAATTTTCGGGTGCTCGAGTCCAAAATGATAATCGGGGCATGGCGGAAACCTTCAGAATCTAGATTCGGAGGTTCTGAAAACCAGTGTCTGAGTCTGGAGTGCTCGAATCCAAAATTCAGACTTCAGAAGTTCTGAATCGGACCTTCCAGGGGTTTTGAAGGACAGAATCCGAGTTTGCGGGTTTTGACAGTCCAGCGTCGAGATCTAGGCGCTCAGAATCTGAATCCGATCGTTTTGTTCCCCCAGAGTCCCCAGGATTCCCAGGATTCTGAACCTCTAGAATCTGGATTTTGATTTTGACCTTACAGGGCCCAGAATCCGAATTCAGGGACTCTGGAGCTTTCAGAATCTGGCTTTTAAGGTCCTGATCCTTCACAACTTGACCAAAGCTCTGATAGTCTCGTTTCCAGAGGGAACTCAAAAGTCATCGTGAAGACTCTGGAAAGCCCCGTATTCTGACTTTGACAGTGGAAGCATCCTAGAAGGCCCCCAATTTTGAAGATGGACGTATAAAGATTCTGGAGAGTTAAGGATTCCCTATTTCGCTTAGTACAGTTCTTCTAACAGTCTGAACCTTAATGGGTGACTGAGGATTCTGATTTCGAAGTAGGGATTCTGAATTCCGCGTCGACAAAACTTTAGATGGTTCAGGATTTTAATTTTGACGTTGGGAAGCTTTCAGACAGCTCATGAATCTATTTCAAGCCCACGCAGATTTCAGAATCCCAATTTTGACGCCGGGTAAGAGTCTGGACCACTGAAGATCCTGACTTTGTAGTTTGACGATAGAGAAGAAGATTCAGGGCCAAAACGACCAAAAAATCGCATACTTTGAGTAGAACGCCGGCTTGGCGATGGTGTCCGAGATGAGCAAGTTCATACGATGCTGCTCGTAGAGTTGCGAGTACGGCAGCGCCCTCTCCACCAGCCGCTCGAACATCGAAATCTGCATGCCGTACTCCACGCCCAACTCATGCACCGCCGGATTCGGACGCAGCTGCTTGTGGTCGCCAATCATCACGCAATGCTCGACACTCGAGATCATCGCCGACAAAATGTGCGCCTCGAGCACTTCGGCCGCCTCCTCGACGATGAGGATGCGCGGTTCGACGCGTTCAAGGATGGGACGGAGTCGTGACGCGCCTGTGGTCGTGCATCCGACCACCATCGGCATTCGCATGATTTCCGCGTCGACGCGATCCTGGGCTCGCATGTGCTTCTCGCAGGCGACACGGTATTGACGGATCTCTTCGGGCAGACGTTGGCCGACGAGTTTTCTCTGTAAAGACTCATCGTTTTGGACACGATTTGCTTGAAGTTGAAGTTTGGCCAAGTTTCAGGGTCAGATTGGCTCACAATGGCTGAGAATAAGCCCGGCAAATTTGTGACCTTGTCTGGCGAAGTTTCGCCTTAAATTGACTGAAAACTTCCAATTTCTAGTCACTTTAACCCGAGCCTTGGCCACAACAAGTCGAAGCTCGCTAGGCTTATTTTCAGCTGATTTTCACCAAATTTTCGACAGTTTCCAGTGGATTTTAGTGAGTTTCGACCTATTATCGGAGCGGTTTGGTCAGTTTCAGTCATTTTCAGCTCCATTTTCAGCCATATAATGTCAAAAGTTTCGAACCTCTTCTCAGCCGATTTAGAGTCCATCTGAACTCAAACTAGGCCGCTTTACCTTCAAAGTTTCTGGGCTCATTTCAATTTCGATTTCCACTCACCACTTCCGCACACCAATACATGTACAACGCCCATCGTTTCGGTCGGGCAAGACTGAAAATGTACTTGATATCGGGTAACTCGTGATACGGCACCGGCACGGTGTTCAGAATCATCGCGCGAACGTCCTGGACCATTTTGTTGATGCTCTCGTCGACGTTATCGCTGCGATTCTTCTTCTTCTCGCCCATCAGCGGCACGTCGACGGGCAGTTGCTCGCTGGCGATCACCCAGTAGCTGCGTGTGTGGTACTCATCGATGGAAGGTCTGAATTCTCAAGGAATTTGAATTTTCATGGATTTTGAGATTCCGAGGATTCCGATTTTCTAGAGAATCTGAACTTTCAGCGAATCTGAATCTTTATGGATTTTTAATTTTCAGGGATTCTGAATCTTCACGGATTCGGAATTCGGATGGATTCTAAGAATTTCAACAGTCTGAAAAAATCCGAATTCATCAAATTTCGGAGCCTATGAAATTTCAGAGTTCATGAAATTCGAAAATTCTGGTTTTCAAGGAGTTTGAAATCTTCTCTGGGGCAAATTTCAACTGGTTCTCTTTCCATTTTCAGTCAATCTATAGGAGTTCTGAGTCAACAGGGATCCTAGGAGATTCTAGACTTCCACGGATTCTAAAGTGAAATTCTGTTTCAATTTCAGTCATTTTTAGTCGACTGGAGCCCTCACAAGCTGTGAACTTTGATGCGTTCTCGTGGCTCATTCTAGCCGAACTTTTATCTTTCTTTCTCATCCAACCACCCAATTTCAGCTCAAATTCTGAATCTACATGGCTATAGGGCTTACCCTTGGTCTCCACACCAATATGCGGTCTAAAAATGGGCTCCTGCAACTGCTCATACTCCAAATCCATTTCTTCCTTTGGCGGCGCCTTTCTCGTCACCATCATATAATCGTCGTCATCGTCATCGACACCGTGCGGAATCGGTTTTCCGGCCATCAGTCTCCTGCCAGCCGCCTTCGATCGTATCTCTCCGTAGATCTTCTCCAGCCGCAGCTCCTCGGCCTTCTGCTCTTCCGACTTGTCGTAACGTTGAAAGTTGGGTCGGAAGATGTCCTTTCTGCCGTGCACAATGTAGCGCTCGAAGGGGATCAGCTTGAACGGATTGATGTTCTTCATGTTTTGGAGGACGTGTTTGTAGCCGGGAAGGTAGGAGCTCGCTTGAGCCATTTGATACGAACGGTTCGGCTTGAGCGGCGCGGTTTCTTCGTGCACGGCAAGGTGCAGCACTTGTTGCCTCTTCCTTTTCTTCCGGGGAGCTGGTGGAACAGTAGAGGAGGACGGGTCCATCGGATACATCAGCCTGAAAACGAATCGTAGAAAATGACACTTTTGACGTTACAGTGTACTCACATTCTTCGACATGGCATCCTTCATTGGAAAAACAGGCTCGGTTTCCACTCCATTTTAACCGAATTCGAGTCTATGCAACAAATTCTTGGTCTTCGGTGGGTGGTGAGGATTCTCCGATTCCTCTTCACTGGATATTGCCTTCGGCCAGCGACCTACAAAAATTAAAGTTAAAATTTGATTTTTTTAACAGAACAAAAAACATACCCATAGGCACAGAAATTGTCTCCAAACTTGGCGGCGGCCGGTTCCGGAGTCTTTGTCAGCACTCGGTAATAATTCAGACGACTCCATTTGATATGGAGTGGAGACTCTGTAAATTTTTTTGTTCAACAGATTTTTCCTCATGAATTGAATAAAAAATGAAACGGAGATGTCAAGGTGGTGAAAAGATGAAAAAATCTCATCGCTCAATAATTTCTTTGTGATGGCCGCGAAACGCGTCAACAGCCTACTTTGCGCATCTCAAGTGCAAGGTACTCAGAAAAAGAGGAAGAGAGGACAGATAGTGGTGCCCCGGCATTTCGGAGTGTCGTTGTTGCGCGCAGTTTACGCAAAAATGCGGGAGTTTAAAAACGCTTCCTTTTCTTGTGTGTTACTGAAATAGAATGGATTTCTATGTTATAAAAACTGAAAATACATACATTAATACGTGTAATATCGAAGTTGAAATTCAGATCGTTCAAATTTTTTCAGTAGTTCATTTTGTCACAAAAACACAGGGGATGAAAGAAATCAACACAAAAAAGATAGATCAACTTAGTAGCTTTCTCGGTGAGATGTTTGATGATACCTATTCCTCGTCTAGCTACGTTACTACACTTTCCACTTCAGTATCCGCAAACTCACTGTTATCTTCTGAAACACATCCCAATCTGAACACCTTCTTGAGAATCGACATGATTATGCAATAGGCAGAGAGTAAAAAGCAGGAAAAGTCGGCAAGAGGGCAGAGAAGTCACTAACAAGAACTGTTATGACCGGTCAATTAGGGGTGGTGGGCATGCGCGGTGAGAGATAGCGAGACGCCGACGGATTACGGTCGGCATCTATCTGTCGGGGCGAAGAGAAGGTGGCCGGTTGATGTGAACATATGAACTAGTGAAGAGGTGGAAAAAGGGAATAAGAGGTACTTGGACAAAGAAGAGAAATAGAAATTTGAGATTTGAAATCATATTTTTAGGCACTTCCTTTCTTCGACGTCTTCAAATACTTCTTCCACTCCATTTTTAACCTGTGAATATCATTTCAAATGAACCGACTGATGAGACTTTTTGTTACCTGCGACAGAAGTCGAGT
>LR546109.1:0-20571 GCA_900536305.3 Caenorhabditis sp. 40 LS-2015 | reverse complement strand
ATTAGCAGGTTTTGAACGCAGAAATATAGGTTTTAGACAATCCTCTTTCGAACTATATAGGTCATTACTACTGGTTAGCTTCACGACTTAAAACATTCCCTGGTAAAAAAATTGACCACAGTCATTTTCCTTTCTTCACTTTCACTTATCTTCCCTTCCCTCAAGACACTTTTATCATTAGAAAATTTCAAGAAGTGTCTATTACTTTCTTTTGTCATTTTCTTGTTCTCTGAACTTGCAACAAATGCCACCCTAATAAGTAACCTGGGTGGTCGTAGACCTCCCGGGTTACCCATTGCTTAGTCAGACTCAAGAAAAAAGAAAAGGAAAAGTAGAAGAGAAGGGGGTAGACCAGGAGGGGTGAGTGAGACTTGGGGAGACAGATGGTTGTCGGTGATTGATAGGGAGACTGGGGAAGGGGTATTCTTACATACATACACACATGTACAAGCAAAAACCTAGCCGAGAAAAATGAAAAAGAAAACGATGATCGAGGTCAAGAAACGATATTGAAAGTAAGGTTTTAAGAAGCGCTTCATTTCAGTCTTTAGTTCAGAACCTCTTGCACCAACAGGTTTTCGATCCATCAGTTCAGAAAAGTGAGATTTACCGAAGAAGATGGAATACTACCCACATTTATTACAAAAAGGTCACAAGTTTCGTAAGCACTTTAGGTTCTTTAATTGTAAAGTTGTAAGAGAAAGGACCAAAGAGAAAGAGGAACAATCTTGATAAAAATCGGGTGAATCGTGAAATGAGACAGACAGAGAGAGAGAGGGAGAGTGAGAAGAGGGTAATATATTATGAAAAGAAGTTCGAAGAGAGAAGAAGATCAGTTCATGGGATAGGAAGAACGCGCCGAAATTTGAGGAAAAGTGAAAGGAAAGGTGGCATGATCATGGTAGAAAAAATGCAGATTGTCTAAGAAGGCATAGACAGTTTTCTGGGAATAAGTGTAAAAAGTATCAGGAGAAGTTGAAAAAGGAATCAGATGAAAGAGAATCAGAATATTGGCAGAAACGTAGGGAGAAAAAAGTCGAACAATTGGAAAAAAGGGAAAGAAAAATATGAAGACGCGTTTCCCAAGTGTAGGAAGATTTCGCGCGCCCAGTTTTAGCAATGGTAGATCAAACTCACTTCGAAATGATATTGGCGGTTTTTGATCTACCAGTGGAAAAAAGAGCGCGCAAAAATTTTGAAAGAACTTCAATGATGAAAAAAAAGTGAAAAAAGAAGATACTTTGGTGTAAAGAGGGACACCTGTCTTCTTCCGAAGAGAGAATGGGGACCTTTTTCTGAGGATGAAAGAAAACTCTATCCCTTTTCCATCCGATTTGTTGCTCTAACAAGAAGGAGAGGAAAAACTGAAGAAAATCACTAAAAGTACATGTGGTCCAGTCATGAAATGATGGAAAAAGTGAAGAAGTTCAAAGGAGGGAAAATGGAAAACGAGATTATTCGAAATTTCGAAAATTCTGACGCTCGAAAGAATAGATGTAGACGCAGAGTATGGTCCATCATGATGACTGATGACTGATGTCTCCCCAGTTCCCTTAACCCCTAGTTTTGGAAAGAGCGACTCGTTCAAATGAAAAAAAAATCACAAGTTGTAGTCTACGGCTCACCCTCTGAAATTGGACGAGCTTGACCATGAGGTAACTATAAATTTTAATGGACAGTGTGAGATGGACATAGCAAATGAGTGCAGACTGACAATGGAGCAGGTAAAAACGAGGTTACTAGTGGAGGAAAAAGATGGGAGCATTCGGAAGACAAAAGAGTGAAAAAACTGATAAGAAAGGGTAAGGTTAGTGGTGCATAATGAAGGAGACTTGAATGGGGAAAAGTGTGAACAAGGCCATAATGAGGGGAACAGATCAGCGAAGAATTTAATGAAAGATAATAGTAGTAGAACACAGAGTTTGGCTTTGTGTGAATCTCGTTCAACCGACGTAACCAGGATCGGATAGTCAAATTTGCCATTTTCTCTGCCGCTTTATGGAACGTCAAGAACTTTCGATATTGCTCATGAGAAATCAGCTATTTGGATCCTGAGATCTTCAGAATCCTGAGGTTCCCAATACTGATTCTTTGATTGGCAAAAGTCTTTTGCCTGTCTCTATGAGCAGAACATTTCCTATCACCCAACACTTTTAAAAAACTGATACAATTTTTATTCGTCACAAAAGAAAAACAGAAAAGATGAATGATAAATTGGAAGAAAAGTTTCGTCCCAAACTCGAAAAGGAAATACATTAGAAAGATAAGCAATAAATAAGAAATGTGTCAAGAGAGAAACAAAAAGTACGTCAAGTTTGTTGAGCCTCCAATTTCAACTGCGCAATAGTCTCGTCGTTCAAAGGTCTGCCCTCGTCCAATGCCTTCTGCAAGCTCGACTTTAGAATCATTCCTTTTGGTAGGCGGACAGCGAAAATGCAGAGGTTGATGTCGAACTGGGAAAACTGTTTGTCGTGGGTGGAGAGGTTTTGGTTTTGGGAGACGTAGACGCCCATCTCGCGGATCGGGGAGAATGGGACGACGATAGCTTCGGTGAATGTGGAGCATCTGGAAACGGAGCATAAGTCTTAGAGTCTTGGGACTTCAGATTGATTCCCTTTTGATCTCAGAATTCTAGTAAGATTCTCAGAATGTCAGAAAGTCTTCTAAAACTGCAGAAAGATTCATATAATTTGAGGATGATTTTTGGTTCTAAAAATTTCGGACCGTCACGGTTCAGAATTTCGCAGCATTTCGACTTTGAGATTTCCAGATTTTCCGATAATCCAGACTTTTTGAAACCTTGAGATTCAGGATTTTTCGAAACGTCAGTGTTCCGAAAATTTTAAATTTTGAAGAACGTTTTACTGAATGAACCTAAGGGTTCAGGATTTTCAAAATTCTCAGAATCTCTGGATTCTCAGGATCTCTGGATTCTCAGGATCTCTGGATTCTCAGGATCTCTGGATTCTCAGAATGTCCAAAATCTCGGAAACTCTAAGATATCAGAATCTTATAACTTCAGGTTCTCCGATACTCGAAATATCAGGATTCTCAGAATCTCTGGATTCTCAGAATCTCTGGATTCTCAGAATCTCTGGATTCTCAGAATCTCTGGATTCTCAGAATCTCTGGATTCTCAGAATCTCTATAATCTCTGAATCTTATAATCTCCAGGTTCTCCGATGCTCAGAATCTTAGGATTGTCAGAATCTTGAGATTCACAAAATCTCCGCATTCTCAGAACCACAGGATTATCAGAATCTCAAAATTCTCAGAATCTCAAAATTCTCAGTCTCTTGGGATCCATAGCATCTCAAAATTATATTCAAAAAAAGAAAAACTCACGGCGTTCCCGACGGTTCCGTCCTCGCCATATGAATATTCTTCACTTCTTTCATCAACTCTTTGATGTCCTTGAATCGATCCATCCCAATCGAGATCCACGTTCCCGGCGGTTTCGCATTATGGATGTACATATCGAGTATCCACAAAAACTCGTCGACTCTCACATCCGGACACTGAAGATGGATCTGTGTGTTCTGCAGCTCATGAAGCTTCTTGCTCCAATACTTGCAGCCCGACGCGTCCAGGATGTGAAGGTACTTGGCTGAGGCGATGTGCGGGTGGTCGTACTTTCCAGATGTCTTTGTACGCGCTCCTTTGATGAAGACAGTCTCCAGAGGGAAACTGGACGGGTCCAGGAACGGAACGATGGCCTCAATGCAGGCGCTGGTGTCGTGGGTGATCTTCAGGTCCTTGATTTTGAGTACCATATCCTTGGGGAACCCTTGGAACGGTCCCTTGTGCTCCAGTCCGAGACAGTCCACAAATATCGGCGCTGGTCTTCCCCCGAAGAACTTGGTCACCAAGTACTCCATGGCTGTCGTTGGCGTCGCGTTGAGCTTCCGGAACTTTTGCATCTTCGAGTACCGCTTGCTCTTCATGGTGACCACCATCCACGGACACTTGTCTTCCGATCCCTCCTTTGGGTCCTCGTTGAAGAGTTCCGACTCGCTGCAGTAGTTGACGTGGAAGATGGCGTTCTCCACGATGAACTCGGAGGGTGAGGAGAAGACGAGACGTTCCATGGAGAGGGGGACTGAGGCTTCGAGCTCGCGCAGTTTTGGGATGTGTTGAGAGAGTTGGAGTCTGGAAAAACAGGTGAGGTGAGGGTCATCAGAAGTCAATTTTGAAGCTTATTTTGAATCGAAAAGCAATCCAGTTTGCGTCAGGGTTTTTTTTCGCTAGAAATGCATGACCTAGAATTTGAATTTTCAGTTTTCTAGGCTTTACGTTGACGGTCTAGGAAACCGATTTTTGAGTTATCTGGTCATAAAATGTTGAGAAAGTTTTAAATATTAGAATTTCACAATTTCAGAATCACAGGATTCTAGGAATCCTTAGAATCTCAGAATCTAACTCTTACGATTAGAAATCTTAGAATCACATCTCAGAATCCTTTGAACCACAGAATCTTAGAAACACAAAATTTCAGAATCAAAGGGTTCACAGAATCTTGGAATCAAACTTTCAGGTTTCATAGAATTTCATCTCAGAATCCTCAGAGTTTCAGAATCCTTAGAATCTCAGAACCTCAAAATCTCAGAATCCGTACAGTCTCAGAATCAAACTTTCACGATAACGAATCTTAGAACATTATCTCAGAATCCTTTAAACCACAGAATCTTAGAATCTCCAAATTTCAGAAAGCACAGGATATTCAGAATCTCAAAATCACTCTCAGGAATCTCAGAATCACATCTCACAATCCTCAGAGTTTCAGAATCCTTAGAACCAAGAATCTCAAAATCTCAAAACTACAAAATCTGAGGCTCCCAGAATCACTAGAATTATCCCAATCTTGAAATCTCAAAATCTCCTCCACTTTTTTTTTCGAATTTCAAGCATCTGCTCACCTTGTGTTCACTCTCAAATGTTTGATGATGCTCTTCAGAATCGTCTCATCCAGTAGGTGCGATGGAGGCTCACCAATATGGAGTCGGTTCAGAGAATGTGCGGCCTCTTGTGAAAGGCTCGATGGTGATGATGATGGAGGTGGCGAGAATCCCCGGGTTTCAGAAGACGTAGGTGGGTTCGGCATTGGAATTGAAGGTTGAGGTTCGGAGGTGGACGGGTTTGAAGCCTCCATGGTGGCTGAAAATTGGAACCTTTTAGAAAGCTGGTGTGGAGTTGAAAAACGAGGAATGATATCTTCAAGGAGTATGCGAGAAGAAGCTAGCGAGAATTAAAAAAAAGACTTCTAAATTGAACTAAAAAACCCGAGGAAAAACGCGATAATGGCTAGAAAACCACCAGAGAAATCGAATAATCGATGAAGAGGAAATGAGAGAAGACCCTTCCCGCTCATAAATTGTACGTAGTAAGGGGGCCTCTCAGGTCTTTCTCCACCAGCCACCCATCTGCTTTCGAGCGTTTTTTCCCGCAAAACACCGACGGGTTAAGTGAGCGCAGAGGAGGAAATAGCGTGGGTAGAGAAGGAGAGGCAAGACGAGAAAGCGAATGGTTGCAGCATGGGAGGAATTAGGTGGGGGAGAGGAGACGCATAGATAAAAATCAGAAAACGAGGGACACGTGTAGTCTCGGGCGGTCGCACCGAAAAAACCATCTGTTTGTCGTTGAGGTAGTGGAAAAAAGAGTATCAATTGTTGTAGAAGGGGAGGCGAGGGAGGGAGGGAGGAAACTAGAAAGAGGGAACTTTAAAAAAAGGTTGCGCGGGACTTTTTTTGAATTTGTAGATCAAAATTTACTTCAAGTCAATGGCAATACATTTTGATCTACCAGGGTTAAAAAGGCGCGCGAAAAAATAGTTTGAGCCAAACCATAAGTGAAATTGGTATGGAAGGATTTTGACAGATGTTGGAGATTTTTGAAGTTCTAAATAAGCTTTCGAGTGAGAGGTTTTTTGGGGTTAAGTTTCCGAAATCAGGATTTCCTTCAAACAAGGCCAATTTTCTTCAAATTTTCGATTGGATTGTTTTTGCCCCAAACTGCACATAAAATCATGAAAAAGACGAGAAAATCTGAGAAATCCTACGACTATGAAAAAAGATAATCTGAAATAAGTGGTGACAAAGCTGCCGAAAATAACGAGGACGGAGGCTTAAAATGGAGGATAAAGTCGAGAATGACGTCTGTGGGAGGCGTGAATTGAAGAAGAAGAAGATGAAACGGGCAAAGTTGGAGAGAGAAAAGCTCAGTCAGAATCTGGAAAATGTTTTGATGAAAATTTGAAATGTTTTGAGCCTTTGAGACTTTGAGATTCTGAGAATCCTGAGAATCTTGAGATTCTGTGTTGTTGATATTCTAAGTTTTTGAGATTGTGAGATTCGGAAAATCTGAGATTCCAAGATCCCGAGATTCCGAGATTCTGAGATTCTGGAGACTTAGAGGTTCTGGAGATTCTGGAGATTCTGGAGATTCTGGAGATTCTGGAGATTCTGGAGATTCTGGAGATTCTGGAGATTCTGAGATTCTGAAAATCTGAAGATTCTGAGTCTGGAGACTCCGAGATTTTGAGGTTCACAAACCATTCATTAATTTAGAATCCGTTATTAGTGAGAGTCTGAAAAAATCTTGAATACTGTAAGTTTTTCGTTCTATACCCGATTTTTCACTTTTCAACCTAAAAGCTCAACAAGTTTTCATTTCCTTTTCTATCCTAAATTTTAGCAAGTTAAGCCAAGTAAGTCAAGATTTTGAACCTTAAATCCTCATTTCCAATGTCAAACCTTAATTTCTGTCTTTTAAAACATTGCCTGGACATCCGGACATCAATCCTGACAAGTACTCTGTCGATTAGAAAAAACCCAAGTATTCAAATTGTTGACCTATTTCTAACCTCATTAACCCATCCCACAAAGCAAGATATGTAGAAAGACACCTATTTTTCCTCTTTCTCGTTCCTTGTGTCTCTATACAATTGGACATCTGGAAAAAACAGACAAACCAGCAACCTCAATCAAAAAACTCATTGCAAAAAAACCATGGACATTTGGATACTAATGCATGCAAAACTCGAAAAGTTCAACCTAAGATTTTTCGAGTTTTGAACTTTCAAAACTGCAGACACCCGGATGGACTTTGAACTCCAGGAACTCACTTCCAGACCACTTGCACCCCCGCTTCCTCTATTATGATTCCCACTTCCCCATTGCCCAACCATCCGCCGCTCTTTTTCTCGAGAAGAGATTTCCTCCCGGCCGCTGCTGTTGCTGTGTGCCCTTCTTCTCCATTCAATCGGTCCCCTCATCTCTTCCCTTCATTCTTCATGCCTTCTTCTTCTTCTCGACGACAAGAAGCCAGCCTGCGGGCCCCCGGCAGCACTCACACGTGTTGTTGGCCTCTCTTTCTCTCCTATTGCATTGCGTCATTTCTTCTTCTCTCCCCCCTACTCACTATCTCACCGCCCGTCTCTGGCTCTTTTCTCCTCTGACTGTCTGCGTCTCTTGACCTTCAACACTATTTCTCCATTTTTCTCCTCTGCGTTTCTCCTACACCACCGCTACTCTCGGAATCTGTCTCTATGTGTGTGTGTGCACCGTTTCTCCACTCGATTTTTCTTCCCCCCCATACACTCTTCGATGTCCCCTTTTTCTCTCTCGTTTCAATTTGTATATGTTTTTTTCCTTCCTTTCCTCTGTTTCATTTTGGTTTGCGTTTCGAGTTTGCGGTGTTGTTCGCAAATGGCACATTAAGAAGGTCAGAGTCAATTTTTAGAGGACTTTTTTGATCGGATTTTGGTTTTTCGAATAGCGATTATTAGCGAGGTTTTAACGGGTTTTTGGTTGAAACTTGGAAACGTTTTTTCTGTTGACAATTGTTTTTTGATGCTCAATTTTGACTCAATTTGATGAGATTTTGAATCTTCGGAATTTTTGAACTTGACGGATGTTTTCAAAAGTGGGAAACAGAGATTTCGAAATTTCGAAAAGATCGGTAGGTCGAAATTTTGAACCAGTAGGTCAAAATTGGCGGGAAAGTACAAACTTTCATTTGGAAAAGTACAAAATTTGAACGGATAACTTGAGTGAATAATGAGGTTCCTTTTGGATTGAAATTTGAAAATTCAAAAAAAAAAGTTTATTTTCGAAATTTTTTTTGAAACTTTTTGAAAAAAAAATCAAAAAGAATTAATCGAATTAAAAAAAAAAGATTTTGAAAGAATACACTTTCATGGTTTTCATCTCATTTTTAGTCTACTGCAAACTTTTTTCCTATATCTTCAATCTGTACCTCTAATTTTTAGTTCAGTTCTCACACCCTCCCGATGTTTAGACTATAAAATTTTTTTGATTTTTTTCTGAAATTTCGAAAAAAAAATTTCATCAAAAATTCCTATCACATTTTTTTCTGGACTTTCAGTTCATTTCTCAAATTCCCACCATCGGGTTTTCCGTCTTTTTTGTATTGTCCGATTTCTTCGGATTTCATTTTTTTTGAAAATTGACCAGATTTTTCGAGATTTTGACTTATTTCTGATTCATTTTTCCTCAAAATTCTATCTTCCCAAAAGCCACGAATTCTCGCCCATCTACGCATTTCGAATATGTGTATCTCAGATTATCCCCCGCCGTTTTGGATTTGATCTACTTTCACCGGGGATTTTCTCCCAAAACTCTAAACCCTTCGTTTATCGTATATTGTTTTGTATCAGAATCTTTTCTGATTTTGAGCCTCTTTTCTTGGATTTTAGACCCACATCATTCGTATGTTTTCTTAGCTTTCTGACTGTGTCGTTTTCGAAATTTTTCTCTATGGTTTCTGTTTGTAGACGTAATAGTTCTAGGAGATTTTGAATCTATGATTTTTGAGGAACGGATTCTTCTTGTTTTTCGATTCTGGTCTCTGAAGTTTGGCATTTTCGGCTAACTTGAGAAATTCCTAGGGCTTGAAGACTCTGATCATTACTACTTAGTGTCTTGTCTCCCGCCCTAGCAAAGTCCTCTGGACCAAATCGTCCCAAATTTCCATAGA
Organism: Caenorhabditis sp. 40 LS-2015; assembly: GCA_900536305.3. Classification (NCBI taxonomy): domain Eukaryota; kingdom Metazoa; phylum Nematoda; class Chromadorea; order Rhabditida; family Rhabditidae; genus Caenorhabditis; species Caenorhabditis tribulationis. The sequence goes on along the minus strand of LR546109.1, from coordinate 11,577 downwards.
CCATCAGAATTTGTGTCTGAATGGTGCCCCTCTTTTCAATTTCCGATACATCGAAAAACGAGGTCACGGGGTCGCAAAAGCCTCCTTTTTTTGAATAGCCAGTTTTCAGATTCTGATATGCTGAGGTCGATGAAATTTATGCTGAGGTCTATGAAATCTATTGTGAGGTCTATGAAATCTATGCTCAGGTTGATGAAATCTATGCTGAAGTCGATGAAATTTATGCGGAGGTCTATGAAATCTGCCTTGGCTACCTTTCGAGAATGCTAAAAACTGAGGGATCCATGGCTTAATAATGACCCAGAAGTTCTAAGTACCTAGAAATTCTGGAAATCTTATGAAACTAGAAAATCGGAAATTTCGAACAATTTTGGGATTCTTAGGCTCTAGAGATTTAGAGATGCTCATGAACATTCTTCTACCTTAGACTCCACTTTTTTTGCAAAATTTCGTTCATTACTTTCAAAAAAGAAGAGTTCAAAATAAAAAAATCAAAAAATGTGCCATAAAAAATATGAAATAATTGAAAGTGCTCCATAAAAATAGTTGATCATAGAACAATCAGGAAACCGAGAAAAAAAAACAGACGAAACAGTCAAGGATAAAGATAGGTGTAGGTTAGGTAGATGGTAAATGAGACAGTTGCAAAACTTATTACAAATTTCCCGCATATCTCGTTTCGATAGACTTCTACTTCTAGGGCACCGGTTTCATCACTAGCGACGTCCACTTTTTAGCCGTTCCGATAGGGTCCACTTGAAAGTGGACAGTGTGGGTTGTTGGGCCACCCATCTCGACCCAGACTGTCAGCTCTCCGTTATTCGTCATTTCCTTGGTGAGACAGTAGTTGAATCTTGTGGAGAGTCTAGAAAAAGAGGGGTGTCTCATTTGGGATCTAATGGAAATGCTCACCTCAAGCGCGGGATGCGTGTCTTCTGAGCATTCACTTGATTGCTCTGAAGCATGTCGAACATTTCCTTGATAGCTGGCCTGTCTCTTGTAGTCGTGTAGTGTTTTCCGGCGACAGCAGCGTCCAATCTGAGTCCCCAGTGATAATGAAAGTTCACGAAATCTGTAGCAAGTCTAGCGTAGCTGGATTCGTAGTAGACTCGCTTGTTTGGCAGAAAAGCCATAGCCGTTAGATTGCAATATTTTGGGAACACCAACAGCTGAGCGTGAGCAACGATCGGATCGTTGCGATGGTTGGCGTCGCGGACTTCCACGCGGTTCAATGGAAGCGAACGCTCGGTGAGCACCGGACGGATCTGGTCCAGGGTCTTTGCTCCTCGTTTGATTTCCGTGAGAAACTTCAAATTGTCGACGTCGAATTTGAGGCCGCAGTTTTGGAGATAGGTGATGTTGCCGCGGTCGAATACCCAATTGGTGACTCTCACTTCTGAGAAGTTGGTTCCGCCCAAAACTTTGACGAGGAGATATTGCATCATTGCGTGAAGAGTTTGGGTCTTGATGACTTTCGCTTCCTTGACCCCATTGATCTTCAGGTAGACGTGGCCTCGAAACTCCATGAGTGAGAACTCGTCTCCATTGACTTTGAAGTTGTAGGGGCTCATGATGAGCTCGTCCACCACCAGAGGGAACTTCTGATTGATTTGGTTGAAGGCGGGGAGCAGGGAGTAGCGTGCTCTGAAAACTCTTTTTTTTTTGGAAATAGGGCTTCCTTCGAACTATGTAATTACCTGGCACATGGGCTCATCTGTGGAACGATATACTTCCAGATGGGATCGGAGTCCATTCTCGAAATCGAAGGAAATCAAGAGAGAAACAACGCGCGAGAACCAAAGTATTGTAAGAAGCAGAATGAGGAGGCGAGCGGGGTGCAAGTATGTATGTGTGTATGCATATAGCCGTTTTTCCCAGAATAAAAAACAGAGAGACGCAGACACGGTCGGTAACCATGAGAGAGGGCAGCCGGCGATATGATAGTTGGAATATATGAAACGATCAATAATTGGAAGGTGCAAGCGGGAGAGAGGGGTTCCTCCTTTCACTTTCTTTTTGTATTCTCCCCCCTCTCTCACGTAATCTTGAGATCTTTGGTGTTTTGTAGCTTCATCGTAAACTTGAATTCTAGGATCTAGAAATGTAAAGGGATTATGAGTCTTAGCATTTTGGGACTCAGGTTTCTGACTCTCAAAGTGTTTGATCTTGACACTGGGGGGTCCTGAAATTCTGAAGCCTACAATTCTGAGAGATGTTTATTTCGAGAGAACTTGAATATTAAAATTCTGTACCTTGGGACTCGGATGGTGTGGGCTTCAAATATTGGGATTCTGACCCTAGGATTCTGAGCGTCAGAGTTCTGGATTAAAAAAATTGGATTCCACGCGTTCTGAATGTCGGGATTCAAAACTTCGAGACACTACAGTGCTGGTCATAATTCCATGAATTTTTGGTAATTTTCAGTGCAAAATGGCCACCTTTGAATAGTGCATAAAGTATGTTCTAATCACTTGATTTCTATAAAACTTGGTGAATGTATCAAGCAGCTCTAGATCTTCATTTTTGTAGCTGACAACTTTTCTTGAAATTTGCTGTGAAGTGAGTTACGTCGCGTATTGTCACGCTAGGGAATTTGAGATTTGCAATCTTGGAGTTCATGAAAACAGGGAATTCATAGACCAATCAAAGTTAGAAACTATTCAGAATCCATGACTCCTGAATGTTGCAGTTCTCAGAATCCAGGGGTTCTTCAGAATTCGCACAAGATGTTGTTGAATGCAATTTGGAATGATCCTTCAGAAATCATAAATCCTCACTATCAGAATTCATCAAGTTTCAAAAACCCGAAACATTCAGAATCCGTGATAGCTTGGAATTATAATTCTCTTGACCTCAAACTTTGCTAATAAGACCCAAATCTCTTCCAAAATTTCTCTCTTTCGAGTTTCCGATTCTTGATTTCTCCCTCGTCATTCATCAGAAAAATTTGATTATTCATCGCCCACTCTCTCTCTCTCTCTCTCCCCTGTTGTTTTCCACTCCAATTCCTCCCAAAAAATTTGTACATACATATAATTTCCTCTTCTAGACAACATTTTCCTCTCCAACAAATTTCTCATTTCCTTCATTTATTTTGCCGAAAATTTTCCAATTTCCGGCACGAGTCTATAATCAAAAATTTTATCACAATTTTTTCCGAAATTGAATTCGAAAAAAACGGAAATTGTACAAATTTTCATTCTCTTTTGTTGTAAAAATATCTTCCCCTCGTGATTTATCATCATTTTCAATACCTTTCGTCACACTTTTTTTGCTCTTTTCTCTTGAAAAAGTTTCCAATTTTCAGCGGTTTGAAGGATGACTCTTCACGAGCCACCTTCGAAGCTCAGGCGACAAGCATCGGGTCTTCTGAGGCCGCCAACGTTGAAGAAGCCGATACTCACTTTTGCGGATAATGATTGTTTGAAGACACCGACGATGAAGGATATGTTGAAGGTGAGAAAGAAGTCCTAAAAATCATAAACCCGTAGTCAGTATCATAAGCCCAAGACATAGAACTCTGAGAATCAGATTCTTAGCATCTCATTATTCCAGAATCCTTAGGAAGCACGAATCTCAGAATCCTCCAATTTTCAGACCCCCACAGTCCACTCACCCCGTCACACCCCGATGACCACGGATGGCACGCGTCGAAACCTGGGCTTCTCCGGCTTCACCCCGCACACCAATCAGACCTTCTTCGGCGAGAACGAGCCCCTCTTCGAGCAATTCGACATGCCATCCACATCCCTCATGATACCCGAGGAAGTTCAGGGGCTCAGTATGGCGGGCTCCGAGCAGCCCTCGTTAGGCCTAAATTTCAATCTGAAAGATGATAGTAGTTCAAGTTTCGAAATCCCAAAACTTCTCAAGAGAGCGCCGGCGGCGTTGGATTTGAAGATGATCCAGGAGACGAGGATGGAGGAGCCATTGGATTCTCCAGGTAGGCTTCGACCATCATATCTCTAGAACCATAATAGTTCTTAAAAATTGTTCAACTACAAAATTTCACAGCCTAAAAATTTACACATTTTTGTGGTTGGTCACTTTCTGATAGCTCGCCTGGTTCTGAAGTTATAGCGACTCAAAATTTCATCTCAAATTTTCCAGGTCAATCCGCGTCCAACTTCCAATTCTCTCCAATGGTCGAGCACTTCCTGCAAACCTTGAACTCAAAAAGTGGAGGCTCCTTTTTGGCGGCACCACCACAACCAGCAGTATCAGAGCCAATTGTGGAGCCGAAGACTCAGATTTTCCATCAAGAACCTATCCGAGTGAGTTTTCCTTTCCTTGCATTTCTATAACAATCTTTCAGGTCATTCAACCCCGGAAAATCTCTGAGCAAATGCCGAAATTCGTCACGGCGGCTCCCAAACCACCAAGGAAGACCACCAGCCAACCATCACATCTCGGCTCCAACATGGTTGCTCAAATGGAGCCAGTAGTCTCCCGCCCATCCACAGCAGTGCCCAGAATCACGAGAACCGACACATCTGGAAGTTTGACGACGAGGAATTTGATGGACAGTAATTCCTATCTGAATTCCAACTCATACTTGAATATGGGATCGGGTATGAGCTCGAGTATGAACTCAAACATGGGCTCAAGCATGGGCTCAAGCATGGAATCCAGCATGGGATCACGGCACAACTCATTCGGAAGTACCGCCAGTTTGACGCACTTCCAGCCAAAATCCGAGCCAATGGACGATTTTTCGTTCTTCGACACCTCGGACTTTGGGCAGATGGACTTTCAACCACTGCCAGAGGAGCAGAAGAGTATGGGTGCTCAGAAAACCAAGGTGAGCAGTTTAGGGGTGTCTGATGGGTTCGTTATGACTTATGCAGGTCTATAGAGGGTTCAAAGAGGCTCTAGATAATCTAGGAAAGTTTCGTAGAGCTCTGAAAAACTCTAGAATGTTCTTCAAGACATTGACTCAACATTCCGCTTTTCAGCCGAACAAGCTGCCGGTCCAGGATCGACCGTATCAGTGTCCACGGTCTGGGTGTGACAAGAGGTTCTCGAGAAGTGACGAGCTGACGAGACACATCCGAATTCACACCGGTCAAAAGCCCTTCCATGTGAGTTCTTTTTTCTTCGAGATTCCAAGATTCTTTGAGATTCTGATGGATTCTGAGATTCTGAAAGGATCTTTGAGGTTCTGAGAGGATCCCTGAGATTCTGAGAAGATCCCTGAGATTCTGAGAGGATCCCTAAAATTCTGAGAGGATCCCTGAGATTCTCAGAGGATCCCTGAGATTCTCAGAGGATCCCTGAGATTCTGAAAGGATTTCCAAGGTTCTGAGAGGATTATCAGATTCTGAGAGGATTCCTGAGTTTCTGGGAGGATCCCTGAGATTCTGAGAGGATTCCTAAGATTCTGATAGGATTCTGAGATGGATCTGAGAGGACTCTGAGAGGATTCTTGAGATTCTGAGAGGATCCCTGAGACTCTGAAATGATTCTGATTTTCCAGTGCCGAATCTGCAAACGAGCGTTCACCCGTTCCGATCATCTGGCCACCCACGTCAGAACCCACACCGGCGAGAAACCGTTCTCCTGTGAAGTTTGTGGACGCAAGTTTGCGAGAAGTGACGAGAGGAAGAGGCACATGAAGGTACACAAGCCGAATGTAAGTTGGAAAGTTTGAGGAGCAAAGTTTGAAATTTCAAAATTTCAGGGTCATCATTGATTCACCAGATGCTCTAACCACGAAGCCATCAAGATTTCTCATCGGAATTTTTTTCCGACTTCTTCATTTCCATATAATCAGTTTTTGAAGTCGCCAGCATAGATATTTTCTCCCATAATTTTTCCGTTGTTCAAGTAGTACACAGCTTTAGAAATCCTCCCCAAAACTAAATGTAGATCTCTTCATTTTTTGAGAAAAGTTTTAGACTCTTTTTTTTGTTGCATTTTTTCGCCCCATCCTCGAAAATCAGAAATATCCATCCAAGCTCCTCCCCATTCACCCACATTTCCTCCTCTGGTTCAATGTTTCCAATTCCGCCTCTTTTTTCCCCTTCCATCATTTTCCGGTTTTCTATTATCACTATTCTAATTTTCTCTCTCCATTTTTCTCCCCCTCATTTTTTGTTTGTGGTTTTTGCCCTCTGTTTTAGATATCTCAAATTTTCGGACCGTTGCAATACTGATTTCCCCCTCCTCCCAGTTCTTATTGTCTTTTCAAAGTTTTTTTTCTTGACTTTGTGATATTATTTTAATTATGAAGTGCTCCTTACATATACAAAGCGAATAATAAAGTTGATATGAATCTGGAACTGTCTGAAAATTCGGATGCAGGAACGGCAAAACGGACAACGAAGACCATGCTCCGGCTCTGGGCCGACGTGGAGACGTGGCGGACGACGCCAGGCACGTCTTTCCCGACGACGACATCCTCTCCACACAATGCAGGCAGAGACCATGTCCACAATTTGCTGAAAATGTAATGTAACTAAATTATTATATAAACGGAAAACTGACTCAAAATCAGAAGTGATCTTGTAGATATGTTTGAGCGAAACCTTTCTTCTCTGCTGTACTTTTCTGTCTTCCGAACCCTGGTCCAAAAATAAACCTTCACAAACTTTGGTCACTTTCAGAGGTTTTTCGCATGGTTTTCGGATGCACACCGGAAATGTTCTAGATATGGTCATGGACTACACACTGATAATAATTTAATCGAGTAAAACCCTTTTTCTGTTCTGTACTTTTTGATATTCTGAACTCGGTCTAATATTGAAGCTTTCACAAACTTTGGTCATTTTCAGGGGTTTTTGTCATGGTTTTCGGCTGCACACCGGAAATGTTCTAGATATGGTCTAGGAGCCCGAAATCCATGGTACTACTTCATTCCCAAATTCATAAATCTCGAAAAAAAACTGAGCAATCTAGATACCAAGAACCCGAAAGTCCTCAGAATCGAAAATGTCCCAAACGGAATGATGTCATTTTCTGAGTTCACACCTGCAACAACATTCCGAATGTTTCCCAAAAGTTGCTTTTCTCAAATGCAACACATCTTTTTTCCTCTCTCCTGTCCTTCCAATCTCTTTTTTTTCTCTCCCAAAAATGAGATTCTGAAAAATAGCGTGAGATTATAAAGTCGCGCATGATGGGAGTGTATAGCCTGCGGTTGTTTATCGCCAAAAATTCCCTCGTTTTCTCTAAATCTCCTACCTGATGCCCTTCTTTTGTGCTCCATGAAGCACAAACTGGGGATTAGGGGAGGAGATCTTACATTTTTGGAGAAGGAGGAACCTTTTCGATCACTTTTTCTATGACTTTGAGTTTTGAGCACTAGATTTTTCAGACTTTCGTGAAAACATGGACAGTGTGGTGGTGTTTGCACTAGCCCAGGAAAACTATTCGAAAATGGTGAGTTTCTAAAAGCTTTGAGATTCTGAATCTATATGGATTCTGAACTTCCAAAGATCCTGAAATTTCTAGTAGCTCTGTTCGTCCTGGATTCTAGAATCTCATCAGTTCTGTTTTTTATGGATTCCAAACTTTTATGGATTCCGAATTTTCATGGCCTCGGAATCTATGGATTCTGAGAATTTTAGGATTTTCAGTATTCTCGAAACCTCGTTTATTTAGAACCCTAGGATTCTTGAATTATCAGAAATTCTGGATAGTCAGAATCTTGAAATTTCGGGAACACACAGAAAATCCAAATTCCAAAACTCTAATATCCAAAAATCTATTCTTTTTCAGCGAATCCAAAATCTTCAATACCCAACAGAAACTGCTCCAGAATCAGTCCCATTCACAGTACAACCAGATCCGAGGTGATTATTTTTTTCTTCGTTTTTTCAAGTTCCCGGTTTTTTTTCTAGAATCCACTTTGCTCAACTCCTAAAAATCGATTTCTCTGAAAAAATCGAGACTTTGAAACTGACTGCGACTGCATTTCACATTGATGAGTCCTTCAAACTAGAAATCGACGAAGATTCCGATGTCTGGCTCAAAATCGACGACGAAGAGGTTGACTACATTCCAAAAGCGGATAAGACTATGAACTCCATCATGGGAAATTTGTTGGTTCAAATTTTCGGCGACGAAGGAGTGGAAGTCGAGAATTTGAGTTTCCCAGATGACAACGCACCCATGTTCCTTCCGGATTCTGGACTACAACTCCACGTGGAGAATCTAAAACTACCGTATCTTCAATTCACTGCTCCCAGTGATACTGTAGGCAAGATTCTGAGTCCGAAGTGTCTTCCATTGGAGTCGGTGGAGATCCAAAACGAGCTGTTTCTAGATGACGACTTGATCCATACCGCTAGAAAACTGATCATTCGAAATGTCTCCTTTGAGAATGTGGCCTGTTTCAAGACTTTGAGAATTCATAACTTTTCGACTATCGAGTGCGCATCGAGGTGTTTCCGGCTCATCGATTTGTGGAAAATGATGAATGCTCCGATTGGCAAACATTATAGTGTCAACATTGGGACCCATGTGCGTGACATGTACAAGAATCTGGCAGAGAGCCATTTGAGATCGAGGAGGAAGTTGACGAATCGGTGAGTTTGTCCATTTATTGATTCTGCAAAATTCGCAAGTCCTCTAAAAGACTCTAAACACTTCTGGAAGACACTGACGCCTTCTGGGAGGTTTAGAATGATTCAAGAGGCTTCGGAAGGATTCAGAAAGAGTCTGGAAAGTTCTTGAAGGTTCTGAAGTCTTTTGAACGTTTCTGGAAGATTCTGAAAAAATTCAGATTCTGAAGGTTGTTGTAAGATTGTAAATTGCCCAGAAACCGAAGACTCTAAAGAGGATCCTGAAATTTGAGAGTTACAGAATTTTGAGGCTTCTACATAATTTGGAAGTCTTCTAGAAGACTTCAAACGCTTCTAAAAAATACTGAAGCTTTCTGAAAGACTTAGATGCTTCTAAAGACTTTGGAAGCCTTCAGAAAGAGTCTGGAAATCTCTGACTGCTTCTGGAGAATCTTCACAGGTCCCTGGAAGTTCTGAAAATCACGAGACTCAATATATTTTTCTAAAATTCGGCCGCAGAGATTCTCCTAATTATTTTTTGTTCCAGACTCTCCAAAGAGTTCCCTTTCTACACGATCATCCCAATGAATGACCAGAAGCAGATATGTCTCTATGTGAAGAAGCAAGTGGACAAATTCCGCGCTTTGCCAGTAGAAAAGCCCAAGGATATTACCTGGATGGTGCATGTGAGAGTCCAACCGTTTGAACCAGAAGTTCCGGAAAGACGAAACCAAGCAAGGAAATCGAAGAAGACAAATCGAAAGTGAAGAGAGTCTTGCCAACAACAAAAATGATTCGATAATTTCCTTACTTTCATTTTTCGGGTTAAAATTTCCTATTATACATTTTCGAACCTTTTCGTTTCTTCTCTCGATTCTACATCTTTCTGCGATGTCTCAAAACTTGATTATCTGAAATTGAATGAAATTCTAATGCTCCAACTGCAAACAGCTCATGTTCTTTGACCTTTGCTTCTTGTCCAAGACAATTTTCAACTGCCAAATAGATCGAACAGAAAAGGGAGGAAATGAGACACACATGAGTTCTTGGCTTCAATGATCGGGCTCAAACCCTCTCCTCTTTTTCTTGATCTTTTGGATAGCAGAAGTTTGTTGTTGATGAGTATTAAATGGAAAGCTGAACGGGGACCAGAAAAAAACCAAAATGGGTCTATTGAGAGGGTAAACGTTAACCCCTGGGTATGAATAGTGATCAAAATAGTCAGGATCAGTTCTGAACATTTTCACTCGCTCGTTAATTACTACCACACTTTCAGTCGTCTTTCTTATATAACCCAGTAAATAAACGCTGTCCAGTTTGCCCGCATCTCTTAGTTGTGTTGAAGATGGACCTTTTGTCCATAGTCACAATCGTCTTTGTCCTCCTTGGTCAGTTTTGCTCCGAATCAAAAACTGAGAACATTTTTGGGATCTATGCAAAAAACTGAGTCCAGTCAATGTTTTTGCAGACATGTATCTCTGAAATTCTCAAATTCTCATGTTCGACGAATGAAATTTGTCGATGGCAAAGGTTTTGTGTGGAGACAATTGAACAAACCGATTTTTTTCAAATTGAGTTTTCGGACCAGAAATGAATGTACACGGCAACTACAGGGTCAAACAAGCCCACACACTTTTCTCGAGTTTTCTCAACCATTTTTCAGGACTATTTTTGACTCAATGTTTCACTTTTTTTTGAACCACAACTGTTCAGACTCAATTTTTCCACCTTTCTGAACCAATATTTTCAAAAATTTTCAAAACCCATATTTCCAGTAATAATTCAATACCCTCCTTTAGTTTACAATTTTCAAAAAGGGAAAAAAAAGCAACAGAAAACATCATTTATTGAAAAAATACATTTGAGATCCTAAAACATTTTGTTTTTTTATTCGCATTTGCTATATTTTCTTTCAAATTTGAATTCTTTTTTTTTCAGCACCTTTTCACTTTTCACTCCCAAAATTTTTGATTTTCAGAACATTTTTTTAAACATGTTTTTGAACCACTGTTTTTCAGACTCAAAATTTCATCCTTTTTCAACCCTGAACTAACATTTTCACCTTTTTCCAAGACGCTTATTTTCAGTAATACTTGATTATTCTTTTTGGTATATAATTTTCTTCAGAGAAAACAGAACCATAAGCAAAAAACATAATTTATTGAACAGAACATTTGAGATCCTAAAAGTTCTGTATGCTTTACACTTGCTATATTTTCCTAAAGTTTTCAACCAACAAACTTTTTTTAAACACCTTTCCCCATAATTTCTCTAGTTTGAACTATAATTTGAATCGTTTTAACAGACATTACCCATTTTGTTTTCAACAGTTTCCCTATTTTCCAACAACCACGTTGAATGTTTCAACACTTTTGTTCTCCTTTTCACCATTTTCCCGAACTTTTTGATTTTCAGAGCCATTTTTTTCAACACAAATGGACCACTCGAATTTAGAATCGATGTTTCACTAATTTTAACCAACTTTTTCAGAATACATTTTCAAAGTGATAGCGCTTTTATGGCTGGGAACCTTTAATCCCCGTTTCTGAAACTTTAAAAATACCTTTTTTCCATTCCATCGACTTGTCCCAATATCCGGGTTCACTGATCCATCGCCGAATGTGTGTGATGTTGGGTCGGAGTGTTATGAAGTTTATGTTTAGGTTTAGTTTTGGACTGTGTATTGTATATGTTCATGTGTTAAGACACCCGGATGGACAGTGTTGTCCAGAAATACATCTGAGTATTTACGCTGGGCGAATCCCTAGGACTGTGAGTGTTGTGAGGTCTATGATTAGGTTTGGATTGTGTACTGTACATGTTCATGTTTTAAGACACCCGGATGGACAGTGTTGTCCAGAAATACATCTGAGTATTTACGCTGGGCGAATCCCTAGGACTGTGAGTGTTGTGAGGTCTATGATTAGGTTTGGATTGTGTACTGTACATGTTCATGTTTTGAGACACCAGGATGGACAGTGTTGTCCAGAAATACATCTGAGTATTTACGCTGGGCGAATCCCTAGGACTGTGAGTGTTGTGAGGTCTATGATTAGGTTTGGATTGTGTATTG
>LR546105.1:0-12266 GCA_900536305.3 Caenorhabditis sp. 40 LS-2015 | reverse complement strand
GAAGAAGAAGAAGACGTCTGCTTTTTCGTTCCTGGAGGAAGGACTTGATATAGATGATGATGATGATGGCAAGAATTTTTTCGAGGATGACGACTGACGTGATATTGATGGGCACTTCCTTTGGACATGATCTTCGTTGGGTGTTTGAGACAGGGGGGTACTGTATTTTGAGGAATCTGATGAAAACATTTGACTGAGATCGGGAGCTGAGGACAGTCTTGGTGTCAAAAAATTGCAATTTTTTGGGCCATTGTAGCCCAAGAACAGATGGATCAATTTTCAGGAAAGTTATACCATTGGATTGGAAATTTCTCGGCAATCATTTTGATAGGTATAAATTTCACAAAAATCAAATTTTCAGTTTGTGCTGACAACAGGGACAGTAGGGAGTCTGGAGGCCAGATTCTCGGATGAAAATTTGAAATTTTTTTTTGAAATTTTGAAATTTCGAGAAAAGTTTTGGCGGGAATTATAGAAATTTTGAAGAAAGTTTTAGCGGCAAAAAACAAAGCAAGAGAGTTATAGTTTTAGCTAGGAATTTCAAAATTTAAAGCACTTGGAATTTAGAATTTTTTTAAATCCGAGGAACACTATGAAGACTTGGCAATACCTGCTTGTTGATTGTCCATTCTTTCTTTGAAGAAATCTTGAACTTTTAGAAGTCTCGATATTTTGAATTTTGTTTAAGGAATCTCCATAAAATTCCCTATCGATCCATATAAGTTTCATAGAAACCGGACCACTGGTTGTCGAGATGTCCTTTGCTGAAAAACAGAGACCAAATTTCACCAGAAGTCGTCGTCAATAAGTTGCTCCAGAAACTTTCAAATTTCACATTTTTGAAAATTCCAAAAACCGAAAATCATGTCCATGAAATTTCCTTTCCGATGGTATACGATTCATCAAATTCAAACTATTGGCTAGGGCGCTGTGAGCGCAAGAAAAGTACTCCTTCGCTGAAGAACTTGACGACATCTTTAAAACCGCTTCAGAATACTTCAAAGTTGAGATTTTTGTGAAATTCAAAAACTAAAACTTATCACCATAAAATTTCCTTTCCAATGGTATAATTTTCATGAGAATTGGTTCACTAGAAGTTCAGATAGCCCTCTCCTGAAAACGAGAAGCCAGAGTTCCTCGTCGTCATCTTCAACAAAAGTGCTCCAGAATTCTTCAAACTTGAGATTTTCAAGCAATTCAAAAGATGAGAATCATGTCCACAAAATTTTCTTTCCAATGGAATATATTATTCGTTGAATTCGGACTACTGGCTAGGGCGCTGCGGGCTCGCGAAAAAGTTAGCCATCTGAAGACAACAAGCTGCGTATTAGAGCGAAAGGGGCTGAAACTGTTGAATCCAAATGGAAAACCAAAGTTCTAGTCGACCAGGGTCAAGATCAAATCAAATCCATAACATCACCAAAAAACAATGAACTTCCGAATCCTCGTCATCATTTCCCGCGCGGAAGACTTTCTGGCTTCAACGAGTGACCATCGGGCTAACTGGTCATGTGTCTGATTTCATAAGCGACGGATGACATAATCGCGGATTCTTTGAAAAACACCACTCGTCATGTTCCTTGTCGCCGCTGCCTCCTACTTCTTCTTAGAATCCCGAAAACGCCGTGGGTGGCTAATAGCGGGGGGAGGAGATAGATCACGCAACGCATCGTATATCATGGTGGTGGCAGCGCGATGATACATACATGTGATCACATCCGAGTGTGTGTGTGGATTCCGATATATTACCCAACGGCCGAATTGAGAATCCCGAGTGTGTGGATGTCTCACTTTCATTCCGAGGATTTGCCGTTTCGGAGGCGCGAGAATTGTACAGTGGGGGAGAAACGAAGATGCCCTGGGATGTACCCCGTGAAATGTTTCCTTCGAAAAAGAGAAGAAAAGAGATAAAATAAAAAGGAAAAACGAGAAAAAGGGAGGAGAAAGGAGAAAAAGATCGGATCACCCACACCTGGTCATAGATTGTTGGACCTGATTTTAGCACTTTTTCCAGATTTCTCAAATTCTCAAATTCTCAATGACGAAACATCACCAATGGCAGAGGAGACACGGATCAATCTTGATGATCTAAGGGATCGAAACTGGCGAGTAGTACTAGTCAGACTGACCAGATTGCGAGACTTGTCTGGCAAACGAGATCTTGAAGATGGCCGACTTTGAAGCCGTGCTTTTTGAGCGAATCAATTTCAAAGTCAGGATCTTTCAGACTTTTGGAATCTCCTCGAAATTCCCTATCGATCTGTATAATTTTCAGTCAAATTGACTCGATTGCTTTGAAGTGAAAATCCTCTAAAAAATCAGAGCAACAACTTGTCAGCTTGTCTGCCGTTCGTTGTTCTTGAGTCACTGGGAGTTGTGATTTTTGAAAAATTAAAAAAACTGAGGATCATCTTCATAAAACTCCCTTTTCATTGGTGTACTTTTCATAAAAATCGATCCACTGGTTCTTGAGATACCCATCGCTGAAAAACCCAACAATGTAGTCGTCATCAGAATGCTCCAGAATTCTTGAAATTTGAAGTTTTGAAAAAACCCAAAGACCAATCATTATTTCCAGAAAATTTCTTTTTCCAATGATATATTTTTTAAAAAATTTGATCCATTTGCTGAAGCGCTGTGAGCGCAAACAACGAAGGGCACTTGCAAAATCGGCGTGCGTATTATTCCGATTGTGGCGACGTCAAAATGAGAATAATCTAAAATCGCAACATTCTTGAAATATTCTCAAAAAATTTCCTGTCGATTGATATAATTTCCATCAAAATTGGTCCACTGGTTCTTGAGATATAAGCCCCTAAAACCTCAAATGTCGTGAGATGTGATGTATGGTCCGCAAACGCCAAAATCGGGCTTTATGCTCAAAATTTCAAAATTTCAGTATCAGATTCGGAATCAGCGTGTCTTCTTACCCAAGGTTCAAATTTTTGGTCGTAAAATATAGTGTTTCGTGTTTTGTTTCGTGGACCTAGCGCTTTATCCGACGACACTTTTTTTGGGTAGATCGAAAATTTTTGTTTTTTTCACTATCCAGACATTCACAGATCACACTACAAGAAAATTCGAACTTTTTTTTCAATCCAGGCGTAGAATCCAGAAGACGTGTTTTTTACCATTTCCTCATCTTCCTGGATTGTAAGGATATTCCAGATGACGTGTGTGTGACTCCCAGGAATGTTTTGATCTACCACCGAGAAAAGAAATTTCGGATAATATACGAAAGTTTTCGTTGTGGTGGCCCGAGACAAGACGGATGATGATGGCCTTGGATAAGAGAAGTTGGGAGAAACACAAGGAGAAAGGTATTATTTACAAGAGAACATATGCAAGAATTCGTCGGGACAGATGACGTGGCTCAACCACCCGGTAGATCAACTATCGGAAGAGAAATTTCGGGAAAACAGAAAGGGATATTTATTACTTTCTTGTTGTTTTCCGAGCGGTGAGGCGAAAACAGTCAGGAAAAGTTCAAGGACTTTCGCCGCCGGGATTTTCGATGGACACAAATATTTTCGATCGAATTTTTCTCCAGGGTTGGGGTACGGTACCCCATGTTGCAGGCGTCATAGCGCCTCAACTAGTAATCCGTTTCAGACGAAAGTTGTACCATGAAAAAGAAAATTTCAAGAAGATGATAATTAGTCTTTGAATTTCTCAGAAATTTCAATTATGAAGGATTCTGGAGCACTTTATTGACGACGACTTCTCGAAACTTGACTTCAGTTTTTCAGCAAGGGATATCTCAGCAGCCAGTTGGCCAAATTTTACGAATAGTATATCAATCGATAGCAAATTTCATGGAAATTGCAGAGAAACCCAAAAAACAAGTATCGGTATTTTGAGGAGATTCTAAACTCGGAAGTTCTATAGGGTGTCATGTATCCAATGAAACGAAGCCGTCTGACCCGTTCGAAGGCGCAAGTCTGAGTGAAATTTCAGATTTTTGTTGATTCAGAATTGGAAGTCGTTTAAAAAATTTGAATTTTCATCTAGTCCAAAGTACCAAACGTTTTTCCATCCCATGCGTCCTGAACAACCGCTTTTACAGACCTATTACTCATAGTCTTATGTAGATTCCAAAAAGCGTCAAACTTGATATTGACAACTTTTTACATTGAATCTTAATTTCCATAAAATTCCCGATCGATCCATATAATTTTCATGAAAATCGACCCACTGAATGTTGAGATATCCTTTGCTGAAAAGAGCAACCACCAACGCCTACTAGTCGTCTTCAATAAAATGCTTCAGAATTCTTTGGAGTTGAGATTTTGGAGAATTTCGAAAAGTGAACATCATTTTCATGAAATTTCTTTTCCAATGGTATAATTTTCATAAAAATTGGTCCACTGGTTCATGAGATATCCCTCGCGAAAAGAAACCCAATTCTGTCGTCGTCAACAAAATGCCCCAGAATCTTTCAAAATTGAGATTTTTGAGAAATTCAAAAACCTAGCTTTATCTTCATAAAAATTCCTTTCCAATAGTGTATCTTTCATCAGAATCAGACATTTTTCTGAGGCGCAGTGGATGCAAATAGAACTGGGGTACTCTATGGCTTGGATTGAAGAGATGAAGGACATTGTGGCCACAGACCACGCCCCCGAAACTCAGTTTTAAGACTTTTATCGACCATCCCAAGTTGCCCAAGAGCTCCGAAAAAAAGACACCCTCGTTTTAGTGCCTTCAATCAATATCAAAGATCGTCGATCTTCACCCAAAACCCCTTTCTCAAGCCTTTCCTTCCTTCCCTCTGCCATTCCATCTCCACACCCATTTTTTCTTGTCCCTCCTCCTCCAAAATGTATCCGCTAATCGTTCGAAAACAAAAATCGAAATTGTAGAGGTGGACTCCCCACGTAAAAACCGAGTAATGGCGGCGCCCAAAGGAAATTCTTAAAAAACGCGGCGCCAGACCTCCCACGAAGAAGAGACGATGGCTATCAGGCTGGATGCCATTCGGATCAGGTTCCGAATGGGGCCTGAAGGTCTGGGACCACTTCTGGCCATTAATCAAGACCCCCCTGGAATTGATGGCCACCAAGCTTCGGGATTAGCCGTATAGCCATCGTGCGCCGCAAGAGAGACAATCCAATCCAAGCCTCCCCGCCAAGAGATAGTTCCGTAATCTCGTCCGATGGAGAAGAGAATAGAAAAAGTGAAAAGCTATCATCATCTATTCTTCCTCTTGCTTCTTTTCCTTCCGTCGTCTCCCTTGGGAACGTCAACACCTGGTGTAGGGCAGATCGAGATCTGGCAACACACGCACACGCCGAGATGGACAATTTGGACAAGAACCCGTCTCCCGTTGGCAGAAGGCTTCGGCTTTTCGAAGCCAACAACGAGATCCGCATTCTTGTGGATCCGGGGAGAGGCAGAATTCAAAACTTGGCAGATCGCCAAAAAAAAAGTGAGGAGAGGGATTTTTGAATTTTGGGCATTGAAAAGGACACTTCTCTCTCGAGATGTGTGCCTTGGAGACATCTCGAAACTGTAATTGAAGGCCACGCCCACTTTTCTGCAACGGTGCCGCACACTTTCTGTGACAAATGGAAGAGTTGGGAATAGACATTTTTTCTTCCATTCTGCCAGTGTTTGAAGGAAAAAGCATGGAATACTGTATATTCATGTGGCCTCCAACTTTTCAGAGTACCCAACAGCTGAGGCTTCATCGTTCATTTGCAGCCAGAAGACGTCAATTTTTGAATTTTTGAAAAGTCTAAACATGAGAAATGATCTACGAAAAATTTCCGATCCATCTATATAATTTTCATGAAAATCCGTCCACTGGAGGTTGAGATATGCCTCAACGAAAAACCTATAGAAAAATTTCAGAGAATTCACCGTCAAAGAAGTGCTTCAGAATGCATCAGAGTCAAGCTTTTTGAAAAATTCAAAAGCTAGTAATCATCTCCATAAAATTCCCTATCGATCTGTATAATTTTCATAAAAATCTGTCTACTGATTCTTGAGATATCTCCTACTGAATAACAGAAACCACATTTTCCAGCCGTCGTCGTCAATGGAAGGCTCCAGAATCCTTCAAAATTGTGATTTTTGAAAAATTGAAAATGCGATTATTTTCTTTATGAAATTTCCTTTCTAATGGTATACTTTTCATCGAAATTGATCCACTGGTTCTTAAGATTATCTTTGCTGAAAAACAGAAAACCAAATTTCCCAGTAGTCGTCGTCAATGGATGGCTCCAGAATCCTTCAAAATTGCGATTTTTGAAAATTTTAAAAACTTAACAGCATCTACATAAAATTTCCTTTCCAATGGTAAACTGTTTATATCGTTTGGACTAATGGCTAGAGCGCTTTGAACGTGACTAGAAATGTCCAAAATTTGAACCCATGGATCATGGCTCGTTAAGCCTTTGATCCCAAAGATTCACAATCTCAAACAAATTTATTGATCGACATTACCCAATTTCCTCCAAAACTTCGAAATCCTAATCTCATCATCTCAATTTCTTCAAATTATGCAATCGAGTGTCCCCCCTCCCTCTTCATTCATCAATTTCTCAAATACCCAGGTAGGTCAAGGTTTTTTTCGTTTTTTTTCTGTCGAGTTGGCCAATCTGTCGACGAGGAGGGAAGGAATCTCTTACTAACTACTTGACTAAAAGGAATTCCGAAATGGACAGAATTTCGAGGACGTATAGGTAAAAACAAGTGAAGGAAAAAAAAACACTTCGCTCAAGATCACAAGAGGAGATTTCATTGCGGTAGTTTTCGAGAGAGATGAGATCTTGGGAAGACATCGGTGGGGTTTTTTTCACTTTTGTGGTGGGGGTCTTTTACTGTATTTGAGTGTACCGAAAAATATGCTAGTGGAAAGGAAAATTTGATGGAGATGATGTAGAGTTTTTGAATTTCTCAAAAATCACATCTTTGAAGGATTCTGGGCCACTTTATTGACGACGGCGACAAGGTTGGGTTTATTCAGCAAGGGATATCTTAAGAACCAGTGGATCATTTTTTATGTAAAATGTACTATTGGAAAGGAAATTTTATCAAGATGATTCTCGGTTTTTGAATTTTTCAAAAATCTCAACGGCAAAAGATTCTGGAGCATTTTATGGACGACGACTACAAAAAATTTGGCTTCCGTTTTTCAGCAAGAGATATCTCAATCGCCAGTGAGCCACATTTTATGAAAATCACATAAATTGATAGGAAATTTTATGGAGATCACGATGATGTTTTAAATTTTCCGAAAATCATTATTTTGAAGGATTCTGGAGCACAATACTGACGACGACTACTTCCTGCAGACTTTCAGCAAGAGATATCTCAACAACCAGTGGACCAATTTTTATGAAAACTATATGGATCGATAGGAAATTTTTTGGAGATCATTTGAATAGTTTAAAATACTAGAATATTGAGGTTGACCGGTTTTCAGCACATCGACAGTTTGACAGCGCGCTGAAATCGTTGGCTTTAGAGCAGCTTTAGAACGAGTGGGCCGATTTTTGTGAAAGTTATACGAATCGATTGGGAATTTTTCGGAGATCACAATGGGATCACAGAATTGTAGAAAACGACTGAAATTCGATGTATTTTGTGCTGATGAAGTTTCTAGCTTTGGATTGTTACGGTATTTCTTTTCCCCGAAATTGGATTTTTCCAAGTAGATTCTTCTAAGGTGAATATTTCCCCATAGTCTTGTTATAAGTAAAATCGATTCTGCAGATTTGGAATTTGAAAGAAAATTTTGCAAAATTCTCATAAGATTCGAGTTATGACGATCGCAGAGTTGCACTTGTGGCTAAAAATCTTCAACCAGATGAGCAACTTCAGCATTTTTACAATCCATTTTTCACATCTTTTGATCAGAAATGGAGCCATCATGCTCCCCCTTATGAGTCCTGTGCATCTAGCCCAAGCCCAAGCCCAAGCCCAAGCCCAAGCCCATATGATCTTCACATGAATGGCAGAAGGGGAAGCGCCAAATGCCAGAGAGGGGGCGCGAATCCAGTATATGAATATGGATGCCCTCCTCAACAACGAAAATTTCGATGAAATAGGAGAAAAGCAGGATCATCATCACCATTCTCTGAGATGATGCCACGTCGCCTGGGGAAAAAAAAAGGGAAAATCGTTTTTTTTTCTCTGGAGACGAGGAAACAGACAGACGAATCCTGTTTCGATTTTTCGATATCTAGGAGAAGGCATTTATGAACGCCGCGCGAATGGCATGTATGCCGTCCGTCGTGGATGTGTTCTGTACATCTATCTCTCTCTCTCTTTTTTTTTCACTTTTTTCGGATCTTTTGCAGAAGAGATATGGGGGAGAGGAGAAATCAAGAATATGGTGTGCTGGAACGGGGGGAAATGAGAGGAGAAAGGAGATTTGGAGGGGGATTCTGAACTTTTTCTCTAGTTTGAAAATGGCTCGAAAAGGGTGAAGACGCGAATTTTTTAAACACCCGCCACATGAGCCATGGAGCACCCCAGTTGTGTTTGAATCTACTGCGCCTCGGAAGAATTTCCGATTTTGATTAAAAATATACCAGTGGAGAGGAAATTTTGTGGAGATGATTTTCTGTTTTTGAACTTTTCGAAAATCACAGTTTTGAAGGATTTGGGGTTAATAGAGTTCATGCTCCCTCGCTTAACAGGTAGGTAGTCAGCAAAACGCGACCACAGCTCCCGATCCAACTGTACAAATTCAAAAAAAGTTATCCCAATAGAGAGGAAATTTTACGGAGATAATCTTTAGTTTTTGAACTTTTTGAAACTCTTTGTTTTGAAGGATTCTGGAGCACATTATTGACTGCGACTACTAGGGAAAAATGACTTTGGGCATATCTCAAGAGTCAATGATTGGATTTTGATGAAAATCAAACCATTGGAAAGGAAAATTTATGGAGATCATTCTTAGTTTTTGAATTTCCTCAAAATCGTAATTTTGAAGGATTCTGGAGCATTTTTATGATCACGACTTTGGAAATTTTGACCTCAGTTTTTCAACAAAGGATATTTTAGCAACCAGTCAGTCAAACTTTATAAAAGTTACATATTACCCAAACAGGAAAAAACGCAACCGCGCCCCACCGCACTAGCACGTTAACGACCATGCGCCTTTAAGGTTTTTTCTCCATTTTCGAAAATTTCTTCGCTTGTGTACTTTGCTTTTATTCGGAGCAATTTGCGCTCAATAATTTAAAAAAATGATGCATAAACCTTGAGGCCGCAAGGTCTTTAACGTGCTAGTGCGGTGGGGCGCGGTTGCGCTTTTTCCCGTTTGGGTAATACGAAAGGAAAATTTATGGAGATCACAATGCTGTTTTGAATTTTCTGAAAATCTCAAATTTGAAGGATTCTGGAGCACGATACTGACGACGACGACTACTTTGCGCAGATTTTCAGCAATGGATATCTCAACAACTAGTGGACCGATTTTCATGAAACGTATATGGATCGATTGGAAATTTTGAGGAGATTTATTGATACCAAGATAATTCGGAAAAATTTTGGGATTTTCTGCGTTTTCTAGGCCGCGAGCGTCACGATGGAAACGGTCAGACTGGAATACAGGTCGAATTTCGGTTGACTCCTAAACTTCCCTAAATTTCAGACATTTGATTGTGAGATTTTCGAAATCGGAAATTTCGGAAAATCGCCTGTAAAAGATTCAGGACAACTTTATGATTTCGAAATTTCGCGAAAATCAAAAAAATCGAAAATTTCAAAATTTTAGATTTTAACAAAATCTGAGATTAGACTCTCCCAGATCCAAATTGAATTGAATCTGATGGATTTTCGAGCAAAAAATTGGAAGAATCGGAAAATTTTGACTCTAAAGTTGGAAGCATTGGAAAAAGTAGAAATTTTTTTTTTTCATCAGAACTGATCTCAGCATTGCTGAAAAACGCTCGAAAATTTTTTCACCTCAAATTTTTTTTTTCAAATTTTCAAATTTTCAAATTCGAAATTCAAACCCAAACCAACAAAGAAGGCAGAAAAAAAAGTGAAATCGAGACCTGTCCCCCTCCATCGATCACTTCGATTCGAAAAACCTGATCGTTGTTCATCTACAGTATCCCCTTCTTCACTTTCCCTTTTTCACCTGTCTCCCCAAAACTCCGAGAGAGAGATGGATACAAATGTTGCCGTCTTCTGTCAATCAACTGTCGACTCTTTTTCTCTCTCTCTCGGCCTTCAGAGAATCTTCAAAAAGTCTTCAGAATCTCCAACGACAAGGAAGAGTGGGGGTCTTGTACTTTACTTCCAATCTCCTCCATTTTGATCTACCTTNAATCTCCAACGACAAGGAAGAGTGGGGGTCTTGTACTTTACTTCCAATCTCCTCCATTTTGATCTACCTTTTTGATCTACAAGGTTAGGACACGATTACCAAAATCTTGACGACAGAAATGACCTTCTTGAGAGAAAATTTTCGAAAAAAAAAAAAAAAAAAAAATTTTTTTGGCCGAAGGGAGCCTCGTCGAGTGGCCTACTTTTACAGACTGACCTAAATTTTAATGGGTTTTTTTTTTCAAATTTCGCGGTATTTTTGATTTTCAAACAGCCCCAGAGAGGAAGAGGTCGAATTTTCGGAATGAGTCACTATTATTTTTTTTCTTTTGAAAACTGACGAATTTTGGGGGGCGAGAGGAAGACAAAGAAGAGGGAATGACGAGGTGTTGGGAAAATTGAACTTTTTTCGACTTTTTTTGGAGTCGAGAAAGTTGAGGGGAACAGAAAGGATAATAGAGGTCCAGGAATATCAGAAAAATGAAACATGGAAAGTTCGAGAACATGAGCTTCTGCTAGATCAAGTTTGAGGAGGATTTTTGAAAAAAAAAAGTTTTTTTCAGAAAATATGAAAAAAAAATTTTTGAAATTTTTTTCGCTTCAAAACTCACTACTACCAAGTTAACAAAATATGATTGTTTTCATGATTTCAGGTACCACAGAAAATAGATTTTAGATTCGATTTTCCTAGCCTGAGCCCATCATGGCGAAGTTTAACCTCTACTGTACCCTGATTCCAGGTGTTCGAGTCTACATCGCCCCAGGCTGCATGCCAATTGTTATGAAAGCTATTTAGATGGATAGGAAATTTTAAAAAGATGATGCTCGGTTTTTGGATTTTTCGAAAATGTGAATTTTGAAGGATTCTGGAGCATTTTATTGGCGACGACTTCTGGAAATTTTGATTTGAGTTTTTCAGCAAGGCATATCTCAAGAGTCAATGATTCGATTTTTATGAAAAAGATGCCATTGGGAAGGAAATTTCATGGAGATAATTCTCAGTTGTTGAATTTTTTGAAAATCGTAATTTTGAACAATTCTGGAGCACATTATTGACTGTGACTAGGGAAAATTGGCATTGGGATTTTCAGCAAGGCATATATCAAGAGTCACTGATTGGATTTTGAAGAAAAATAGAGCATTAAAAAGAAAATTTTATGGAGATAGTTCTCAGTTTTTGAATTTTTCAAATATGTGAATTTTGAAGGATTCTGGAGCATTTTATTGACGACGACTTCTGAAAATTTTGACTTCAGTTTTTCAGCAAGGAATATCTTAACAGCCAGTGAACCGATTTTGATGAAAATTATACCGTTTGAAAGATAATTTCAAGGAAATAATTTTCAGTTTTTGAATTCTCCAAAAATCGCAAGTTTGAAGAATTCTGGAGCACGATTTCGACGACGACTACTTTCTTCAAATTTTCAGAAAGGGATATCTCAACAACCAGTGGACCAATTTCCATGTAAATTGTACAGATGGATAGCAAATTTTTTGGCGATCACGACAGAAACTGAAATCTTATTCGACAACTTTGATTTTCACGACTTCTGAAGCATTTTTGGCAGCGACTATAACTTCTGCGAGGGTTGTTCAGGTGGCGACGATTTGAAAAAATTCAACCACTTTTTTGTAAATTTAATTTGGATAACTTGATTTTTCATTCATTTTTTTGTTTTGTGAGCCTTTGAAAGCGAAAACTTCATACTTTGAACCTTTATCTAATCAGTTTTCCGAATGAACCCCGCTATTGCGGTCAGGACTTGAAATGGAACTCCTCCCTCTCTAATTTTTCGTTTTTTATTCGTCTAGAAATTTTTTTAAACCTTAATTTCACCCAGAAAATCGCTTTTTCTGAGGGATTTTCACTCAAAACCCCCCAAAAAATTTCAAAAAATTGATAGGAAAAAATTTGAAATTCAAATTCCCCCCAAAAGTTCGAGTCAAATCCCTCGGCGCGAAATTCTGAAATTCGAATT
>LR546097.1:0-60965 GCA_900536305.3 Caenorhabditis sp. 40 LS-2015 | reverse complement strand
CCAGAGGTAAACCACACGCAGCCCGAAAGCCCCTGTGGTTCACATGGAAGTACTGGCTTCTCTATCGGGGCCGTCCCTAGAACATCGTGAACCGGCGGCCACAACCCCCATCTTTCATGACCCTTCCCCATTGACAGTCTGGCGTGTTGCCTTTAGAAGAGCTGAGTTTCGGAGGTGGCTTACTCCATCGTTCGAGTCCCCCTCTCCAGCGAGTTCGAATCTCCCAGTCTTAGGTCACGAGAGCCAGATGGCAATCGTAGTCCCGTCAGCAGGAGTATCAGAGTAAACCCTGATGACTCCCTCCGGGTTATTTGACCCATGGCGAGCTGGGGCGGGTTGCTCATTACTGAGTCTTCCGATCCACGTGCCTAGACAAAGTGTCATCCTCGACACGGGGATCAAAGGTTGATTCCTACGCCTGCCTTACGTCTCAATCAGCACACGGCGACCTGGCGTCTTACTAAGCTATGCTCTATGCGCCAGGTCTATGTGTTGGGGCAGGGAAGCGGCGTCGCGGTCTTAAACGAACGGAACCACCCTGGCTTCATGTTTCCGGCGGCCGGGAACGAGCCTTAACCCTGATTCGTCAAAACTTAGAGGGGGTGCCAGAATAGAGGAACTGAAAGAAAACAATGTTTTCGTGTTTTCCAACTCAAAAGGATCAAAATCGCTAAACGAGGAAGGCACGACCACAAAGAGAATAGAGTACGTCAAAGAAGAAATGGGTCAATCAATTCAAACTATGTCACCCTGGGAAGTTTGCAGAAAAAAACAAGACGGGTAGATCAAAAATCGACTTTCCAATTACCAAGAAGGGCAACCTCTCCAACATATCCAATTATCGCCTTGTCTCCTTGACCGACCCGATTGCTCGAGTAATGGAAAGAATGATCTGCCGCCGCCTAGTCACTGACTTCCTACATAAATTCCATCCGCTCCAACATGGCTTCCTCCCATACCGATCCTGTTCTTCCCCTCTGATCCACTCAGTCTCGAAATACAAAAAACTTATTGCGCCCCATAAATCGCTAGACATCATCTTCTTCGATTTCCAGAAAACATTTCTACTCCCTTCTGCTTCTTTTACGAAAATTTCCTTGCAAACCGAATCTTCTCAGTCAACGCTAACTCCTACATCGATCCGACATCCTCCCCGAGCTAACCAACTCTTAAGATCCTTCTCCTCGACCAATCAATTATTCTTTGCAGCCCTTTTCAAGTTCTCCCAGTTCTTGAATATTGCTCCGCAATTTACTCTCCACCCCCGTCTTCTAAACTTGCTCTCAAACTAGAACGACATCTTCGTCATTTCTCCAAAGTACCGATGTTATGAACGGTGTGGTAGGAAATTAGCTCTAACGAAGACTCAAAGATCATTTCTAAACCGAAAAAAAGCGCGAGAGAAGCCTGGAAAGTAGAGGGGGTCAAATGAGAATGTATGACCGATGGGAGATTGGTAGGTCAAAAACTAGACGGGTAGATCTGTCTTTGGCGATGACTCTACCATTCAAAAATCAATTGGCATTTTTTTTTCCTGGTCCGTTCAGAACAGTCTCCCACTGTCCACTTCTAAAACTTCACTCCTTCAATTAGACCCCCAAAATCCGAATCATACTTATACTATCGACGGCTCATCTATTCTCCCTTCCTCCCACGTCCGAGATCTTGGCCGCACCACCGACTCTCTCCCCAAATTCGAACAATAAATTATCAAGAAAATCGCCCTTGTTATGCTCCGATCTCACCCGCCACTTAGATCCTTTCGATCCACCAACCCATTCTTCTATGCTGCTCTTTTTAAAATCTATGTTCTCCCGATCCTTGAATACTGCCCCGCAGTCTACTCCCCACCCCCTTCTTCTGAACTTTCTCTGAAATTAGAACGTCTCCAAAATAATCCTCCAAAGATGCATCGTCCCCTTCTCTTACTATGAAAATCGCCTCGAGCTTCTAAACATGTTCTCTATCCGACATCGTCGCCTCAAATCCCAACTCATTTTGCTCTAAAAACTGATCAGCGGTGCCTCTTATTTCCCCAATCTTGCCTCTCATGTGTCCATTTCATCCTCCGCCCGTCATCCCATGTTACATATCTGCCATCACCCAAAAATCAATGACTTCTTTTCACAAACTTCACCGGTTGGGAATGCTATTATAATGAACTGCCACACCTTCCTACCCCCGTCCCAATTCTTCTCTCTTTTAGAGAACTCCATCACCCGTTTCTGACCTCCCCTCTCTCACTTGATCTCACAATACTTGTATGATCTCTTTTTTCCATCTTCCCGTTAGGACGAACTCTTCGTCCTCCTTACTTTCGTTTGTACCCATCTCCTTTGTCCCCCTTCATTTATTTTTCTTTCAAATCGTCACGAATAAACGAATACATATAGATCAAAACTCCCGTTTGTCCGAGATATTAGAGAAGACGGGGGAAAGAAAAAGGACGGGGTAGGCGGAGTCAGAAAATATGCTCTGTTTAGAATCTGGGGGCCAAAAAAGAAGGCTACCCCCGAAAAGTCGTAAGTGACGAATAAGGAACGAACATTCGAGAAGGAGAGACAGTGGGAGAAAGGTAGATCAATCAATTAACTTGGGACTCGCTCTGCTGATAGTTAATAGAAACCTATGCGGAAAATCCGAAAATCGAAAACAGTTGACGTCAGTCAGAAGAATGAGAGAAATCAATAAAAAACTGGCGAGGGAGAGAAGAAAAGTAATGAGAGGTCAAATGAAAGTGTGTGAGAAAGGGGAGGTCGGTAGATCATGAATTAGACGGGTAGATCAAAAATCCTCATCTTTCAGAGAAACAACAGGAGGTGATAGGTAATGGGATGCCAAAGGTCGGGCTAGGTGGAGTCAGAAAGGTTGCTCTGATGCGAAATTGGGAGCCAAAAAAAGAGTCAAAAAGTCTTTAATTGATAAAAAAGGAAACTCCTCAAAGAGACCTAAACTTCAGAAACTCGAAAAACTTTGAAAATTCACTACAGGCAAAGCGACGTCGATGAGAGAATTGGAGACGAATCGTGGGAGAGAGGTTAATCAAAGCTATTCATTTCCGATTTCAGTTTTACAAGTTCGAAAATCTATGTCGTCATATTCACGTCTCTCACTCATTCCAGTTTTTTCAATCATCAAAAAATCAGAAACCTCGCTATGTTAATAAGTACGAAAACCGTTCGCGAAGAACTAGAAAGTTTGCTCTATTTGAAAAACTAGAAACAACGCGCTAGAGAAAAATCAGAAGCAGTTGAAGTCAGAAAGAAATCGATAAAGGTGAGAGAGGGCAAAAAGTGAGGCCGAACGAAAATAGTGGGTAGGTTGGTAGATCAAAAATTAGACGGGTAGATCAAAAACTTCTTGTCTCCCTGAGATACTAGAGAAGACGGGGGGAAGGAAGGGGAAAGGGGAGGTCGGACGAGGAGGTGAGAAAGGTTTCTTTGTGGCGAATCTTTTCCTTCAAATGGGCTTCAAAATTTTTTATTCAAAGAAAAACGCGTTCGAAACAAAAACAAATTAACAAAAATAACAGACCTAAAAATAGAATCAACATTTCTAGAATAAGAAAATTAGAACACAACATAAAACCTAATAAATCAGCTGAAGAAGTAAATCGAATCTTTGACTTTCTCAATATCCAAATCTCCTTTCTGTACTTTCACAGTGAAAATGTCCGAGAACTTCTCAACCTCCGACGGTGGCAGAATTTTCTGAATCTTCGGTGTCAAGTAAGTCGTTTTGAACCACTCGGAGCATTGATCCACGATTGGTTGAGAGTGAAGAGAGACGAACTGCTGACGACAAATCTGGTTCATTTCCTCCACCGAGTTGGCATGAGTCCAGAAGCAGTCGTGCACCGCGGCGAAGGTTATTCCACTGGAATATGCATCTCATTGAAACTCGAACACATAGCTCTACAAAACTCACCGACTCGCGCAATTCAAAGAAGTGAGCATCATATGCGTAGAATCCAAGGAATGCACAAAATTCGGCGGGAACGCGTCGACCTGTTTCATCGGAATGGGCACCAAGACCAACTTCGACTTCCTCTCCACCAATCGACAGTACGGTTGAACAACAGGAAGCCCCAATGGAGTCACCCACTCGACAGTCTTCATCAGGTCACTGGCACCTTTGGCAATCAGACGGAACCAGTCTTTCAGCGCCATTGAACTAGTGAACGCGTCGTTGAGACTGGCGAACGTTTTGCGTGCTAGATAGCGAGCGAATATCGCAGCCTGGAAAATGTACATACGATTACTGTAGATTTCAGAGTCCAACTCACATCTTCTCCAGGGATGTCCATTGCTTTGAGCTGTCTTTTAATCTGCAACACCGCTCCGTACATTGTCACTCCGTAGACGGTAGTCATTACAGTTTGTTTGATCACTTTCCGAGGAACATCCTGTGGTAATGCTTCTCGAAGCTTCAGTGCCACATCTCGATCTTCTCCATTCGATTCCTCGTCTTGCTTTCTTTTGAGCTCCACTCTTTGGGCTACATCAGAATACACATCATTCGGTGTCTCAGAATGTGTCAGATTAACCTGCACACCTCCTTCATTGTCTCTTCCCAACGCTGCATAGTGCTGTAGTCCATTGCAACTTCCGTCCTGATGAATCGGCAGCTGACTTGGAAACGATGCCACATCGCTGCCGTACTTCATAGCATTCTCGATTTCGACACACACTGCGAGAGTTTGCCACGGCTCGTCCGATGACATCCACCACTTGTCACCGCCAAGAGGATTGCGTGCCGAGTCCAGAATCAAGGGCAGAAGACGTTCCGCTTCGACCATTCGATCAGCAACACTTGCTCGCTTCATGGTACCTGTCAAGTTGATACAGTGCAATTTGAGCCAATCGAATCCCTTGGATCCCAGTTGTTGACTTTTGGCGAACTTCAGAATACATCGATTGACGTCGTCGCCCATGTGAGAAAGATACGGGGATAGTGGGTACACACGACCTCGGAAGTCCATGTTGTGGGGGAAGAAAAGAGTGCGGCCGCGGAAGTGATCAGCGAGAACCACACGATAGAGCATCCAGCACCAGAGAGAGTTGCTTTCGTTTCTGAAAATCTCAATCATTCTAGATATAATTCGATGTATATGCCCACCTCATCTTGATAGCTTCCGCCTTCCTCTTCGCATAGCCTCTGAACTTCTCCACCTCCACATCTTCCTTTTTCACTTTGCCAAACTCGCGTACAAAATCCGGAATATCGAAAGTGTCGTGTCTCATGGGGATTCCCAACTTCGACAGAAGAGGCTCCGATTCCGACTGACTCGATTGCTCGAAAACCGTTTTCAACGTATCCAACATTGGCTCATTGATAACCCAAGGAGTAGAACCCAGCTGATTGAGCGCGTCAAAAACCGGACGTGCCTGCGAAGGAGATTGAATCCGCTCTCTCATCTCCTCGTTCAGTCGAACCGATTTGAACTCCATCATATTCCTAATGATCTCTTGTCCAGACGAATACAACGGGCCGCCCGTTCCACGATCGATCCACGGACGTGGTGGTACTGTCATGGGGAGATTTGAGGTGGAGAAGACAATGTAGTCAAATGGGTTCTTGTCGAATTTCGCCATCAGTTTCGAGTCGATCGCGAGCATTCTGGATAGGGAAAGTCTGCAGTCCGTGGAGAGTTTCGACTCCTCTTCTATGGAGATTGAACGATAGGAGAATGCTCGACTCCATTTAACTGAAAAATCATTATACATAGCTGGTCTTCGAAGGTAACGTCATTAAAAGTGGCGAAAAGATCCCGACCACATCTTTTTTAGTCGATAGAAAGTTTATTATAAACAAAAACTGAAACAGAACTTTGCGTTTAGAAAAAAGTTTATAGACTAATATCGAGTTTCAATGTATCAACAAACTATGCATCCAAGTCTTCTCTCATTCGTTCGCTTCTTCAATGCATTTCCTACAACACGCTCTTGCCAAACACGTAGAAGAACTCAAGCAACTTGCACTTGAGATACATCCTCATGCTCAACAAATCAGTGAGTTCTTCGACTAGCAAGATCAACATCTCCTCGAATTGTCTAAATTTCAGACTTTAAGGAAGGCAATTTTTTCGACAACATTTATTCTCCACTTGTAGTTTTTGGCATTTGTGTTGCGATTGGTGTACTGATTGGGTTCTTCGATTACGTCAAGTAAGATAATAATTGCTCAACTTGTAACTCTTGAGATTCAGAATCGACCGTCGTTTTCGTCAAAGAGTTGCTAAACTTCGTCGCCCGGTAACTAGAGATGTTTGAACTATTGATTGTTCAATGAAATAAGCATATTATTGAGAAGTTTTGAACAATGAAAATGAAGTTCGAGACTGACTTAATACACCCACAAGGTTTCAGCGAAATCGAAAAGCTTGGAAGCACTTTTTTAGATTCTCAAAGTTGAAAACGTTGCACTGAAAATCACGAAAAACGCATTACTTTTTGGCCAGTACTGTAACAAAGTGTCACTTCTCAGATCGTTCAATAAATGAAGTGCTCTTCCCCCACAGTAATCACTTACTCTTGCCGTCCTTAGACTCCACTGGAAACAGACATGCATCGAAGAGCACATTGATGATGACATTACACACTTGATTCCTCGTATCCGCATCCATCTGTCCCATTTGAAACTGAAAGTCAGAAGCCACGTGCTGCGTCTTACACGCCTTGCTCCACCACTCGCGATGCGTGTTCTGTCGAGAGACTTCCGAATCGGAGAAGTAGTCAATGTAGGTGTCGAAGATACGCTTCCAAATCTCGTTCTCGTTGAATCCCATCTCTTTTTTGAACGCGTTGCCGAGTTCCTTCAAAATCGGCTCGAGGACGTCGTATTGGAATTGCGCCGATCCGATGAGGTTCTGCCCCTGGGAGCATGCTGCGACAGCGGAGAAGTAGAGCGTTTCAATGAGTTTTTCGCGAGGAAGCAGCTCCATGCAGGTGGACACTGAAAATTGAAACTATGAATTCTCAAAAAAATCATTAAACAAAACTATTTTTACCTATTGGATGTGTATCATTTGGATCGATTTTCCTCAACCCATCTCCAATTCTCCTCTTCCAATCCCATTCAGCTATCAAGTCCTCTCCGGAGCGGTCACTCTTTTCAGTCTCTCCTACAGTATTTTTGACTTGTATCCACATGGAAGCCTCTGTCTTCAAATGCTCCTCGAACAGTCGCTTATAGTTTTCCTTTCCCATGCGATCCACTTGGAAAGGATTATTCCGATACTTTTCTGGAGGACAGTTCGTTTGAAGAGGTTCCACGAGTCCCAACTCTTCCGAGTACCGTAATCCCTCTTTCCGTCTTCCAGTTGGAATGTAGAAGTTTCGAATCATTTCCACTTCTTTCCGTATTGTTTTCTGATCCTCTGAGTTCAGGAAAATCTCCAATTGTTGATCGTCAATGTTCACTCCTTTCGCCAGTTGTCTAGTCTTCTGTTCCATGGAATCGAACAAGTCCGCAATGGTTTTGGAGCTTTTTGCGTCGAAAGACCGTTGATCTTTCCACCTCCGAATGCTATTCAATAGAAGGAGAGAGACGATGTGCGTTGTATTGCTCTCGTTTCGTTTCAGAGACTTCCATAGATCCGCTATCCCGATGAATAGCGAGAGGGATGCCGGAGATTCGATGGTCTCCACTTTCTTGAGAATTCTTTCAAACTTCTTGTTGATAACTAGCAGGTAGATGGGGACAATCTAAAATCGTATTGTTAGGTTTAATAACTTCCAGTTCAATCGCACCTCAGACGATAGCCGACTTCTCAACTGATTTTCAGTGAGTCGGATCAATGATTGGCCGTCGTCCTTCAGACTGAACCTAATCATATCGGACATCGCGTATTGTTCTATTCTCTGCTTCCAGAGCTTCCTCTTTTTGTACTTGTGATCAGCCTCCAGAATCGTCAGTAGAGATGTCTTCCAGTCATCGTTTTTGACCTTGGCTTTTTTCTCTGTGACTGTTGATGTTGTTGTGGTTGATGCTAAAATGACACTGTTGAGCTTCGGAAATATCAAAATTTCATATTATTCACTCAAAACATTTCGAAACTAGGAATTTCCCTGCATTGAATTTCCCTGCATTGAAATTTCCCTGCATTGAATAAATATCTATCTAGGCTCCGCCCATGTTTTCACAATTTTGCCGCATAGTTCCGTTTTGTTCTGCGGAATCCCTAAAAATCAGCACCATGCCACATAGTTGCCAAGAAATGAGCGGAGTCTAATTAGTTTGAAACTTTTCTGCGAGATTGTTTTACTTTGAGTTTGATAATACTAGAAATTCAACTTTTTGTCTATTATGAGCCCATTTCCATCCAGACCCCTGAGCACTTACCAAATCTAGAAGGACTTCGAAATCTAGCTATCTGAGCCAATGATTTCATCTGAAAATGTTCCAGTAAACCAATAGAATGAACTACACTTCTAAAGAGGTAATCTCTGAACTTGAATCATCGCAACAATGTGCAAGAAAACTGTGTCTGTCTGAAAATTCAATATATTCAACATCGTTTACCATGGAGATCTCACTATGAAATAATCTTATTATTCGTCAGATAGATTGAAAATTTTCCGCGTTAAATATTGAATCATACGAATCGTTGAATGAAGTGGGGGAAGAGGGGGAACTTTTAAAAACCATATAGGAAACCTACGGGGACGGGAAAGAATCTGGAGGGAATTGGGAATGAGGGGGGCAATTGATCTATACAAGAAGCAAAAAGCAATGTTCTCGGCGTGAAAAAGTTCACAATAGATTCGTCTAGGTTAGCAAAAGGGCTCAATTGAAATTTTAATTCGCAATTGATTTCTCTGGCCAACCTAGATAGTATTCGAGTGAGTTACGAGAAGTAGATTGCGAAATGGGTCAAACTCGTGGGTGTGTGGAAGGGGAATTGTAATGATAATAAGGGTATTCACAAGTAGTGATGGCCAAAAACGAGCGACGAGATAATTCAGAGATGGGGGAGTTCCAGAAAAAAAAGAATCGGGTGAGGGAGGAGACGGAAAAATACCGGGTGGGAGGAGGGTGTGTAAAAATCTGAAAGTTACCACGTGTTTGGGATTGGGGATGATGTCACATTTGTTGCGAAGGAAATGACTGGGAAATCGGAGGGGGAACACAGATAGGGAGATGAACTGGAGACGAAATGTACAAAAAGCAAGAAACCCATAGAGAAAGGGGGAGGGACAATGTATGAATCGGGAAATATGAAGAAACAGCAACGACCACTACTTCTTCAACTTTTTCGTTTCGGTCTTGGTGGCCAGACTAGTGAGCACTGGAGACCATTCACCGTTTTGTGATAGCAGCGGGAGTTGTTGCTGAGGTCTGAAAAAAGGGAATGTGATTAATTTTTGTTGAGTATTGTACACATATAAAATGAGTTGGACTTGGAACGTGATGTTAGTCCTACAACTGAAATATATTAACTGAAAGGAACCGAAATGAAAGCAAGCTCACTTTGAGCCATTTTACTAAATTTTTTTCTTGAATTACAGTGCCATTCAAAAGTGTAAACAGTTTCGTTCTTTTCAGTGCAAAAAGGTAACCTCGACATTTCAGTGCAAATTTTTGAGCTTATTTGGATCCAGTATCTTCAACTCGACATAACTGACTTGAATTTTCGAAGTAAGTCTTCAACCCCGATATAAAGATCTTGAGAATATTCCCACATAAATTCGGAAGAATCGAGTCATTGGAAACGACTTTTTTAACTGCTCAAAGTTGACTACTTTGCACTGAAAAATCACAAAACTTGATACACTTTTAAGCGATGCTGTATGTCAGGGCTACTGCCAGATTTTTAGCTACATAAGGTTGTTACTTCTACCGACCCTCTTTTTTTGGTTAACACGTGATTCGTTAGAAAATAATAAGACGACGGATAGGACAAAATTAATAAGAAAATTTTTGCATCATCATATAAATAGTGGTAGTACACATATAACATACCACATATGTAACGTCCGCTTCGATCCTAAATCAACTGTTTCTCAGTCATTAAACTTTTCATAATTTCAACATTTTTGTCTATGCCAAAAAATTTCAGAAAAACCTACGTTTTATAAGTCGGAGATGACACCTGCGACGAGTGCGTCGAGGACGATCTTGTGTGCACTGGCTGTTCGTTGGAGCGCGATTGAAGAGCAGCCCACTTGGATTGCACCTCCAGTTCTTGGGCATCAACGGCCTTCTGCTTCTCCAGAAGATCCTCTCGTTCGGCTAGCATTTTTCGCTGCATCTCGCGAATCTCCTTCTCTTTCTTTCTCAACATTTCCATTGACTCATCAACCGCTGTAGCTGTTGACGTCATCATTGCACCTCCACCACGGACACGTTCAAGAAGAGCGCATCGGGACTTGGTTCTGAAAGAAAGCAAAACATTGAAAATTGGATTGATTCCCGAAACTCACAGTGCATTATCACTCTTCAACAAATTGTTCTCTCTCCTCAAAGAAATGACCTCCTTGATAAGATCGGTCGACGCCTTTCGAGCCTCAGCTGTCTGTCGAATCGGCAGCTTCGCAACCATCGTCGCATACGTCTTCCGATCGTTTTCAGTATCGGTTCCGGCTCTCGCAGACAAAGTTTGCATTGTGGAAGTTTCATCTTCGTCCGGGACCACCTCATCGATGGGTGCACGATCCGTGGCTGATGATGGCGTGGCAGTAGAAGCAGTTCCACCATCGCTGTTCATACGAGGCACGGTAGTGTGACGACGGATTCCGTTGTTCTCTGAAACCCAGGAAAGTATTTTCCCTTGCTTTTCATCACATTTAGTCAACTCACTCGTCTCACTGATTCCATTGGACCCCTGTGGTTGCGAAGTGCCATGGAATGTCTGTATCCTGCGTGGTTTCGTTCGTCCAACTACTGAATCCCCTGAATTATCCGAATCGTCCGATAGATCACTGAACTTGTCAAGAACGTCAGAAGCATCCGCTTTCTCATCGAAGAAGGACCAGAGATCAGCATCGCGCGACTCGCTCATTCGTTCGACCACTAGGAATCAGCAAGTTTTTATGGAACCTGGTATGAGAAACTTACATTTGTTCAAGGGGATCACTCTAACTCGTCGCAATTCTCTGAATCTGGACTTGACAGCTTCCCGAACGCGACTCGAGATATCTGTTCGTCTTTTGAATGGAAGTTTATGGATGTGAGCACGAACTTCATCGAAAAAGTCCAGACGAGTTTCAAGATAGTTTGCCAGCGTGTCCTCTTCTGGTATTCGAGTTGCGAACAGCTCTTCTAGTCTCTTCAGCCATTGGTCCTCCAGTTCCTGTTGGGCAGCCACCCGATCTCTGATCACTCCATCAACATCGCCAGTCGTGATTCGAATTCCTTCAGGTGGCACGTTCTTCGGCGCTGCCTCCAGATGAGCAACCCACTTCTTACGATCAGTAGCGGTGCTGAACGAAATCTCAAAGAGGACTGGTTTGGCACCCGAAATGAGCATAATCGAGTGACCACGGGCAGCAGTTCGGATGAGCAGCGACTGAACTGGCATCGCTCCTTGATCAGGCATGAAAATCAGCTGACGAGCGGACTTCCGGATCAAAATGACTATGATGTCGTCGAAGAGGACTATGAAGCACTGATCCTTCTTGTCGGTTTGCTTTCCTGATGAAGATGACGAATGAGTGCCACCACTGGATCCAGGCATGTTGGGAACCTTGATCAAAGCCTCTCCAAGATGAACAAGCTTTCGATTTGTGGCAGCGTTCAAGGACTCCAGCTGAAGAAGAAAATGAAGGGTGTGAGAATAAACATTTTTTAAAACTCACATCAAAGTTATAACGAATCGTTCCATTGGGCACAGATGGATCCGACACATACAAGTTAGTGGATGATGATGGATCAATCTGAACTTTGATTTCCTCCCATTTCATAGACATATGAGCCATCGAGAGATTCTCATCAATCTTGTGAGCAAACTTGCGGGCGGTCTCGAGAGCCGTTTTCGTCAGATCATGATGCTCACTGAACTGTTGCTCGTTTTTCAGTATGGTCTCCAAAAGCAGGGAGTATTTGGTGGCACGGCCAATTATTTTGGTGATCAATGGACGGAAATCGTAGCGCTTGTAGAACGGCTCCTCACTGTACGTTCGTTTGAAGAACTCGGAAAACTTTGCATTCTTGTTCATCAAATGATGGTACAACACATCGGACTGCTCCTTGGCTACTCCAAAATCGGTGTAGGCGTCGCAACACAGCTTGGTATGCTGGCCACCGTCAATTGCCAGCTCCTCACTGATAATGTCTGAAATAGTGCCGACTTCACATGCCGACTCTTCATTGATACGAGCATTCAGCCGTTCGAGAACGTTGAGATGGAAAATGAGCAAGGGTTCGAGTACGTCGGGTATGAGTACGTCCATTTCTTGCTTGCTTATTATGTTTTCCTCCAGCATTCGACGGCGATATCCTTGAAGCAGGAAGGCAATGTTGGCGCAGTGACGTTTTTCCATCAAGAAGAGTTCTGTAAGAGGATTATTAGTAGTACTGAAATGAGGTCCTCAATTCGAGGCATTTAGAATCTGACAGGGGCCACTGGCTTAGTCGAAACTCACCATAGATAGCGTCCTGCTTTTTGATCTGCTTCGTAGATAACGTGTTATGTCGATACTTCTCGTGCCATGACTGATATTCCTCGTTTTCGAACAAATCGTACTTCCCGTAGAGTCGCTCTCTGGAAGAGTTAAGATGAGTATTCATCATCTCTTTTGGTGGAAATCGACAATATAAACACTTACAACTGAGTGTACAAATTGCTCCTCGCATTCGCAGCTCCGTTGATGTTATTCGATGATGATGCATGACAGTTGTCCGATGGAGATACCATGCGGGAGATGTGATCCGGAAGACCTGAAAGTTTAAAAATTAAAGATCATCAATTTTGATAATGCAGAAATCTATGTATTTTGTGTTACGTGCCCTCTACTGCATCAGCATCAATAAAAGCAATAGGAGCTTCTTGTAACGCTGGCTCCGATGTAACCAAACGTTGGTCGAAGTTGGGCGAGTCCAGTTCTAACGCGCCCTCCACAATTCTAGTTAACATCTCATCGTCATCCAGATCGACGATCAGTCCATATTTATCCGCAATTGCTCGGCACTCGGCATGATAGCTCGTCTCCGGAAGAAACAACTCCAGCAACTGTGATTCCGAATGAAACCAACTCTTCTGTGGATTTCTGGCCACTTCACACGTCGATGACTCGAATGAACTGATGGTTAACGAGCATTCTCGTTTCTTCTTCCGATATCCGGCGGTTGCTTTGGACAGCGTTCGCGTGAGTATGGACACCACACTGGTACTCTCCTGCGACGATGTTTTGTCACCTAGAATCCCATTGAGTTTTCGACTGAACCAAGAGGAGAAGTCCGTGGTTCTACCACTCCCAAAACTTCTAGGTGACAACGAAATAGTGTCGGATTCGGCGTCACTTCTCATGGTGAAGATGGTCGAAGGACTGGGAGAAGAGGCAGGCTTCGGTGAAATATTGGGGAACGATACTCGACGAGTGTTATTGGATGGTACAGGGGTGTTTAGAAGTGACGAATTCGAGTTATTCGCTTTCAAATGTTGATGGAGATTCTCTCCGTTTGATTTAGAAGTAGAAATAGTAGAAGTTTTCAACGCCGTCGTGTCGCTACAAATCGATTGGCTCGACACGGTCGTCGGCAGGGTATTAGCATTCGGAGTAGTCGGCGTGTTGGTGCCTGAACTCTGGCGTCGCCGTCGTCCTCGTCTCTCCACAATTTCCGTCCACTTCTCATTCAGACCCATTTCTCCGCGATTCGCTTCTTTTTAATCGATCAAGTTGGCGGTGTGTATGTGAGACACACCATAAACGAGACAACAACAATTTCAGCACATAATCACCGTCTTTAGGAAAGGCAGGTAGAAGAAAACACTGAAAATAACGATGGACATCCTCGTAGGCAGCGTATGGAGAATGAGAACGAACAAGTGAGATTCGGAAGACAGAATTCAAAACTCGAAAAAAAGTGGGAAATTTTATGTTAGTCTCGGGAGAAAGATGGAGTTTTGACTCTGACTACTGATAATGTAGAAGTTACTACTGACAACTGTTCCACTGGAATTCTATTCTCCAAACTTTCAAATCTCCTCTAGTCATGAGTTCTATCGAAGGCTTAGCATACTCAACGATGTTGTTTTCCCCTCCACTCTCAAAATGTTTAGTAAGTTCTGTGGGTGCGGAAAAATTTGCATGTTATCTTTTGGCCTCACTAGGTACAAGAGAAAAAACAGAAGAAACGGAGAAATGAAGTGTGACATTTTTGTAGTTTCACAACTAGCCCCTTCTCTTCCTAAAAAAGGAGAAAACATGAGTCAATGTTCAAATACAAGACGGGAAGTAAGAGGGGGGAGCTCCACACTCAAACAGACTTGAGCAATATAGGGGTCAGGGTTAGTTCCAATGCCGAAACGATACATGTGTTTCTCAGCTGGAAACAGTTCTTGTGATGAAATCACTAAACAATGGAGAGAGAACACAGAAAAAGAACACAATCGTCAATCTTTAGCTCCGCTCTTTTGACTCTTTATCACCCCCTCTTTCTTTACATTTTGAAGAGAGGTGTCAAGTGGCAACTGGTTGGCGTGAGTGAGAAAAAAGAAGGAGAGGGGAAATTTTTCTAAAAATTTCCAAACTTCTCGAAAACTCTCTCTCTAAAGTTTGTCAGCCCTTTTCTAGAGGAAATGACATTCACACCAAACTTTCTCAGCGACCATTGATGAAAAGAGCACACCCTCCAATTGAAGGCTTCCAAGTATTGAGAATCGAAAACTTTGAAGTTAAACTTCATCTAACACATCTCTCACATGATTTGTTGTGGAAACAAACACCAGATGTTAGACAGAAAGACAGCCAAATATAGGTAGGGGAGACAGAGAAACTCTTAACGTCCTAGATGCTAACCAGATGTTCTTGGCGAGCTTTCTAGCTGGAACTCTTCTATACACATTTTTCGAGAACGTGCATTTCGTGCAACCTATTATTGATGATGTTCTTTCGCCAGGTAGCTTTTTTCCAGTAGCTCTGAGAATTTTCTCTAAACTGGCACATACAAAAATGAAAAAACCCTCCAGCTACTAACCAGCTGTTCTTGAAGATTCGCTAGCTGGAGAATCCAAATCTTTTGAGAATCCATGATATCTATTATTTCCCCTTGTACGACTTTCCTTGAACCATGTGATTTCTGCTTTTCAAATGTCGCTTTTCCCTGAAGACTTCCGAGCAAACGACCAACCGATACAGGGACTCCCTACACAGAACTTACTAGCTCGTCGATCTCTTGTCGTGCATATGGTTAGATGTTGTGCGAATATGTTCTGATAGACGGTAGAGAATGGGGCACCCTCCATCTCGTGCATCCCGCCGCTCACATCCGTTGAGAATTTTCGACGGGCTCGACGAGCAACCTGAGCAGCGGCTGATAACGAGCCCATTTCTGCGTCTCTTATCAGTTAAAGATCCAATTAGCAGCGGGCCGTTTCTATGGAGAACGTTGAGTGCTGCTCGTTAGTTACGAACTCCCGCGAGAACGTGAAGAGAAGAGGAATGAAACGAGGCGAAGAAACGAATAATAGGCGAGAGGAGCCACCACGTCATGGAATGGAGGGGTGATTCAGAATGAGGTCAGCAGAAATTTAGCGATTCTTAGCAGCTTGTTTTGTGTGTAGTTTTTCGAATAGGTTAGTTTCAGAAGACGCTTACCGTCAAGTGAGGAGGATTCGAATGGAGCAGTCGGGTCGTTGAGTCCACCTCCACTCATAGGTAGGATTGTAGCAGATGTGCTGCGTCGCTGAAAGGAAAAAAAGTGGGGATAGACAATGTATTTGTATTCAGACTAGGTTAGAAAAAATAAACAGAAATCTAGTGTTGTCTGGGAGAATCGTACTAGGCCTATACTTGAGTTCAAAAATCTGAAAATAGACTTCTTAGGTTCAAAGCTCGAGGACTAAAAAGCTGTTTTGAATGAAAATCTAGAACTAGGAAATAGAAGTGGGAATATTTATACCAGACACTCTACAAGGAACTAATCTGCGTTAGTATTTCTAGAACAGTAAATACGCGATAAAAAGTTTTTGCTATACCCGGGATTCGAATACTCTAGACGGCATTGGATCAGAAGAATCAGAAAGCCGTTGAGGGGCCGTGTTCGATTTCCCACCACCAAAAAAATCATGAGACTTTTTGTCGATTTTTCAATTATCTTTCTAATGTTCTCTTTTCATATCAATTTTTGAGATGATCAGCGTGTACAGGGGATGTAGAGAGGGAAAAAGTGTTATGGAAAAACACACAATGTTTTGGTTTTCGTTATGCTGGTTAGAGGGGCGCGCGCTGTCGAAGGCGACGAAAATTCCGAAACCTAGAATTATCAGCATACACGAGTTGAAGCAAAAACTCGAGAAGTGGAGGGGGAAAAAAAGTTAGTTACTACTTACATTCGTGGCTCCGACTGACAACGATCCGCCAGCGCTCATTTGACGACTTGTCGTGGATCTCTGATCCAGATCCGATATGATGTCAGCAAGATTTGGACGACTGTTATTTGGCTGAAAATTGGGGTGGTGTGAATGAAGAACGGCTGATTCATTGAGGGGGTTCCGCGACTACAAAATTGAAGAAAGATGACGGGCAAAAAAATGTCAAGGTAAAATCGACCGCACAGATTCAGGATCTGAAATGAAAATCAGAAAAAAATATGTGAGTTCGAAAGACTCAAATCATTACAGCTTTTCTTTTGCTGATTCTTATCTCAGATTCTGAATTTGTGAGGTCGATTTAACCTTGACCAAGATTACGAGAAAAGTAAGTTAAAATATTCTCTCACCCTTCTCCGAAATAGGTTTCCAAATGTGAATGTATCGGATCCAGATTTCTCCTTTTTGTTGGACTTTCCGACTCTGCAATATAAAATGTATAGATTCGCTATTACAGAAGAATCTCGTTAGTTTTTAGAACCATTAGTAGACACCAAGGATACACACAGAACCACACAGTGAGCAGCGATCGTTTTTTAGTAACAACAGTGTATCGGTTACTCACGACAAAGACGGTGACAACGAGAACGAGGACACGAAGGAAGCCGATGGAAAGTATGCGTCATCCTTTTCGTCTTCTTCGCCAGAACACACTGGCGAAGTGACCGCACCGCCAAGTAACATGGACGTGCACATCCAGCTGTAGTGTTTATACTTGTTGGTTTCGGAAGTTCACAATTTTCAAAATTCAAAAAATAACTGTTTGCGACTCAAATTTGACTGGGACAAGAAAGGAGAGAAAGAAACATGCAACATAAACTTGAAAGCGCAACCACGGATATACATGTATCACCATGGACACAATAAATTATAGTCTTCTTTATACCATAAAGTCTATAAACTCTGCTACCTTTGCTTCTTCAAACTCTTCGGTCGTGGCTTCAAATGAGCTTGCGCCGACGCGAAGAACCCGGCCGACGCATTCGAAGCTCTCCGTTTCAGTGATCCACTTCTCAACCCATCATCTCCTACACCAACGTTCAGTGCCGTCGTGGACACCGACGTTCGCTTCATTATCTTCCGTAGACTTCGCCGAACAAACGAGTTGTTTGGTGTGCCCGTCTGACTCTTCGGTGGCGATGCATCGGTGTTGGTGGACGAGGAGATGGTCGAGAAACGATTCTGATTGCAAATCTCCGACAGTGGCATGAGATTTTCGGTGACTTCAGACGTGGCTAATAGTGCCGGTGGGGATGGGAGTGTGTGGTGGTGGTGATGGTGATAGCTCCGTGGAGCACCGGGTCGCGGTGGCGTCGTATAGTTATCTGTTTCTGTTGTCGCCTGTGACGTGGCTCCACCTCCTCGCCCATCGGGAGTTGTCAATTCCAACGAACTCAGTCTGAAAACGGACAGAACTGGGAAAACAGAAGGAAGAAACAAAAGGGGACATATAGGCTAGTGGAAAGTAGGAGAAAAACAAGTGATGAGTGCCGTTTCTAGATAGTATCTAATTTTTAGTATACACAAAGTATATCCAGCAAAATTAAAACCATTCCATCACCAAGCATTCACATAACCGAACAAGAAATTTTACTGAATTTTCTCAGTTACCTTTGAGATCCTCCAGCGCTCACAGTACCCGATGTTACGTCGAAAGGCGATCGTGGAACAGCATCGCGAGTGGGGAGGGACTGTGGAGAGTACATCTGCAATAAAGGGTTTTGCACTTTAGAGTTCAATTATTGGTACAAAAAAACGGCTATCTCTATCCGACTACACATTACAACATCTGCTCACTTACGCGCTCGTTTCAATGTGCCCTTTCTAAGGCCATAACCTGAATGGATTTATTTTATTAGTTTCGAGAAAAAAAAAATACAAACTCGTTTCACTAGGGAATGGTCTGATGGATGTCAATGAAAAAATGGTATGAATGAGGTTTTGAAGTACTTTACCAAATCTGATAACGATCTCCAGGAGCTCATACCTTGACTTATAGAGGTCGCTAACAGAATTAGAAAACGAAAACAGAATACGCTTTTTAGAACCTTATCTTTCCAGTAATACACCCATCGTATACCGCAGTTTCATCCCTAGTCAGTCGTGAACACCTACCGTATGACCAACCATTCCAAATGGTGGC
Source organism: Caenorhabditis sp. 40 LS-2015 (assembly GCA_900536305.3). NCBI lineage: Eukaryota > Metazoa > Nematoda > Chromadorea > Rhabditida > Rhabditidae > Caenorhabditis > Caenorhabditis tribulationis. The sequence continues at coordinate 42,291 of LR546097.1, read as the reverse complement.
ATCTTATCCTTCCACGACTGATCACTAGCCTTGTACGACGGAGAAACACGCGACGATGAAGCAGCTGAAACTTTCCGATGAATACGAACCGGTGGTGGCTCCGCGGAGGAGATCGATGGCAAGTTTGAGTCTGAAATCATGTACCATTGAAATCGGATCAAACGTCGTATTTTTGGATCAATGTTCGAGAAAACCCGAAGACAGTCACCACTTTTAAGTTGAGTATAACCGAAAGAAAGCAACAGAAGAAGAGAAAAAATGTACATACATTTTCTTCCGTCTCCTAGTTGCCGTCGTGTGGGCACAGGTGTGTTGGTGGTGTCTAGCAGTATCAATAAGAATAGGAAAACCTATACTGTCTGTTTCTCCACCTCTTCTTCGGAGGCAGAGAAAATATTCGGTAGTGTGTGCGTGTTCCGTGTGCCGGTGTATGCCTCCTCCTGATTTGTACAGGCCAACAATATGATCTAAGCTGGGGGAGCGCGAAGGGGAGGCATGTTGCATATAGAGACATATGGTCATAAATACAAACAAACATAGGAATGTAGACGGGGGGAAATAATAAGGAGAAGAAGAACGAGCCAGGTGAGGGGCAAAACTACAGATTGTATACTACTCTAGATGTACTTTTTTGCGGAAATCGTCGGATTTCAATACTTGCTTTGAGAGCAGTTTTTTGACTTTTAAAATTAAACACTTACGGTTATCATAATGTCGCAATGGTGATCCCTTCTTCTGGGATCCCGTTGGCGACCGATAGCGATCGTCCGCACCACCCTTATCCAGAATCAACATCTCATTATCCTTCGAATAACCATCAACCTCGTCATCGTCTTCTGACTCTCGATCATCTGGATCACCTTGAAACACAATCATCGCGCTTTTGCATCGTCCTTTTTTTAGATTGTGTGTCGACGAAGATCGCTTTTCGAACTGAAACAACAAACAATTTCAGATCGACAGTGTTTCAGAAAAAAACATACCGAAATTCGTCCAATCTTGTCCATATTCTCCATTTCTTCACTCCTCTTCAGCCGCGTAATCTCCGTAACATCGTCACTAACCACTCGTCGATGCTCAATATTATTATTGATGAATGCATTGGCGGACGGTGCACTTTTGCAGTGTACCATTGGATAGGTGTGCTCAACGACTTCCCGATGATGATCCAATGCCGATGGAAGTGGTCCAACCGAGGAGGCGTGAGGTTGTTGCTCTTGCTGATGGAATTGCGGGTAGTTGTATGGAATGTGGATGGATTGTTCGTGCTCGGATTCCTCACTAATCGCTGGTAGCTCGTTGTGCTTACGATCGTCAGAAGAGTGTCCACGGCTTGACGAATCCAATGGATTTGTGTTTTCTGAGAAAAAAAGTGATAGGGAAAAGTAAAAGAAGAGTGTCTTTTGACTATGATTCACAAAAGTTTATTGCCATTTCGGTTGTGTTTTTCTGAGAGACCCAAAAATTGATGACGTGTCCAGAACGCCTAAGTTGAACAAGAAGACGGAAACAAATTCCGTATGTATACATGCAAATAGGTGTCGTTTTTTTTTTCATCAACAATGCACACATAAAATGTATATTGAGAAGAAAGACGGAGAAAACAAGATACACCGTCTTGTGCGAGACGATTTCAGTGCGTATTTTATGCGCTGTGGTTTGAAAAGGAAGGAGGTTCGAAATGATGCACGCTGGAGAAGATGGAGCCTTCCACAAGCGGGTCATCAAACAAGGTACATGCTCTTTTCAAAAAGACGTACCATTAGAATAGGATGCCACACTTCCAGCCAACACAGGATCGTAAGATGCGAAAGAGACCGCTGGATAGGAGTAAGAGTCGGGAGACGAGATGTCCTGCAAAACATAAAACACTTCATTTACTGGGCAGTACTAAAACAATAATACCGTCGGAATGCGGTCAGGCGACGATGACGAAGCGTTGTCCTCCATATCCATTTCGTCCCGCATACCACCAATCAGCAGGCCGGCACCAATTCCACTGTCTGTCAGTCCGCCGCTCTTCGAGACCTGTGTGGTAATTGAAAAGTTTTAGAACGAATGGAAAGTAATTCTAATATTACCAGAGTGTCGTAGCTTCCATTCCGCATCGGATCGCTTCCGTCTTGATTTGTAGCTGATAGAAGATCACCTGAAAACATTATATGTTAGATTTCTCTAGTCGCTCCCGTGAAACTAACCCAAACTGCGACTGCGATCTGTGTTAGAGCTGTTGGTATTTCCATTGACGACATCGCTATGATGTTGTGCACACTCGGACAACGAATCCAGTGAATTGGCGATGCTTCGTGGCGACAACGGACGGCCGTTCTTGACAAGGCTCTCTTCAACAAGCATTGGTGGTGGTGTTGGTGTTGTGGAAGCAGGGTATGTCCATGAATTGGATGATGATGCTGAAAAAAATGTTTTTTGTTGCTCCGCGAATCTCACTTAACACTCACCTGGAAGAAAAATAGACTCGTAATAGGATGGTTTGTCGTCCGGAATGAGTGGAATCCCTGGAGAACTGGGCGAGAATCGGTACTCGCTGCCGACAAACAACGCCGGTGATGGCGATGATGTCGATGAGCGCGACGACGTCACCAAGTTAAAGTCGTAGAGTGGAGACTCGCTGAAAAATGATAATTAGCTGATTGTTAATTGGTTCAGGGATGATAAATCAATAGTTATGACGAAAAACGTCACAGAAACAAGAGACAGCTTGACAGAGAGGGTTTGGGTCATTCATCTCATCTCACGAGACGATTTGCGGGGAGAAGAGAGACCACGGGGGTGAAGAACACATTAAGGCGAACGATGACGATTCAGAGACAATTTTCAATCTTCTCCAAAGCGGAAATCGTGGTGGAAATTGGAAATTGGATGGAGGAAATAAACCGAAAAATCAGCTGAGCGAGAAGACCGAAAATCTGCCGTCGTGAGAAAGTGAGAAAGCTTCCCCGATTTTATGTTTCGAGACAAGTTTTGAAGTTTTCAATGTTTTCGACAGAATTTTGGCTGAAAGTCTTGACGGAATGCAAAAAATTTCGAAAAAAAGAAATTGGCGGGTGTTAAAAAAAATGCAGAGAAAAAGTGTGCGAGGGATTTGCAATTTCCAATTAAGCCCCGCCCACCTGCATTTTTATTCACTTTCAGGGATTTTTCACACAAGATTCGAGACTTTCAGAAAAGTTTTCAGTGTTTTTCAGTGTGTTCAAGTCAAAAAAGCATGAATAATTATTTCAGACACCTTCAGCTTTGAAAAACTCACAATCAGAAAAGTCGTGAGTTTCCAGGATGAAATCTGTCAAAATCGTATTTACAATTTTTTTTTGTTGAACTCAAATATTTCTGAACGTTCAGCTAAACTCTAGCAAAGCTTTTTCGGCTCAAACGAAGAAAAAATATTGCAACCATAAAAGTAACAGTCAAAAGAAGGTTAAAGAGTACCTGAAAATACAGCTTATGTTGAAGTTGAAACATTAGAAAATCATAATAGCCGAAGTAGACTTTCGAAATCCATTAACTGGCCAATTATCTATCGGTCACAAGTGTGAAGGAGACAGAAAACTTTCTCACAGAACTGAAACTAGATACATTTCGACTCTACTCGATACAAAACCCAGAAGGACTAGAGATGAAGAAGCGTCAGTAAAAGAAGTGGCGAACAAGAGGTAAAAACGAAGGGGTTTACGAGCCGACACAAGGGGACGATGGGACGACGCTCGAAAAGAGGAAAAATCAGATCAAAAAAATGAGGAGCAGCTGCGACGAGTTGAGCACAGAGAAGTGTATGGGGCAATAGAAGAGACCGAGGAGGATGATAATGATGGAAAATAGAATTATTAGTAGCACTCAGAGTCGAACGGATCGAGATCAGAGACTTGTCACCAAAACCGATATTTCTTCAGATAGCTGTACCCTATGCTTAAAACGAGCGCTTGACTATACACATGTTTAGTTGAACATCCCAAAACTTCCGAAAAAGTTTCTCGTCCTTGACGTCGTCGGTTGTCAACGATGTCCTTTCTAAATATAGGGGAACGAGAGAAAACTTTCACTCGTTACCAAATCAAATCAAATTAGTCATCACATCGCAATCATCGTCACCTACTTATCTGTCTTTCTGGCCTTTTTCGGCAAAAGAGCCGAATTGTCAACAGACTGAGAGAAGGAGATAGGGGCGAGTAGTTGAACTTTTTGACAGTTAGTGGGAAACAGAAAAGCCAAGCCTGAAAAACATCAAGTGGGCATAACTTTGGGCTAGACTGAACGTGAGAGACGACGTTATGAAATCTATGATTCAAAAAGGGAAATCTCAAAAGTTGGCGTCAAGAATAGACTAGAATTCTTGTTTTGAAAGTGATCGAGCAGGTGTTTCTGATGAGGTCATCTGAGGAATGTTGAAAAAAAAGGTGTTGAGGCAGGTGTCCATTTCAAAGAGTACAGTATGCAGAAAATTCGGGAAACATCACATGGGTGGGTGAGATTTTTCAAACCATAGGAGTTTCGAATGATTTGGACCATATGCATTTTGTTTCAGATGCGGATGAAGCTAAACAAAAAACCCAAAAATTGTCTTGATTCTTATTCGAAATTTGTTACCATTCAGGATTCTCTTAGGTGCACATAGCAAAAATGAATAATGCAGGCCTATTCGAGTTGCAAAACCAAAAAAAAATTCTAAAAATTATCCAAGTTTTATGAAGAATTCAAACTTTGAGAAAATAGTCGAGAACTTCTGCAATTTGAACTGGAAAATTTCAGAATTATTATTAGCTCTAACGAAAAGTTTGAGGTTGAGCTCAAGACACTCTTGATCGAGGCATATGTGAACAAAAAGAATCAAGTAAAAAAAACGGCGGTAAATTCAAAGAACCCTAATGGAAGCAAATATCTGGACAAAACACATGTGAGGATATTCGGAATGCGAAGTAGTGTCATCTATCTAATTTCTCACTGTCCTCCCAACATTTTTTCGTTTTATGCGCCCTCCTCCGAAACTGTCACCGCTTTGTCTTACAAGAAAGACATGGGCGCCAATTTCAAAGAATTCAAATAAAACCCTAATTGGCACCGTTTTTGTATCCTCATTCTAGTTCGTTGGGCAAAATCAGAGAACTAACAAGTTGGCAGAAAAAAAAATACTGTTTAGGAAGGAAAAAAACAATAAAAGTGTAAAGATAGTATATGATGAAAGGCTTGGAAACTAGCAAGAAAACATACTTCTCTCCACAGAGAGACAGAGAGAGAGAAAGAGAGACGCAGAGAGAAAGATAAGGAGGAACGAGTTGTATTCGAAAGGATGGGGGGGAGGTGACACTGAATGGTTAGGTGGGCCGGCGCGAATAGTGTGGAAGGACACGAGACGTAGCATGATGGACAGGCAAAAGGGCCTCCACTGGGAGATTGAACACACAAAGGAGGAAGGAAGGAAGGAGGTTGGGAGGTGACCTTAGTAATACCAGCACAGCTCAACACGTACCTTCCTTCTCCATTTCCACAGACACTCACAGGCAAACAGGGTAATTTGAGAATCTGTCTCGATGGGCGAGGTGTGTTCAGGTAGTCAAGTGTTGAGACAGTCAAATGAAACATGATAAAGTTTTTGGGGTGTGTTCACTGATTCACTATTTGAAGTGTCGTGAGTTATCGAGAAGGGTGCCAATACCAAAAAGCACCAACCTATCATTGGCTTTTTTGGGTTCCCCCTATGTTTTCCCACCGAAATTCAAAATAGGCTCCGCCCACTAAACGAAATCAGTTGTATTCAAGTAGTTCATTTCGTTTTATGGGCGGGGCTTACTGTGAATTCTCGACAAGATGTGTGGATCCGAAACGATCGATGTAGGATTTTGCAATTGGTTTAAAGGCTGATGAAAGCTTGAGGGTTGTCTTAAATTCTTCAAAAATTTCTCATTTTTGAACCTGACCAAGATAGATAGGATCCACAAATCCCTATGCCACACGAATTTAGTTCAAAAGAAACGTCAAATTGTACAAAAAGGCCGAAAACCAATGGAAATTCTAGAATTCAGTCTCTCTCTCAGATTACCCCTAGTAGAGAAGAAACTAAAAGTTTGGCAATTAGAGAAAAACGAAAAACGACTACTACCAGGAAAACGAAAACTGGCTGTGTGGCAGCTGCATGGGGGAAAGAACAGATAAAACCAAATGGCTTCGGAGGAATTAGTCAGTGAGATTCACATCAACTCTGATAACGACGCATGCTGATAATGATGACGTGGCGGTGTTGTGTGATTCAGATGAATAGAAGATAGAGAGAAGATGGACTGGTTTCCCACGAATTGTTATTCAAATCTTTGGCACATAGAGAACAAAAAAAAACGGAGGATGGCCTATGCCCATCGGTTACCATCCTACCTGAATACCACTACTTCCGAGTGGTATTCGTCATATTTGTTCGTCGATTAGCATGTGTTTGCAGGTGCGGCCGCCCCGTGAGCCCCCGTGAGCACCTCGACCTGACCGTTTTTTTTTTGCTCGCATCGTTCAGGTTCTCACTTGACAGTTCTCGACTGACTAGGGTGGGAACTGTGGGGGGAGAGCGACTGGATTGATTCGAACGGCGCAAAATTTGAGACGAACTTTTGATTGTGACGGACGCGGAAAAGCCGGGTTGTCGCATCGAGACGTGTGTGTGTGTGTGTGCGCAATCAGGTAATCGGACACTTTGTTTCACACACACAAAAACAAATAGTGCCACGTCTGGCGGAGGGGAAGGAAGAAAAGAGTTCATGTGGGTTCAAGATGGGGCTCATTGGCTCACAGGTGCTAAGTGGATAGATCTGCAACTTTCAACCTCAAGATTATGAAAACTCTACAGTTTTCAGGAATGAAGAAATGACTTTAAGGATCTCAGTCCAGAGTGATTTTTGGATGTCGCTTTTTTCTAGACTTATGAACCTTTTGGTGTTTGAAAAATGACATTTTGAAAATAAGTCCATCACCTTTTTATTGTCTAACAACCCCCAAATGGACAGCGTTGTTATGAGCAAAAAAACGAAAATACAGTAACCCATATCTATGAACATCAAGTTCAAAAAAATTTATTTTCTCGGTTTTTGTGAAGATTTCAGCATCATAAAGCCTCAAACAGTATTCAAACATAGAAAGGTTCAAGACAGTAGCAGCTCATTGAAAAGTTAGCATAGTATTTGGAAAGTCTTAAACGGAGATTCCGTGGATCCTCCAAGTTGAACTTTTTTCTGATAACATGCAGAAGGAACCCTACAGATTCGGATTCTGAAATCACCGTGATTCGAGTCATAGCCTCGACAAAGTTGTCCCTACGGCTCACAATACGACAGGACAAAAGAAGAATTTAACGGGAGAACTTCACCAACTTTCACTCCAAAATCTGAACCGATATGGTCGATTTTATAATGACCCGGAATATGAGAAGGAGAGTTAACTCAATAGGTTTCAGAATCTCAGAATGTTTCGAAACCTCAATGAAAAAAGTTAACTTACGTTGTCAATGAAAAGTTGACTCTTCTTGGCAGCTCAATCGGTTCGGGAGGCGGACTGGAAGGCAGAGGAGGCTTATCGTCCTCGTTCATTCTACCCTAAAAAATGCAATAATAACAATTTCCGGTGTGTTTTTATTTTATTTTCCACTTTTAACACTATTAAAACTGTCTATAAAAGTAGAGACGAGTGGGCACCGACAAGAAAAAGCGAAAAGTAAAAGACACACACACACACACACAGTTCCCAACACATATACATACATACACTATGACATATACAGGGGGGAGTGCTCATTGTCAGTGATAAGAAGGAGGCAAAAATGTACATGCATAATCGATTTTCAGCGGGAAAAAGAGTCAAAGATGAAGGAGAGGGGTTGATTGCAAAATTACTGATATGATGACATTTCGAGAAGTGGCAGAGCACAGAATACTATTCCTCATTGGGAAACGGGAAAAAGGTGTGATCTTCAGCTTCAAAGTGTTCTGAGAAATTTCTCGAAAAACAGTTAAATCGAATGAAGGAGGTTGGCGGCATCATGAAACGCCATAATAAACGACACATAATAAAATTAGAGAGAGAGTGAGATTCCAGAAGAAAACACCATGTTAAAACGAAAGAGAAAAAGATATCAAGAGAGAGATTCGAAGTGAAATACCGGATCACACTTCCACTCCCTCCACAGACGCACGAAATCAGTGCGATTCGAAAGAAACAAGGATAAGGCGAGGAAAGAGAGAGAGAGGAATCGAGGGGGAGGCGAGAAAAGAAACTGTCATTTCCAAATGAAATGTGCGAGTGTCTCTGTGTGACGTTTTGTTTATTTTGCATATTCTGGACTGTTCTTCTTGTAGTGTTGATGAGCTTCCACAGTAATCCTGGAAAAGACATCTGAAAGTTTCTTGAAACTCTTTTGTAGACTCCGGGTTTTCTGAGTCCCACGGCTACACGGTCAGAGTAATGACTTGTTCATGGTCTTATTGAAATCAATTTTCATCAGTTTCGCTCTTTTTTCATCCTACCTTTCTTGTTTTTTTCTTTGTCAACTCAAAGTTGTTGTTCCAGTCGCTTAAATCTTGACAGTGCACAGTCCTTTTCGTCACTTTGACCAAATTTCTCTCGGTTTCAGTAACAGATATCAAAATTTAGTCAACTAAAAAAAAGTTCCTTATGATGTCATAAGCAAATCATTAGTTGACTACTTTTTGCCATTTGTTACAAGAACCAAGATAAATTCGATTGAAGGGGTGGTAAGAGTGTGCTTCGATTTTAAGTTTCTGAATCCATTCCATTTCACAAAAAAAAACACTCCTGAAACTGGATATTCAAATTGAAAGAAGTTTTTCGACTGTTGCTCAGAGTCGTTGCAGAGAATGATCGAAGCACTCTGAATACCTCCAGGAAATTTTGGAAACTATTTCATTGTTGAGCAACCCCATCGACTTCAGAAGACCGATCTTGAACCGAGTTTGTTTGTAAGCGTTTTTAGTTCTGTGGACCAATTTTGAATTAAATCACCAGCAAAAACGTCAAGATTCAAACTTCCCCATGTAGGATGACCCTTATCTCTCTTGCCGCGATTCCCACTGATACCCAAAGACGGTCATAGAAACTTGAATCCTAGAACTTCTTCTCAACTTCTGTGCCGACTTTGACGACTTCTGCCAAATCTTTTCAGTTCGCAGAAACACACCTCTTCCAAGACAGCTCTAATGGGAAACAGATGTTTGTCTAATCTTTAGAATCGTCAGAAGTTTTCGGATTTCCGTCTCTTAAAAGTTTTCCTAATCTTTCCAAACTCCATAAAAACTGCTCTCCGATCAAAACTTTATTATCCGAGAAGAGAAAAAAACGGGGTGGCTGCCGGCTCTTGTAAATTGCAATGAAGCAGATTTTTTGCACATAAAAAGATGAAAAAAGAGAAATATAGAAATCAGCTTCTCATCTCTGTAGGAGAATTGATACAGTTTGACGAGTAGTTAAACATTGGAAGCTTTATAGAGAGAGAAAAAGAGAAAAAAAGAAAGGGAAAGTTTGAGTTGTTTTTCTTGAAGGGGGGCGATGGTGATGGTGGTGGTGTTTAAAAATGGGGGCGGGGCGATAAAATGTTGTGACGAAAATACAAGTAGGTATGAAAGAGGAAGAACGGACAAGAATGGGTGGATGGAATTAATATCCGGAGAGCTCTTGGAAGGTAGAGTCGAGCTCCTCGGAGATGGTCTTGTAGCGTTCCTTCTCGTGCACCAATTCGTCTGAAAATCGAGAACATTTTGAATTGAATGACAATCACGGAGGAAGGTATAGAAGTGGGTCTTGGGATGCATGAAGATCTTTAGAGGTCTTCAGTAACGGGAGCTATGGACATTCAACTTACATAAAGTTTTTTATGAATCATCGCTCTCTTTCACAGCATTGAAAACGGTTAGGAACATTTAGAGTTGAACAAGAGTTTATACACACAATTTCGGGATAAGAATGCAACATTGTCTCAAACTGAGTTGAGCTCTTGGACCATGTGGTCGAGCTCGTCTTGCAACTGACGGGCTTTGCGGATTTCCGCATCACGATCCTCTGCAAAAAGGTATTAAGAATTCAAGAAAAACCACTCTGTTTGTTATGTTCATCTACATAATATTCGTGCATATATATAAACATTCTCAACATTCATCCATTCCTAGACATTCACACATGCATATAGTTCTACCGTACTCTCTTAGGATCCTTGGATCTCCTGGACGGTTTGTTCGATTTCTTCGGTCAAGTTTCGGACACGCTCCTTCTCGAGGAGAAGTTCATCTGAGGATAGACATAAATAGACACATAGACGGACAATATACATTACTGAACAAGACTAGAACAATGAGCTGATTGCTCAGCTTTAAAAATTCTGGACGAAAACTCTGGACGCCCCCAACCTAACTACACCCGACTTACCTTCAAGTCTGTCGACCTCCTTCTGGAGCTTCTGAACGGAGCGCTCGGCGAACTCGGCGCGGGTCTCAGCCTGAAAAGAAGCCAGTTTTTGTGGATTCCGAGAGCTTCGGACAAGACAGAGACATCACTTTCAGAAAAGTTCAAGACAAAAGACTACTACATAAAAGACAAATAGTTGACCTCCTTCAGTCTGGATGAGACGGTGCGGATCTGCTCCTCGTACGAGTCCTCGCGTTGGAGGGCCTTCTCCTCGGACACCTCGAGGGACTTCAAGTTGTTTCCGACGACGCGGAGCTCCTCCTCGAGCTCGACGATCTTGCTGAAAATCGGGACAACGACGGTTTGAAAGGGATAGGTGGATTCGGAAACGGGGGCCAAGTTGATAGTGAGTCGTGCAAGGCAATGTTATAGATATACAGAATGGTATGAGTTCAAAACCTCCTTTCGAGAATCTAGAGCGCATTTCATAAGGATTGTTGTCTGATGGTCTTGTTGCTGGAGCAAGTCTAGCCGATCCTGAGCATCTCGAAGGTTTGCTGATACCCCGCGCATTTGTGCTTCCGCCAAGTTTCCCCTTCTGTACAAAATGTTAGCTATAGAAAACAATGTCACTCGAAAAGTTGTTTGAGAATATATAAGGAAGACAAAGTTCGAAGCGTATGTGTTAAAGCGAGTCAGTCAGTTAGAATAGTCTCAAAAGGATGTTCCATAAGGATGTAGGGGTTGATGTAGTGACACTTTCGGACGGCTTGGGATACCTCCTTCAGTCTGAAATCGAGCTGGCGAATCTGCTCGGCGAAGATGTCCTCCTTCTCAAGCGCCTTCTCCTCGGACAGTTCGAGAGATTTCAAGTTATTACCGACGACGCGCAACTCCTCTTCAAGCTCGACGATTTTGCTGTATGGGTGTTTTTAGTCGAAATGCATAATAGAAGCGATTTGTGTTAGGCGAGGTTAAGAAGCGTAATGAAAACTGAGAGAGGGGTTTGGGTGATCTGTAATCGGATCTCTAACTCACTTCTCTCCGGCCTCAGCACGCTCCTCGGCTCTCTCGAGATCAGCCTCAACCATGGCGAGCTTACGGGCGACCTGGAAACATCACGGTTAAGGTTTGTCTCACAAAGATCCCCTGATTGGGGGACATTTCAACAGCATCCGTTAGTAATTAGAGATAATTTTAGTAAAGAATAGAGACAGATTAGTATTGTGCACCCAATGTAACCTCGTCGTATTTGCGGTCAGCCTCCTCAGCGAGGAGTTGAGCCTCCTTAAGTTGAGCCTCAACGGTGTTGGCGCGCTCTTCATCCTGAAGGGAGCGGTTCTCCATAACCTTGCGGACGCTGGAAGTGTGACCTATCAGAATATGCTCCTTCTAGAAGGATCATCATCGCCTGTCACCCGAGTAATCTGTGCCACCTGACGCCTCCCAGTGTTTCATGGACCGGACGGTTTGGAATGGGACGTAACAGAAATTGTTAGAAGCTCTCTTAACCCATTGTTAAGTAACAAAAAGTACAGATAATAAAGTGTTTTTTTTTCGAAAGAAAATTCAAGCCTATACCTCTTCTGCTTTGTTTTCAGTCTCATGCAAAATCGACTGACACTCTCTCAACTTCCTTTCCAGCTCTGCACACCGATCATCATCCAGCTCGATTTGATTGCTCAACGCTTTCCGTGACCTACAAAAGGATTAGATCTGAGCAATCACACCTCCAAACTATTAAAGTAACAAGAGGGGGGACAACATTCAGGACACATGACACAAGACAAGAAGAAGTATAGCACACGCGCATTCCAAAATCGGACCTCTTCGTATTTGCGGTCAGCGTCCTCAGCGATAACCTTGGCCTCGTCGACTTGGGTCTCGAGGAAGTTGGCGCGTTCCTCGTCCTGTTGCGAGCGGGTCTCCATCGACTTGCGCGCACTAAAACATTTAGAAATAGACGGGACACTACGACGACACAATGTTCAGATTTTCAGCACTGGAGCGGGGTTTTTTTTCGTTTCAGGCGGCATAGAGACTCGTTTCCAGGGATATCCGATCCCAGAGATCTCATGCCTACCGCTCAGACTCGTCGACGTTGTGGGTGGCCTCCTCGAGCTTCTCGGTGGCGATCTTCAGACGCTCCTCGGCTCTCTCGAGCTCCTCTTCAAGGAGGGTCATGCGACGGTTCAACGAGGCAACCTCAGCCTCAGCCTGAAATGGACACAAATGCGAATGGGTAAAATAACGAACCGGTCAGCCTCATCGGCAGCTTTGGTCGCTTGTTCAAGCTTCGACGTGGCAACTTTCAGACGGTCTTCGGTTCTCTCCAAGTCCTCCTCCACAAGCACAATACGACGGTTCAAGGCGGCGACCTCGGCTTCAGCCTACAATATCCTTATCCCTCAGGAGAGAAGAAGAAGAAGAAGAGTTTCTTAGAGAAAACAAATACTCTGTCCCTCTACTTTTGCCCCCATTTCTTTGGAAAATCAGTGGTAGGGAAGAAGCCACTTTATGAATTGTTGACATAGTGCCGCTCCCGCGAGGGGAATCCACGGGAGTGCATTTGCTTTTTACACTATGACAGAAGACGGATTATTCAAAAAACCTGCTAATTCGTTTCGAAAGTTGTAAAACACGAGATTAGGAATTTTCAGGTGGCGAAGTTTTGGATTTTTTAACTTTTCAAAGGATCACTAGAAAAAAGTTCTGAGTCATACATGGCTCATAAGGTCCTAGATTAGGCTCGTAGTAGTTAAGGAAGAGCTTAAAAGCCCAAAGTAATTTCAGAAGTCACTGATAAGACACATACATCCTCACGCTTCTTGCGCTCCTCTTCGAGCTGTCTCTTGACCTCATCGGCCTCGTCCTTGGCGGCCTCGGCCTCCTCACGGGCCTGACGCATCTTCTTCTTGAGGACATCAAGAAGCGACGTCTGCTGAGCTCCCTCCTTGTTCACCTTCGACATGTCTGAAGATCGGCCAAGTTTCAGATGGAGAGCGAGATCAACGAAGAAGAAGACGAAGAATGGTTGAAAAAAGGTTCCAAAAAGTTACTAGTAGAAAGAAAACGAAAGTAAATGAACAGAAGTAAATGAAGAGAATCTCACTCTCTCTATTCTGTCAAGTAGTCGACTCACTCAACTGAGTGTCTTATGCAATGAAAGTATATGACTGGGTAAAAGGGGGCGCCACCCCCTCTCCTTCTTGTGCTCTCCTCGACAAACAGAGAAAACGGCGGGGTTGGAAAAAACCGGCGGGCGGAGAACCCGAAATACTATAGGAATCGAAGAGTCGAGCGACGGTACGGAGCCGAGAAATAGTGCGCAAGATGTTGGTGGTGCAGACTGATAGTGTAAGTGATGATGACAGTACTTGAGAAGAAGCGTGGATGGAACAAGCGGGGGAAGATAGTGGGAGAAGGGAAGAGGGAGAGAATGTGAACACACGGAGGTGGTAATAGGGCAAACAATTTTTATTACGGTTACCACTAGCTTGGAACATAATTAGACTTTCTAAAAAAAACGTTGAGCAGGTTCTGAAAACCACTGAAAATTGAGAACTCTCTCAAAACTTCTCCAGACTAGAATCCAACGGAAAAATGTACACGGGGGCACATCTGCAGTAATCCAATATCTCTTCTGCTACATCTACAACTTGATTTGGACATGAAGAAGAAAACGATGAAAGAAAAGAGAGAGAGAGAAAGGGGGTCCAAGGATGTGCATATTGGGAGGGGCACGAAGGGAAGGGAGACTCAGAAAAATGGAATGTGTCCCAGTTTTGGAGAGGGTGGCAGAAGCACGTGGCGTGATGAATTGCTTCTTGGATAGCGAAAATTTCCCGAGAAAATTTGCAACCTCTTTACACACGGAGATGATGATCTGCTGTTCAGATTGCCATCTAGGGGTTTCTCAAATGTTTTGACCGGAAGAAAGACGAGGGACATACCTTGACAATAGAGACACATTCGAGTATTTACCCGAATTACATGTTCCACCCCAGCCCTCCCCCCGTGCCTTTTTCTTTTCACTTCAAGGCTTTCCTTATGTATGGCCTGCCTTCTGTATACAGGAGTGAGGCGCCCTTTCCATTGAAATTGTGGTAGAAACCGGCCCCCCTCTTCCTGTATTGTGTGTGTGTGTGTGTGTATGAGTATGTATGTACCTCCCTCTCCCTCCCCGAAAGGTGTCTAATTGGTAGGTGAGAGCATGTGACGACTTCTGCTGACAGTTCAATGGCGAACTTCTTCTCGGAAAAGAAAACCAGCCGAGAAGGACGGGAATTTGGGAAGCCTCGCAAACAGAATAGGTATTTTTCATTTGCCAACTTTTTGCACGTTTGTGGGTCTAAAAGTTGGCAAATGGATAGTAACCAGATAATTTTCAGAATGAGTCTTTCCTCCCCATTTTTGTACTCCGTAACCATATGATTTCCATTTCCCATGCCATTCGTCGTTTTCTGTTTCTTCATCTCCTTCAACTATCCTCGCATGCCGCGGCAACTCGGAGGCAAAACATCACAGAGCTCCTCTCCCCCCTATCTAACGAAAATGCGGGGGAGATAGGACTATGCTCCCGTGGTAGTGCTCAGTGAGCTCTCGCCCGGGAGCAGGAGCAGCAAGAGGCGGGAGGGGAGAGGAGAGGATGAAAGTTTGTTGTAAAGCAAACAGCTCCTCACTCTCACTCTCTCTCTCTCTCTCTCTCTCTCTCTCGTTGTAATCAGTTGGAGGTAGCTCGTCGAGCGTCGGAAACTCAGAGAGAGAGAATATGAAGAAGACAATGGGAGGAAGAGGACGACGATTTCGAATGGCGCGGCACTCTTTTCTCTCTTCCTTCACATACACACACTCGAAGTTTATCTTCTTTTCGCTCCGTTTCTCATTTTCTGTGGGGAAATGGATGGAGTGAGCGAGGGAAGGGGAAGAACTTAACGGATAGGATAGAAATTGGATTTAGGTGGGAAGAGGTAATGGGTGAAAAAAAAACGACTAACTAGAGGGAGAACTTTTCAAAACTGGACATCAGTCAAAACATCAAACTTTTGATCAGCTGACCAGTGCGAAACCTATTGAGCTACGCTTGCTCCCCATGGAGTGTGGACCATTTTGAGCTAAAGAAAATCTCTAGTTCTAATAAGATAGGTACAGTAAAAGTGAACCCCCTTAGTGTTTCTATCTAACGATGTTCTCAAGCTCTGTTCATCAATCACTTTTTATTTTCTTATCCAGAAGTCCCAAATGATCAAGTTTAGGCAGCCGCGCCCTCTCCCATTGGAAGGAGACCTAGACGAACAGATGAGATTACAACACAAGAAATCAGAATGTCTATTCTATCCTTGATAGGAAATGAAAATGTGGCTGGAAAATCCACCAACAAAAAAAAGCGTACCGTAACCCGATAGAATTCTGACTCATCGTGTACAATCAGACATGTTCACATCTATCTATATATGTGTATACCAAACATTGGAAACAATATAATATATAGATGTTGAAAACAAAAGGAAAATTGGAAGGAAGAGAGAGAGAGAGAATCGAAAGAGGAAAAACCGCGGATCATCATCATCATCAACGTCACCCCCTGGCTTCTTCCTCCTGCCGACGTACATATAGAGAGAAAAGGACAGATATACATATAGGGAGGAATGAAAACTAGCTGTCCCCCCTCACACGACTAATTAACGGATTAATTGACTTTTGTTGGATGTGTTTGAAAGGCTGTGAAGAATTTGTACTAGTGAAAAAAAAGAGAAACCCAACAAACCTCGATTCATATCGTATTGTGCTTGTGGAAAGGACCTGTATTCGAGGAAAAAAAAGAGAGAACGAAAGCCGAACAAGCCGACCAAAACCATGAAAACCCCCTATCGCGTACCTCTTGCACGGTCTTCTCCTTCTCCTCGAGCTTGGAAGTGGCGGCCGAGAGGTCTTCTTGGGCCTTATCCAAATCGTCTCCGGTCTGAGTCATCTTCTTCTGGGTGTCTCTGAGCTCTTCCTCGACTCTCTCGAGCTTCTCGGTGATCTGACGGACCTTCTCCTCGGCGGCATCGGCACGATCGAGAGCGTTGTCCTGGAAACGGAAGGGTTGGAAGAGGTTCGGGAGACAATTGGGTAGGTAGGGAATCCCATTTTAGGTCTATATGATCTTTTCAAAGTTTTTGTAAAGTGAGTTTTGAGAATCAAAAGTTTCAGTTATGAAAAACTAATGAAAATCCCGAGTACTGTATCAGTTGAAAAGGAAGTGTTCGATTTGGGATACCACAAAGAATAACAAAATACCGTACTCGGAGTAGCTTCTCGCTCACTGTGAGTTACGAAGCTACGAGCTCTTTCTAGATCCCAAACAAGAGTTGGAGTTCGGAGTCTAGAAAGAAATTCGTGCCAATATGGAGCAAAACGCAGTGAATCATAAATGTCAAAATCGACTTCTAAAGATCTATTAGACTTTCAAGTCAAACTTAAAAAACAAAGTAGCGAAAAAAAGTGAGAAGAAAAAAATAGTAAACCTTCTCGATCTTCATGGCCTGCATCTTCTTCTTAATGGCGTCCATTTTTGGTAGTTTGTGGTTGTGTTCTTGAAACACACGGAGTGACGACGATTCAAATTGGAGGGGAGAATGATTTCGCTTCTCCAGCCGACGGGTTCCCGCCACACCCCGGGCAAGCTCCGCCCCCAAATTTCTTCTGCTTTCTCGAGCCCCCGCTTCTTCTCCTTGCCTCTCTTGTTGCCTCGTCCCCTCGTCTTCCCTATCGATACGTCTCCATCAGGAGGGCACTCGCTTCCCGCCTCATTCCAGGCATCACAGTGGGGGTGTGGTGGCGGGAATAGTGCGTGGATCGCGGATGGTTGAGACAGCGACAACCCGGGATCCCTTCCACCCACCCCGATGGCAAGAGCACAACAGAGCACATTACAGCATATCGAAGGGAAGAGGAAAGTGAAGAAGAGTGGGATGTATGTGTGTTGAATGAAATGGACACGGAGAAACTCTTTGGGATTTTTGAGTAACGAGGTCTTTGAGACAGACAGAAAAAATGACATAATTAGAACGAAAGGGAAGGTTTTTTTTTGGTGAAAGTCCGTGGATTCACTGGTAGCTTACAGTAACCGAAGACTGTTGATGAATTCTGTAACATACAGTTACGGATAGAACTATAACATTTTTGGTGATTGCCTTGGCGAACGTTGATTAGTAGTTTGTTTCATAATGAATAGTTTGTTCATAATGCTCCGATCTCTTTGAAGTTTTGTGAGATCATAAAGCATCTTTAGACCTCCATTTTTGTAATTGACAAGTTTTTCTGAAATTCGCTTTCAAGTCTGTTACATTGCCATAAAAGACAGAGATCTGAAAATTTTCGAAATCAGCTCTGAAATGGGCAAGTTTTAGGTTGCGTTTTAACTGAATTGGGAATGATTTTCAGAAAAAAACATTCAACTGCAAAAAGGTAGATCTAGAGTTGCTTGGTGCATTTGTGAAAATTCCGAATAATTCAATAGTAGAAAACCCATTTCTTCAAGTGATTGCTAAACCAACAGCATTTCTTCTGGTTCCCTCGGCGTTCAGTTTCACAACTGAAACAAAGGTTTTCCTGTTTGAAAACCTATCTGTCTGACGTCAATATGTATGCTGCCCCCCAACAGTCATCATCTCAATATATCAGATTTCCAGAGTTTCTGAAAACACTCCAAATTCGAATTCCCGTTCCCCGAAACTCTACATCGAAAGAGAGTTTCAATGATCTCCGGTGCTCACCATCTCGATTTTTGACATACATCCACAGAATTCACTTTTGTTTCTACATTCTCTTTTTGTTTCTGTTTTCTGCTCTTCTCTACCTCAAGAAGATATCAGGTACTGGCGAAGAGTGACGATGGAAGAGGCAACAACACAGCATTTTGAAAAGGAGTCAAGGAGGGGGAGAGAGCAGGAAGGACAGTTGTCGTGTAAATCTTATCTGATGGCAGAAGTTTTAGGGGGAGACGAGGTACGAGTAAGAAGGACAACACACGTGGGAGATAACTTTTTATTAGGTGTGGTTAGCAAGGTGATCGGTCAAGGCAGCATACTTTTTATACTCTTTCAGGGTTACTGTATCTTACTAATAGTTTCATTCGCATTGTTGTCACATCTATTGGAGATCTGAAATTTAGCTTTTGGTTTGATCTCGCGGTTCGGAAAATGCTTCAAAATTCTGTGAGAGTTGCTGCATTTTTGTATTGGAACACTTAATGGGAACATTTTTGAAGTTTAGCGCAACTTGCTGATTCTCGTGGTCCAGGATGTATTGCGTAGTGTCGAAAACTCTGAAAGTATTAACTTTTTTACTACGGCTCTTTGAGGGATCGAACAAATGGGCTGAAAATTAGCACACACTTGTAATTTTTTTTGCTCTATAAGGCCGCTGACTGCACTAAAGTGTCATCTTCAAGGGAGATATATCGCGAAAAGAAAAACTTTTAGATTAACAGTCTATGAAGATAAAGATAGAGCTCCCATGCAACTAGAAAAATATCATAATCAAATATCCCAATTGAAAGATAACCTGAAAGAGATGCCAACTTGACTCCTGGATATCCAACTGCTAGCATAGCCACCTTGGCAGCAGCAGACATCATAAAATATGCATCCATGAAGTGTAGACACTTTTTTTAAAGTCATGATTTGTTTTGGAAACATCTTGTTGGTTCTCCTGAAGCAAAAACATCATTCAAAGAGAAGAGTGACTTCTGCACATCTTCAAAAGAAAATTCTGGCAACTTGAACCTCTTAAGAGTTCATTATTTCATTTTCACAGTGTAAACTCCAGACTTATCCGAAAACTTTCAACTTCTCTTCATGCTATACTTCACAGACACCCATCTCAGTTCGTATCAGTCTATTGAAAGAAATTCTCACCAAAAGCAACACAATATCAGTGAACAGCTCTTTATAATTTTTTTTCCGAGACAAATGGAGTAAAAGAGTTAGTTGATCATTTTTTCATATCTGTTACAGGTGGCCCAAATAAAAGGGACGATACGAAACGATGCTGAATTTCATTATTCGTCGTATAAGTAGTTTCTGGTCTGTTTGCACACTGACTCCTTGTGTTGTGTAGTTATTCACTAGTAGTTCGAAAATCCACCAAAAAAAAATCTCAAAAAAAAAAACAAGTATAAAAACTCGTAAAACCAGCTAATCTTTTTGTTCCTGAAGTTTTTCGATTCGCGTTGCCTGTAAATAGTGGAATAATAATAGTCTGTTTGGAACATTCAGTTTCTCATAGTCCAGATTCCACGTATTCACTACGCCAGCCATCCTTCCTCAACACCCGAAGTCCTTTCATTAGGAACATACACATGTGTGTTTTTTTCTGTTCCGAAATGTTGTACACTTCCAATTTTCCCCTCCCAAAAAAAAAACTCTTCTTAGTGAGTGCAGCACACCTCATTCTCGCTACAACACACACACACATCCTCTTCCCGAGTTCTTCAGCCTCTGGGTGTAATGCTCTGGAAGCTAGAAGCGATTGTCTCGGCTCCCGACGTTTATTAGAGAATCAGAGATTGGCTCCGGGGAGCTTCGAAATTGAAAAAAACGAGACCCGCGAAGAGAAGAAGAGCTGCGGAGGAGGAGGATGCTCTTTCTCTCTTACGATATATTATTGTCAGCTGTTCCACGTGTTTTTTTTTTTCGTCTTCTTCCGTTATTATTTTTGATTGAAAAGAGAGTCGAAAGACGTCATGTTTCTATGTCATCGCTCCTGGTAGCTGGAACAGAATAAGCGTTGTGTTTCTAGATGACAAATCTGAAAAGGGCGAGAAGAATAACATTATGACACACGTTTCATCTATTGTTCCAATGTTTCGTTTTTTTTTTTGGGGTGAAGAACAAAAAGGGAAAAAGCGGCAAAATTATAAATAACATAAAATGGTACATATCACAGATTTCGAAAGCAATACAAATGGAGAGGGACAATAAGCGAGGAGATTATCGAAAAGAATCAAACATGAGCAACTTCTTCGTCGTCTTTCGGCTTCTCTTCGTCTGATGGGTCAGCGTATGGAGCCAGGCTTGGAAATTGGTCGATGAGACGGATCAGTTCACCTTCCTCGCCATAAAGGATCTTGTCACATAATGGGAGGACCTGGAACACGGAGGAATTTCTTGATCAAAGTTCTCAAAACATAAAGGAAATTTTCCTGAACTTCTCAGTAATTGAATCATCGACCACGAGGACTCCAGAATCTGAAATGAATAGTAGCCAAATTTGTTCACGAAATTCAACATGTGGCTCTTCAAAATCACAGCAACACCTATTTCATATGGATAGACTCTCAAAATTTACTGAAATAGGAGTCGCTGGGATTCTGAGAAACCACAAGTTGGATTTCGTAAACAATTCGCTATTTTTTAGTTCAGATTCGGAACCTTCGCAGTCGATTTTACACCATATCTTATTCTATGAATAAGCTGTTAAAATCTTACCATTGTAAGGATGAAAGTTGTAGAATATGCGAACACTGCTCCGTCTCGAATATTGTCAGCCAAGTGCTGCAGGTACATTTTCCACAGCTCATCTGCATACACCTCACAGAGCACTTGAATCGGCGAGAGTCTCAGTGGTGCCAAGTCTTTCGATAGTGTATGAGCAACTTTTGCGAAATGAACAACATTCTGCGACACATTCAGAGAGCTTTTCGTCTCGTCGTTCGCCGAAATCGCCCACTCCACATTGATTCCGACGTCGGAAAGTTCTTCCACTAGACGATTCAGCGCGGATTCAGAGTCAAGCACATAGGGACGCCATTTTTCTTCCGAAATCCTCATCTTCACAGCATCACAAATGTTCTCAAAGTTTCCCTGAAGAGCCTTCTCCAATGGAGCACTCAACAGGCGGTTGACTTCAAAGTTCAGATGAACACCGATTGCAGTCAAATCTTCCATTGTATGCATCACATTCTTCCATGTGTAAGCAATGACCGCAATGGCCGGTGCCACTTCTATGACATGTCTCCTAATCAGATTCAGCAAAGTGCTCAACTCGTACGAACACCATTGCAGCACCTGACAATAGTATTGAGGCATCGAGCGGAATTCGTTGGCAATATCGGACACTGCGTTTCCGTAAAGAGTGCACAACTGTTTGACATAGGAAATCGGCTCCTCGGATACGGTAACATCTCGTATTGCATTTCGTTGCATCGCACTTCTCCGACGAAGGTAGACATCCGTAGCGTACGTTCCACGTCCTAACTGGGTCAGAAGGGTTCTGGCTTTTTTCATGGCTCGAGGACCACCATGTACGGCTCCTGGACGGCTGACGTCATCACTGAGTAGTTGGACGATCTGAAAAATGAACTCTCAGATGGTGAGCAGTTTTTTGTTTGTTTGTTTGTTTATTCGTTAGAAACAACCTACCGTATTCTCTCTCATCTGGAGTTGAATATCAATGACTGCGTCTTTTGTAGGACATTGCTTCCATTCATGAATCAGTTCGACAGCTTGATCCAAATCCCTATGAGCAATACAATCGTCTAACTCGGCTGGCAACTCGGAGAGCCAAGAAATATCATTGTCATCTTCAAATTCAAATACTTGCATTGTTTTAAGAACCAACACCTACTTCTTTCCTCATCCACAAAATCTTCTTCTTCTTCCTGGAACGATGCTTTCTCTTTAATAACCGTTGCGGTGACTGCTGCAGCAGCTGCCTTCCGCTCCTTCACAGTTTGTCGTTTGCCTCGAATCGTTGCTTGTCTCACCAGACTCCCTTTATGGAGAATCTCTCGCTTAGCCTGCTCCAACTCATCGAACCAGAGAGTTCGAATGCGAGCACTCTCACATAGATAGCATCGAGACTCTGGGAAGATAAGAAGTTTCAGCACCTTTCCAGCGTTCGCCGCTCCCGACTCTCGATCCTTCACGTTTACAGGAGCTACGGAATTCAAGGAAAGGGTAGATTCCATTCTGAAATGAAGAAGTAGAGTGAATAATAGTGCGAAAGCCTATCGACTTACACATATTTCCCCGCTGCATTGATATTCCCAATAATCAGTCTATGGGATAACAGGATCAGCATACACTTCTGTAACGGCTTCTTAGTTTCCACATCAAACTGCTCCATCTCTCCGTGGAGAATGACTTTCTCTGACGTCGACATGTTGTTGAGGATTCCTCCGATCCCTTCCATTTTCTGCATCAACATTTGTATGGGATTGGTGCTCGAGGTGGTCGTCGAATGCGAGGACACAGTATGAATCGAGGTTTTGTCGTCGTCCGTCATCATTAGAAGGTTCTCGATGACCTGCTTCTGTTCGATCAGTGAGTGGGTTAGTTGGTAGATTTCTCGCTCCAAATCTGAAGTTTTGAGAATAGGAAACTGAATCATTATTATTTGAAACATTACGGGAAATCTCTTTGGAGGAATCAATAAACTGCTGATAGTTTCTGAATACATTGTTTTTCAGAGTTTCTTGCGATGCATGATTCAACGCGCTCATCTCAGAGCGGAGTTGACGAAGCTTCCGTGTTTCATCACCGATTTTCACTCCTTTTAGACGATCTCGGATGTCTGAAAATTGTGTTCTTTTTGTGGCCCAGTGAAACCGAGATCAACTCACAATCTGACGGGGAAAACGCGTCTGTCTGGAATAATCCATCCTCGTTTGAACCCATTTTACTTATGCTGAAATAGTTTTTATAAACCTGCAGAACGTTCAAATAATGTAAACCAGGGATGTTTGAAACGGAATTCGGGAATCCAGATTCGGACTTTCGTGGATGAAAGTGCAATTTTGGACTACGGTAATTAAAGGCGCACACGAAAAGTTTCTTTGCGGGTCTCGAGCGGCACTGCTTACAACGATTTTTCCTCCTGTTTTTCAAAATTGTTTCTTTTTTTTTCAACAAATTCTTGCGTTTTTCTAATTAAAAAGTAGGACGTTGTAAAAATTTCTGTGAAAAACTCCTGATTCCCGAAATTAAAAAATTGGAATTTTTTGACATTCCGAAAAGATCCGAAAAGGCCGTTTCGAACATCCCGGGATCCCTGGTGTAAACTGAAAATATATAAATTTCTGTCACCTCGGAATCTCTTGCTTCTCCGCTCTCTCACCCAATACAAGTAGAGCGCGTTTGCATTTTCCGTCAAGTGCACGTGCAGAAATTCGAGAAACTCATTAATATCCGGTGCTCTCCCAAATCTTCCATCTATCCAGTATCCAGAACTCCAATGAGCTGATCATGGTGCACATTGTAGAGGTGAGTAATTTCATTCTTTTCCGAACTCAACCTCTGTTTTGCACCTGTCACAGGTTATCATCGGACACACGTCCACCATGCTGCCACCCGGCGAAAGGAAAGATAACTACACTCACCGGTGGACACTGTACGTGAAACCGGGCAACAGGGACTACGAGGACTTTCCCGACAACAAGCTTATCCAAAAAGTTTGCTTCCAGCTGCACGATACCTTCCCTGAACCTGAACGTTGGGTGAACAGGCCTCCGTTTCGAGTGAGTTATTACTTGTAGCCTATTGTCTTTTTTCTTCATTCACTGTCTTCTCGTCGTTCGACGATAGAGAACGGTGTAAAGTGTACACTGACGGTTTCTCAGATAACAGTTTAAAGTAAGACGGAGAGTGAGAGGAGAACAGTATAGAGACGTTGTTTCCAAAGTTCAAAAAAACTGAAAGGCGATAATGATTCTTTCGAGAAAAATTGTTCTTTGACAAAGGAAAATTTTGATGTCGATATATCAGAGGTTTTTTCTCTCTTTTCGACTCTCGCTGCTGATTTGAACGCCCCCAATTTGTAAGAGTAGAGTTCAATAAATATGAGCCAATAAGTATATTTTTTCGTCGATTCCCGAATCGGTATATTTCTTCCCCCTTCCCCATATGATTTCTCACTCTCTGAAAACAATACAATTTCACATTAATTTCAGATCACCGAAACTGGTTTCGCTGGTTTCACGGCGTTCGTCACGATACAACTGAACATTCCCAATGAGAAGCCACGAACCATCGAGTACGAGTTGGACCTGTTAAACTGTCAAGACAACGCTAACGAGAAATTGCAAAAGTTGGCGATTCGTTCCGATAATTTGAAGCCAGAGTGTGTGGAGCTGATCAGGATGTACGCGGGGTCGAAACGGAGGAAGGCCTCGATGGTGTCGTCGTCGAACGATGAAAAATCGCCTCACGAAAAGAGTGAGAGGGAGAAACATTATCAACAGAAGAGGCTGTTAACACCAGTAAGGGAAGACGTGGAGCGAGAGAAGGATAGGGAGAAGCGCAAGAAATCAAAGAAGGAAGGTTCTTCTAATGAACAGAGCGACCGTAAAAGGGAAAAGGAGAAAGAGAAGAAGCATACCGAGCATCGAGAAAAAGAGCATCGAGAAAAGGAGCATCGGGAGAAAGATCATCGGGAGAAGGATCATCGGGAAAAAGATCATCGGGAGGAGAAGCATCGGGAGAAGGATCATCGGGAGAAGGAGCATCGCGAAAAGAAGATTCCAGAACAGCCGAAATCTGCTGAAGAGCTGACGAAGAAGTTGAACGAATGTGAAGATCCTCGCGTTATTTATAGGCAAGTTGAGAAGCGAGAAATGATGCATCATGTTCTCTTAATTTTCAGAGCCGGTCAATACCTCTTGGAACATCTTCCGGATACCCAACTCGACATGAAGAGCCAAAATCTCACGTATGATCTCACGAAAGGCAGCACCGAAGATTTGCTGGAAATCGAGCGAATTCTGAAGAAGGCCGTCAAGCAGAATTCATAATCACCCCGTTGTATTTGTGCCCTCCCGAAAACCATAATGTTCAGTCTGGAACTTTTCTTGTCCTTTTCGATCTCTCAATCGAATTCTTCATTCTCATTTCGTTCTCAAACAGTAATCGGGCAGTTTCAGCATTTCGCTTTGCTGTATTCCCAGATTTTATTTTTGTTACTTACTTGAATTTAATGAATTTCTTTTTTTTCTCGTTAAAATGTTCTTATTTGTAACTCATTCTGTTCAAAAACGGTGCAAACCCATATTAATTATCTCCTAAATCATCGAAACGTCTCTGAAAGATATTCAATGCTGTCGCCTTGAATTAAAACAAGGAGTTCTCTGTGAAACATGTGAAAAAGTAGCTTCTCTTCATTCCAAACACGATTGTCGTATTCACCTAGTCAAATGAGATACTTGGTCTTGGCACGACGGAGAGCGAAAAGGCCAGAGACGCAGACCGCACGAAAATCAATATGCGATGCGTTGCTTCTTCACGGGAGTTCCCATCGACAAAAACGAACACTTGTTTTTAATTTAGTTTTAGCCTATTTTTCGATAATTCGCCAAAATGTTCACCTTATTATTTTCGAGGGAACTTCCAGGCTTTCATATGAGAAAAAGTAGTTGGAATTTCGACATTTTTCCTGCCTCCTTTTTTTGCGAAATTTATCCCAAATCTTAGAACTTTTATTATCTTCAGAATTAAATCAAATGTCGGAGCGAGATGGGCGATCAGACCACAACTATCAATCGAAACCCTCCACGTCAGGTTCACGACGACATTCGACTGCACTGCACGGCAACGAGTGCATGACGAATGTCGAATCGGTGGTGCTCACACAACGATGGACGGTCAGCAACTTCGATAGTCTTCTGAAGCTCAGCCAACCCGGGAGCTGTCTGAGGAGCACCGTCTTCAAGTAAGAGAGATTTGAAGTTTTTTGGCTAAAACGAGTGAAGCTTGTCAGATTTGACAGGTTTAGGGTGGCTCCTTGAAAGATAAAACGATAAAGTAACCTTCATGTTTTTAGGGATGACGCCGTTCCTGAAGCTTGTTGGCAACTTTGTCTATACCCCGGCGGCAAAAGGGAAGAAAACGCCAACAACGTCTCGCTGTTCCTCAAAATGTCAGCAACATCACCGTCGAAAGAGGTCGTGCTGAAAGCCGAGTACCGCTTCTACTTTCTCGACGACAACGAAGATCCCAAGTTCAGCAACATCAACGTTGGAGAGTTCCATGCGAAACCGCCGAAAGGTGGACACTCATGGGGACTGCGCAATATTCCCGTTCAAAAAGTACAAAACAGTATCCGACAGGACAAGTCGCTAGTCATTTCGTGTCATATCGAACTCATCCCTGACGTGTCCAAGGTTCCATGCAAACGGGTTCCGTTAACGCCACAAATCAAGTTGCCGCATTCCAATGTACCGACCACATTTGTTGAGAGAGGTTAGTGAAGTGTTCATAAGCGAATTTGAGCTTTTTCGATATAAAAAACAGCTAGGAGTATATCAGAGTTCGAAGTGTAAATGTTCGTCTTTTAGAACTGGAAATGTTTGCCTCTGGTGAAGGAGCCGACATGACAATCGTCGCCGGACCAACAGATGGAGACCGCGAATCGTTCCGTGTGCATGCCTACAAACTTCGTGCTCACTCGGATGTCTTCCAAATGATGCTCAGCCATCAACAGATGCGTGAAAGCCAGGAGAAGCGAATTGAGATAAAGGACTTCTCACCGGTGGCCGTCCGTGCAATGATCGAGTTCATCTACGCGGGAGTGATAAAAACCGAAGTCGACGTGTTTCAATCAGTGGACGTAATGCAGATTGCCGAGAAGTATCAGATACTCGCACTGAAGACGACGTGTGAACAGAATCTGCTGGATCGACTGAGCGTGCACAACGTGTTGGAGTGCATCACACACGCAGAACGATACAACACGGAAGTGCTGTACGACGCTTGCATTGATTATGTAAGTTTTTGGTTTTTTTTTTCTGATAACATAGAAGCGAAGCTCCGGTATCATTTGAAATGGAGTTCTGAAACATACTGATGTTCTCAAAATCTGCTAACAGAGTATTGCGATTTCCAGAGGTCATATCATGTTCGGAAAATCTCAGTATATGATTCAGATTCTGAAGTTTAGAATCTCCTTTTTCTCAAAAATTCCCATTATATACCAATGTTAATTTAAGCACGTCTCTGATAAATAATGCATTTGAAATATTTGTAGGCGGTTCACAATCGGCAGCTGATCATGCAACAACCAGCCTGGAGCGGCTTCCTGCTCGAAGAGCCAGTCTTGGCGAACACCCTGCTCCAAAAAATGGTCAACGCCAACGACGTCTCTCCTCCAACCAAAAAATCTCGTGTATAGCCCCCAATCCTCGGACACCCCTCCCGAAAACGCATTAGATACTCTTTCTAGTCATAGTCGAAATGCTGCATTCTCTTTCTTCCCTCTCTTTCTCTCTCGTCTCGTCACCCCTTTCCGGATTTCTGTGATTGCTCTATCCGTTTTTTTTTCTACATCTTAACCTGATTCGTCTTTGTTCTATTATCGATTATATATTTTTCCACGTTCACCTAAATATCCTTCCTCCTTCCCGCAGTTAAAGTTCATTATTTTACGCCCACTCCCGGTGTCTCCTATTTCATCACCCCCATAGCCAATTTTTGATTCTTGTTCCCCAAATTAACTTGTATCTTATCCCCCACTACTCGTATACCCATATTCGCCTTTTTACCCACGATTTTCATAATTTTTGTCTATGCCATTTTCCGTTTCGTTTGTGAATGAAGATCCTCACCTGGCAAACCCATTATTGACTGTTAATAACTGTTGAACTCTGAATCTTGTACTTTCCTTCCAGAACTTGCTCCATTCTAAAACACCCATCCTCTTCAGATGGGTCGAATGAACGTTTCGATGATGCGATACCTGGAAGGGGACCACTTCCGGGTACTCATCGCCGTTGAAATGGGCATGAAGAATCACGAAGTCGTTCCGCTGGCACTGGTCTCTTCGATCGCCGGAATTCACCGTGGAGGAGTGTTGAGAACATTGAATGATTTGTGCAAGCATCAGTTGGTGGCATTTGAAAGGAGCAAGAAGTGTTAGTATTCAAAAATCGTTCAGAAGATGGTTTAATAAACTTTGTTTCAGTTGATGGATACCGTCTCACAATCCGCGGCTACGATTATCTCGCCTTGCGTGCTCTGTGCTCTCGTGAAGTCGTCGGAAGTGTTGGAAACCAAATCGGCATCGGTAAAGAATCGGATGTCTACGTGGGAGGAGACCCAGAACTCAACGACCTCTGTCTCAAATTCCACCGACTGGGAAGAACTTCGTTTAGAAAAATCAAGGAGAAACGCGACTATCACAAGAAGAGAAAGAGCGCCTCTTGGCTTTATCTGAGTCGTTTGGCTGCTGCGAAGGAGTTCGCCTTCTTGAAGGCACTGCAAGAGAGAGGGTTTCCAGTTCCAAAGGCTGTTGATGTCTGCAGACATCTTGTTGTTATGCAGCTCGTTGTTGGACAAACTCTCTGTAATGTGAACCACGTGGAAGACCCAGCTGCACTGTACGACAGATTGATGGCGTTGATTGTGAAGTTGGCGAGACACGGAGTGATTCATGGAGACTTCAACGAGTTCAACTTGATCATGCTGGAAGATGAGCGAATCGTGATGATCGACTTCCCACAAATGGTATCCATTGATCACATGAACGCAGAGTTCTACTTCGATCGAGATGTCACATGTGTTCGAACCTTCTTCAAACGCAGATTCGATTATGAGAGTGAAGACTGGCCAAAGTTTGATGAAGTTGAGAGAAAGGGAAATATGGATGTCCTTCTGGAAGCGTCCGGATTCACCAAGAAGATGGCGCTGGATCTCAATAAGGCCTACGATGACGGCAACTTTTTGGCGCATTGTGAGCAGGAACTGAGAAACGAGGCTGGAGAGAAAGAGGATGACTCAGATGACTCTGAAGATTCAGAAGACATGGAAGCGATTCAGGAAGAAGACGAAGAGAAGGACCATGAGGAGGTTAAAGCTCAGGTCACTGCTGTTAAGCAACAAAAAATCGTTCTCTCCCAATCCACACGCTTCAACGACTGGCTTTCCGACGCTACGAACTTGCTAGAGGAGGCGGATTTAAACGAACTGAAGACAGAGGAGGGATACGATGATAGCAATTTGCCGGATAAAATTGTTAGTTTGAATAGGAATCATTCGAATAAGTTTGATAATTCTAGCAACACCCTCCTCAAGTTAAACAAATCGCAGTCTCTTCTGAAGTTGAGGACGAAGATGAGGAAGAAGAAGAAGAGGAGGAGCACGTTGCAGTTGAAGAGCAGGTTGCGAAAGTGGTGAAGAAGAAAAGAGCCGGAGTGCCAAGTGGTGCCAGAAGTGTTGCCAGTAGTGCCGCCACGTTTTCAGCCGAGGAGATCAAGAGAAAGCTGGCGTTGGATAGGAAACGTAATAAGGAAAAGGTGAGGTCTTTTATAAGTTTCGATTACTTTGTGATTGCGGCAGCGACAGTAATCGCAAATTTTAAACCCTATTGCCAATCGAGTATACCGTGCCAAAGAACATTCGTGAAGTTTATAATTGCAACACCATATTTTTCCAGATTCGCCTGAAGGTCAAAGGAAAGCAAAGCGCTGTCGGCCGTAACCGAAAGGACAATAAAAATGTGATTTCGGAGTACGCTGGATGGATTTGAGACGAGTTAATTGTTGTCCCCAATTTTTTCTGAGTTTTTTTTTAAAAACTCTTCCCTACAGTCGATTCTCCATTTTTCGTTATTGTTTTTTGCCACAATTTTTCTACCTTTGATGTTCTGTTTTGTTCTGTTAACCTTGTTTTTTGTTCTCTTGTTGACCTCTTCATAACATCTATAAACCAAAAAAAAGTGTTGCATATCTCTCTCTCCCTTATCATCACCAGTTCATTTTTCACTTGACTGCAGCATATATATCGTTGACACGTTCGTAACTTTCGTCGTTTTACGATCGTCTATTTCCAACTGATAAGAGAATCATCTGAGGAGACGGAGAGACAACGAGAGGCTTGATAAGATATAATCGTCTGAGGGTGTTACTTTTAATCAGAAAGTTTTTCATTCAGCACTTTTTTTTTTCGTCCTTTTCGATTTTGGTTGTCTATTGGAAAATGGCTCACGTTCGCGCTGTGATCCCTGATGATTTTGAGGTAAGCCTGTTTCCTGTGATTTTTTGTAATCTAGATATTCAAAAGTTTCAAACTCAAATCCGATTAAATTCTTCATTCCAGCTCCCAGTGGAGACCTTCGACATCCCACTCTGCTATCAAGGCGACCTCTCCGGAGTCGTCATCCCAGAAGGTCTTGTCCGCGATCGTGTCCGTCGTCTCGCCAAGGACATCAATGCGGTCATCGGAAACAAGCCGATCGCGCTGCTCTGCGTGCTCAAGGGATCCTACAAATTCTTCACCGCCCTCGTCGAGGAGCTCACCAACGCCAGATCGGCGTGTACTGAACCGATGACTGTCGATTTCATTCGTGTCAAGAGTTACGAAGATCAAAGTAGTACTGGACAGGTGAAGCGAAAACTTTTGAATTGAACTAATCAGGGAAACACTTCAGATTCAAATCATGGGTCTCTCCAATTTGGACGAGCTGAAAGGAAAGAGTGTTCTCGTCGTGGACGACATTTCGGACACTGGAAGAACTCTCGCCAAGCTGCTCACAACTCTCAAAGAGACCGGTGTCGAGAAAACATGGACTGCTCTTTTGCTGTCCAAGCGTGTCAAGAGAGTCGTGGATGTTCCTGAGGACTTCGTGGCCTTTGAGATTCCTGACAAGTTCATAGTTGGATACGGACTTGACTACAACCAGAAGTTCCGTGACTTGGGTCACATTTGTGTCATGAGCCCAGCCGGAATCGAGAAGTACAAGAATCACTAATCGGATTTCTGCTGAATGGCTTAATTAAATTGAATTTTTACTAAACCGTGAACCAAAATGTATTGTGATCTGCTTTAACGATAATCTTCCATTTAATAAATGAAGTTCCACTTTTTTCTCTGGAAAAGATCTTGTTTGACGGTTCTGTCCGATATTGATATATCAATTAAACAACATTGGTTCTGCAGTAAATGTTCGAAATCTCACCACGAAGAAATTTTGAGTGCTAAATACCGCATTTCACAAGAATATGCTCGAATTTCATGTTGGTCGTACGATTTTCTAGCTGTTTTTAGTCACACTGACGATGAAATATCTATGTTTTAAATAATTCGCTCTGAAAATATCTCAAAAACGGAAGTTTCATGCGAGATTCGAGTATGTTCCTTTAAAGTACGGTTGCACTTCTCAACATTTTTCGTGATGGAAAAACCCACAATAGTCCAAATTCTCTTTTTCAGCACATCATAATGGAGAGGAAAAACGAACAGCACGCGCGTCAGAAGTTCATTGAAGAGCAGCTCGCCGCCCTCAAATATGTGAGTTTCAGCCATCCCTCGCCCAAGAATCCACTCTATCAATTACAGGAAGAAAAAGCACTGAGTGAAGTGCGAATGACACTGATGAACCAAAAATGGCAGTTGGCGTCGGAAAAGGACAAAATCAAAAATAAAATAAAGGAGAGGAACTTGGGTCCAGGAGAAGCTTCTGCACAGCCGGGATCCTCGAACGATGTAGAAATAGAAGTGATATCCCCGGAGCCAACGACGTCTTCGAATTCAAACGGGAAGCGATTCAGTTGATCGATTTTCTTCTCATGTTTTAAACATTGACTTACTCTCTAGTCTTTTTGATCTCTTGTCCCATTCAATCTCACTTCAATTCAATAAAAATCCAGAATTTTTGTGCTTCGCCCGCTAGTGCAACGTATTCTTAACCAAAAATTTCACAATTGCCCGATGGAGCGCATTTGTTATGCTACTTTTTGATGTGAAGGTGTTTGTGCTCTTTGTCTCTTGTTGCTTTTCTGTTTGCTCTCGTTTCGTAGTCGTTTTGCTCTTAAAAATGAGAGGACTGAAAAAAAAGTATAATCTAATCTAATCATGTTCAGCGTTTCAGCGGTTGTTGTGATTTGATGTGGAGATTGTCAGAGGTTTGAAAGTTACTGTTATTAAATCGAACAAAAAACCTTTCAGAGTTACAGAATAGTAAACATTAATGAAAATGATGACGAAGAAGCTCCAATTTCGTTTCAAAACTTTAAAAATATAAATTTATTTAGAACAAATATGTAAATTTATTAATGACTCCTTTCTAGTTCAAAAATTATCCAATAAGAATCAGGAAGACCTCGCTTCAACACACTAGTCAAATGGAAGAGAGTGAAATACGCTGCTGCCGAGTTTTTTACCTCCTCCATTTGACCAGCTGAAAGTTCAGTTGAAAGCGGGCTTCCTGTGAAAAATATCCGTTATACAGTATTCATGAAAAGTGTGCCCCAAATCTCATATGTTTTGATACACGTTCACAGCTTTTGACACCTTTTACAAAACAATCAGAATCATTTGTTCAATCCAAAAAACACATCTACCTGTTTCCGTGTCTCGGATTGTGCTCGCCGAGCACACCTTTCCCGAAAGCCGATGTCTAGTTTCCGGCATTTTCTGACGGAAAAGCCCTGAGAGACACACCCCGCCTCTTCCACCGATCTCTCTTTCCCTTCTCTGTCGGAAATACCGGACACTTGCCCTCGTTCCCGTATTTTCTCTCGTTTTGTCTCTAGTCTCCGCGGAAAAATTGAGTCTGTCTCTCTTTCTTTCTGCCTATCCGTGTAGAGAATCTGTCTCCATATTGTTTTGATTTCGATTCTTCAATAATCCACGTGAACCTTTTGACAAAAAGTTGCCACTCGTCTCTTTGAGCACTCGGCTCGGGCTCCCAACAGACGTTCAATTTTCCAGGAGGAGGGATGAGAGAATCTCTACTTCTTCTAACCTTATTAGTGACGATAGTTGGTGCTCAATTCGAACCGGGTCGCCTGTGTTTCTGTAAAGGCGATGAGGCCGTTGAGCCGTGTGACTGTTCACAAACGCGTACCATTGATAGACTGAATAATGATCGGATCTTTGACAAAGTTCAAAAGTTGCTCAAGAAGGATTTCTTCCGCTTTTACAAGGTAAATTTTCAGTTTTCAATTAGCTTTTCTCTCAAAATAATCGTTTCAGGTAAATATGGACAAGACATGTCCATTCTGGGCGGACGAGCGACAATGCGGCACCAATCAGTGTGGCATCGCATTCTGCGATGACGAGGTGCCCGCCGGTCTGCGTCGACGAAACGCGGTGAACATGGTACGTAGGAGCTCGGCAGAGGTCCGACAAAAAGACCGCCATCACAATCACAACAACCGCTGGAACGAGACAACCATCGCTGTTGTTCAGGAAGAGGTCAAGGAGGTGAAGCCCGAGTCGGAGGAGTGTGTTGACGCCGGGAATGATATCGACCCGATGGACAGAACTCTCCGTGATGATGAGAAACGTCAGTTGGACGCTATGGACCATCATGATGACGGATTGGAGGACAAGTTTTGCGAGATCGAGGGTAAGAGTTTTGTTTTGAAAAATACATTGTCAATGTTTAAAAAATTCTCGACTTGAGTCAGGTGAAAGATGGTTCCCAGCTACCCCATTTTTCTGAAATTTGCTGAGTGTATCGAACAGCTCTAAGTCTACATTTTTGTAGTTGACAACTTTTCTGGAAAATTGGTCTGAAGTCTGTTAGATTGCGTATAGTTACGCCACCGGAAATTTTCGATTAGAACATTTTCGGACCTTTATTCTTTAACTTAACCTAACGTACTTGAACGCGATTTTCAGAAGAAGTTGTTAACTGCAAAAATGAAGATTAAAAAAAGAAGAATCGGAAATCAGCTTTTCAAAATCTCGAAATCGACCGTTTTTCACTGAACATCATAATATACCAGTACTGTATTTTCAAAAACTCAGCTTTGATTTCTAGCCCAACACTGTTATTTTTAGACAAACAACACTGTGTTCAACGGCACGAAAAATTTCCTATAGATTCCATCATAAATTTGACCACCTGTCCATCATCATCACATCTAGCCTCGTTTGTTTAATTTCCAATATACAAAAATATGATGATATTTGATTCTCCCGTCCACCTACTCGTTCCCATTGTATACATTCTCATTCTCATATGTGAAAAAAATGGATTTTTTTGAAAAGGGAACAATGGATGGAAATAGGGTTTTTTTTTACAGATGACGAATCGGACGGAATGCACTATGTGGACTTGTCGAAAAACCCGGAGAGATACACCGGATACGCTGGAAAATCACCGCAGAGGGTGTGGAAGAGCATTTATGAGGAGAACTGTTTCAAGTGAGATTTTTGTGGAAATTGGAAACATGAAAAATGTTTTCAGACCCGATCCGAAATTCGACAAAAACTTCCTGACGAATCCCAGCAATTTTGGTGAGTTTATGTACCGAAAAAGTTCTCCAATTTTCGATTTTTCAAAATTCAACCCGAAACTAATACTTTTGAAGTCTCAAATTTTCCATTGATTCCACAAAACGTGTCACATGATTTTTAACACTCTAATAATCAGATTTATCCATTATTCAGAAGGTACGTTATATTCACACACACACACCTACTCACACCATTCGTGTCTCCATTTGATTATCTGGTGAAGGAATACTGTATCTATATATTGAACTCTGTCCTCTTGTTAACACCCTTTTCTTTGACTCCACTTCGTGCCGTTTGGTCCTTTGCGAATCGAAACTCACCGGTGGCTTTGGATTCTGGATTCTGAATTCTGTATGCTAGAATTCAGAATCTCTTCAAACTTTTTCAACACTAACCCCAACTTTCACTGTCTGTCTTTTTGCTGGCGGGGAGCACACACACTCGGCGGGAAAAGCTTTTTGATATCTGTCTATTTTTCCATGTGTTTTATCTATTCGGGGTGCTTGGTATTTTGGCCCGACTAATATCAAGATTTTTAGGAATGTGTTTGGAGAAGCGAGTCTTCTATCGACTGATTTCTGGACTCCACTCGGCCATCACGATTTCGATTGCCGCCTATAATTATAAGCCGCGTAAGTTTTGGAATATGAACGTCTAGTAATGTTCAAAAATCAGCAGTCTTAAAATTTGCTGAAATCCTTATAGATGATAAAATTAGAATAACTCCTTCGTTTTCAGCACCAGCATCCCTCGGGCAGTTCGGTTCCCAAATGGGCACATGGTTCCGCAACACTGAAATG
Organism: Caenorhabditis sp. 40 LS-2015; assembly: GCA_900536305.3. Taxonomy (NCBI): domain Eukaryota; kingdom Metazoa; phylum Nematoda; class Chromadorea; order Rhabditida; family Rhabditidae; genus Caenorhabditis; species Caenorhabditis tribulationis. The sequence continues at coordinate 6,869 of LR546097.1, read as the reverse complement.
TTCGCCGGTCGATTCGGAACGAAATGGTCGTGGGAAGGACCACAACGTCTTCGCAACGTCTACTTCATCTACCTTCTCGAACTTCGCGCACTTCTCAAAGCGGCACCCTACCTGCAGAACGAGCTCTTCTACACCGGAAACGATAAGGAGGATGCGGAGACTCGTAAAGCAGTGGAGGAGCTTCTAGAAGAAATCAGAGCTTACCCGGATCATTTCGACGAGTCTGAAATGTTCACTGGCGTCGAGTCCCACGCGCGAGCTCTTCGTGAGGAGTTCCGATCGCATTTCGTCAACATTTCGAGGATCATGGATTGTGTCGAGTGTGACAAGTGTCGATTGTGGGGAAAAGTCCAGACGCATGGAATGGGAACGGCGCTGAAAATTCTGTTCTCGGATCTGCCACATTCACACTATAAGCAGGATTCGTCAAAGTTCCAGTTGACTAGGTAGCCTTTTTTTGTTCAAAATAAGAACATCGAACTTATTAGTTTTGTTTCAGAAACGAAGTGGTTGCCTTGCTTCAAAGTTTTGGACGCTACTCGTCAAGTATCATGGAGGTGGACAATTTCCGAAAGGATATGCATCCTGAAGGACAAGAAAGCACCACAAAAAGCAAGAAGGATTCTCGAAGGAATAATAAAGTTGATTTATAAATAGATTCATGAATAGTCTTTTTCTTTTTTTCTTTGCCGAATCCTAGTTTCACTTTTCCTTGCTCCTCTCCCGAATGTTGTTGTTTCCATTTCGCTGCGTTCTTTTTTGATATGGGTCAGTTCTTATTTATTTTTGCATGTTTCTACCGCATCTTCGTTTCCTCTGGTTGTACATATTTTTCCACGAATACATATAGTTGCCATATTTTGCTAATAAGTCCTCTTTATTAATCAAGACAAGGCCCGCGTTTTTTGGGTGGGAAAATACAGTAGGGGGATAAAGCTTTTGAAACGATGAGGTGGCAGAGGAGAAAGTCAGTTCCAAATTTCCAATTGGGTCTGATCGAACCGTTTCAGATATCGATTGCGTAGTGTGTAGGCTGCGATTTTGGCCTGACGGGATCTGGTGAAGACGCCTTTGTGATTTCCGACGGCTCGAGTGGTGGCTGGAAATTTATTTATCTTTCTTAAACAATTTTTCCCAACTTTCAAGTGGAAAATTGCTCCCCAAATGCTGCTTAGGTGTTTGAGACTCGCTCCATCGCAATTTTTTCAAGTGGTTCCTTTGAAAAATTGAAAGATTGCGATAGAGCGCGCATGTAACACCTGAGATAACTTGTTGTTCAATTCGAAAATCCGAACTACGAAAACGGAAGTAGGAATTCCGCTGACAATTAGCTCCTGTTTGGATACTCAACCTCAAAACCACTCACTCATTCCAGTCATGAAATCCGCGAAATTCCAAATCATCTCCCCAGTGATCGTATGATCCTTGTGAAGAGCATCGAACGCGTGATGGGTCTCCTGAATGACCTCATTCTGGTACTGCTCCGAGAAGTCCACCGATGGTTCTTGATTCAGGCCTGGAATGCTGTCGGCTCCGTACTCTGTGACGATGATTGGCTTGTGGAACGTCTCACGCCAAAGGGAAATGTCCCAGTAGACGCTTTGGTTGATCCATGGAATGTATCTGGAGAAGAAGAAAAACGAATTATGCTTTGGTGTTCTGGAATAGGATGTCTTACCCCATATCAATATACCATCCGTAGTATCTGTTGACACAGATGAAATCCATCAAATCCGCTGTCTCGTCGTTGTCGAAGTTCGTTGGTCCATAGACAGTGGTGACTGGACGGGTACGATCGATACCATGAGCAGTGTCCACCAGAGTCCTAGAAGTCTTTTAGTTTTGAAGATAACTACTGAATCCAAAACAGAACTAAGTTTTAAAAAGTTTGCAATGGGACTATTCAAAGATTGTTCAGATCATCACTTTGACCATTATTATCTCGATTCCTGTAACAAATATCAAAAAGTAGTCAACTAACAAAATGTTCAGGACATTATAAGAATCATTTTTTCAGTTGACCATTTTTCCATATCTGTCACCGGGACCGAGATAAATGTAGTTAAAGAGGAAGGGTGGTTAGATTCTCTAACGAAAATCGGCAAACTTTACGTTAGCCGTTTACAAGATCGTAACTCAATTCGTGAGAGTATATTGTTGATTTTCGTTCCCGAACCTGATTTTGTAGAGTCTCACCCCAAGTTATTACAGAAAGTTTAACCCAAAAGAGTCATAAATCTTTGAAACCCAGTGACCTCTGTTCCTCACTCACTTGAAATAGGCACGACTCTCTTTCTTACTGGTCACTGGCTCGTTTGCCAGCGACCATGCGAACACCGACGGATGATTCTTATCTCTATCAATCATGTCTGTCAACATCTTCATATGCAGATTCATGTTGGCCTTGGAGAATCCTCTGGAATGACTTTGATGGGCACAAAAACTTTGGGATCCTTGATTCCTGTCAACTTACTTCAACCCAACTGCCGGGGTCTCCACGATCACTGCGATTCCACGTCGATCATTCTCCATCATTCTCTCCTCAGAGTATGGATAGTGCGTAGTACGATAACAGTTTCCTCCCATCCACTCCAGCAAGTTGAGATCTTTGGTCATAACTGCCTGATTGAATCCTCTTCCGATCAACTCAAAGTCTTCGTGCATTCCAAATCCAAGACAATAGAATGGTTTTGAGTTGATGAATATTTGCGAGTCTGACCAGGTGACAGTTCTGAATCCGAATGTTTCTCTGTAAATGTCCACCAGCTCTCCTTCAGAAATCAGTGAGACTTCGAGGGTGTACAAATTCGGATCTCCCATTCCACGTGGCCACCATAACTTTGCATTGTCTAGTTTGCCCTCTCCTTTTGTCTGATTCGTGGTGTACACCTAAAAACAAAAAGGGTTGACTGAAAACTGTAAGACTCAACCAACCTGATTTCCATCAGCATCGAACATCTTCACCTCCACCTGAACTCCATCTAGATTGTTGGCTGCGGTTTCGAAGAAGAATGAGCCGGTGTGATCGGCGACAATGTTAATGTTCTGGATGTGGGTGGATGGGATTTTGACGAGTTGAACAGTTCGAAGGATTCCAGCATAGTTGAAGAAGTCAAAGTTTCCGACGTTCTTCACAGCGCCGTCTGGCAGGCGGGAAAGCTGGAAATGGATAGTGGTATAGAAAAAAGTCAGTGGACACTCACGATTCTTCCACTGATGTTTCTCTGCACCACTTTTTGATAGTTGAAGTCTCCCTGAGGGATCGTCGACCATGACAGTGTATTGTTAACAGCCACAGTGAACTTATTCTCCGCTCCAAACTTGATCTGCGAAGACACATCGACCTCGAACGGCAAGTGTCCCCCGGTATGCGATGTGACTTTTTCAGAGTTGACGTACTGGAAAATTATTATTTGTTTATACAGCAGCTAGCCGACCGAAGATCTTACAACAACAGCGAAATAGTTGACAGATGCGAATCTCAGCACGTGTCGCATGTTTCGATCTCTCAAAGGCACGAACTCTTTCTTCTCGTACCAAACCCATCCGATATGATCTCGAAGTTCACTTCCCGTGCCGATGTCGTTGTACGCACATGGGACAGGCATCACGGTGGCGTTCTGAATGAAATCGGGTGATAGTTTGAAGGAAGTGTGTAGGCAGTGTGTGATGGGTGCCATTGGAAAGAGGAAGTTTTGAAACCTACTCCAAAAACTACAGTCAACCTTCAGAAGTCGAGATATGAGCTTGCTAAAAGCGGCTCTGTTTTGCGACAGGGTTCAGAATTACGACTTCCGGGGAAACTGTTTCCTTCCGTCTTCCGGCTTCCGCCATTCAAATGAGGAAATCGAATCCGGATGGCAGAGCTGTTAGAAAGTAAAACTTTACAAATCGAAAGTCGGATAACGGAAGTGAAGTTCCTCATCCGAAGAAAAATAAAGGCAGTAAAAATTGTGATCCAGAAGTCGGAGTTCGGAGGAAAGAGATAGAGAAATCCGGAAATCGGAAGTGATTTTTCAAGTTCTGAACTTCTGACGTTGCAACGTTAGGTTTCAGAATCTCCCCTTTCCAATGACACCCATCACACACCTTTCTCTATTAACCACTCACATTAAACTTCTCCAAATCCAGAGTATTCCACTGGTTGCCTATTCCAATGTCTCCTCCATTATGCGGTTCTCTGACAAACGTCCACAGACCATCCAACGAGTCGAACGTTCGGATTTCGTTCTTCTGAACGTGGAGGAGACAATTCGATAGGGAAGTTGTCAGAAGAAGAAGGAGGGTTGGCACTACCCAGAGTCTGGGAATCATTCTGAAACTAGTAGCAGAGTGTCAGGAGAAGAAACTTCACATACAAAAAGTGAAGGGAAAGTTCAAAACTGATAAGAAACAGTGAATTGATCTCTATTGAGAAGAAGAACACCATCTGATGATGTTGAGAATGGGTGAAATGAAAGGATAATTAGGACAAGAGAAAGTGACAGGGAGGAAGAGGAAGACATTGGGGAGGAACAAGAGAAATAGTGGCCGCAGAATTATTTATCACCTCTTGAGAGTGAAAATGAGATGAGATTGTCTGTAGCTTTGTCGGTTTGTCCATGAGTCTTTAAAGTTTTCGAAAAACCGTTCTCTGTGAGACTACCAAAAGGAATGCTAGCATTACTGTTTGGGTGGGGTTGGGGGGAAAGAGATTGGCAAACATAATTAAGGCCAATGGCAAATAGTGTTTTGAGTAGTGCCAACACTCTATTAACATTTTTAGTTCACGAGCTGACAGTACTTGAGGTGCCGACTGAAAAGAAAACTGGAAGCATCGAAAATGAAAGCTCAGAATTCGCAGGTTTCGAAAATTCAAAACTCCTAGTTCGTCAATCTCTGGGAACTGAAAATATGTATTCATTCATCCTTCCCTTTTCAGTTGAAAGCTGTCAAGTTTTAGGTCCTGAAAAAAGTGGTGGATGTCTCAAGCAACTCTAGATTTTCATTTCTGTAGTGGACAACTTTTTTGGTAGATCGCTGTCCACTAAGTTATGGTGAGTATAATTTGCATATCAACGTTATTTAAACAAAATGTCAACTACAAATGGAGATTCAGATTTCCTTTATAAATCCACAAATTTTCAGGGAACTGGAGTGGTTGGCGGCCGTTTTTCAAGTTTTTAAAATTGAACTAAAAATGTAAAATTGGTGGCATAATGTAACTTCAAAGTATGTCAAGGAATATACATCCAATAATCCCAAAAAGTCTGAACTCATAAAACACCGGACAATTGTTTTAAGACATCCGAAATGATGTATCCCGATGGACATAAAACATGTACTATCTTGTTCATTCGACCTTTACGTATAAAAAATGTGTTGTAATAAAAATTTCCAAAAAAAAAAAGAGGAGAGAAAAAAGAAAAAACATTAGACGAAGATTAGACGAATGTGTTTTATTTTTGGGACGGAATGAAAGGAGACATTGTTGCATACTGCATAATGCAGTAACAAGTGAAACCAGTAGGATTAGATAACACGGGTCAACCTGCTGGCTGGCGACGAAACGAGAGGGAACCGCGTTATTTGGGGGGTGTTTTTGGGTTTAGTCTACTAATGGGATCATGGGATGGGTATATGCAAATGACTTGGAATCTAAGGTGTTACCTTGTTTTTGGCAATCGGGCCGGCAAACAACTCGATTTCCAAACAAAATAAAATAAACAATAGCGGCTAATGAAATATCCATTTTTGTGATTTTTAGTGAAAAATGGTCAACTTTGAAAAGTTAAAAAAATAGGTCATAATTATCAGAATTTTCTGAAAATTGGTGGATGTATTATACAAATCTAAATCTTCATTTTTGTAGTTGACAACTTTTTCTGAAAATCACGTTCAAGACGCTTATATCCCGTTAAAGACCAGTGACCCAAAAAATTCTCGAAATTAGCACGGAAATGAGTCGAAATTCCAGGTGGCGTCAGTATAGGCGATATAACTGACTTGAGAGCGATTATCAGAAAAAGTTGTTAACTACAAAAATGAAGACCAACTCTAGATCTGCATTTTTGTAGTTGAAATGTTTTTAACATAACCAATATCCAGTCAGTTAGGGAGCGTTAAGTGACGCGATCCTCGATTTCAAAAATTTGCAAATCTATCTGTTTCAAAGCGGCATACCTTACTTCAAAGCATACAAAAATAAATATCTAGCGTTGTTCAATACACCAAACAAATTTTCAGAAAAACTGGGTGATTGGAAATCACTCTTTTAGATTTGACCGTTTCGCACTGAAAATCACCGACAATGAAACATTTTTTGTCGATAATTTTGAATACCTGTTTAGTTTTCAGGAGGCATCAAGTCAACTCCACTGGTCTGGATAATCTCGACTGCTACAGTAAGAAAGTTGGAACTGACTTTCGTCTGAAAGTCTAGGACTTTTATGTAACCCCATTTTTTTGTCCCTTCGACTCTTTTTTTCATCGAATACAGTTGGTTTCTCCTCCGGAAAACTGGTTCCTGGTTTCTATTCGTTGTGTCCACTCGTTGGGTGCCACTTGAAAGAACGGAAATTTGAGGAAAAGAAAGTTTTCAGACGCGCACCAAAAAAAAATCATTCATTTTCAGACGATCTTGTGAATTCCCCCCTTTTGAATTTCACTTTTGAATTGAAACTCTAAAACTAGACTTGAGTTTTTTTGTTATTTGAGGAAGAAGACCAATCTCAATGTATGGCAAAGAAAATAAGTGAAATTTTCCAAACTAAAAATGCCAAGTTTATGTTGACAACGGAGGCTAGATCAGCCGAGATCACTCCGAGTCAGGAAATCCGAATTGTGTGAGAACCCAAATACCCCCAAAAACCCCCAAACCAAATGTGTGT
>LR546096.1:0-14407 GCA_900536305.3 Caenorhabditis sp. 40 LS-2015 | reverse complement strand
GAAAATTGTTGAATAAAAAAATTATGGCATCTTGGAAACGGCAAAAAAAAAACAAAAAAAAAAAACAAAAAAAAAGATGTTCGAAATAGAGGCTATTTTGAATCTTTTTTTCAGAGTTTTCGGAAAATACTACGTTATATCAAACTCGAAAATCACGCAGATAAAAACAAGCCTTAATTTGAAGTTTGATTTAACGTAACATTTTCCGAAAACTATGAAAAAAAAGACGCAAAATTTCCTATATTTTTGAACATCTCATTTAGTCTTTTTTTTTGTATTTTTTGTCGTTTCAAACACCACATTAATAAATTACCTATTATAGTAAGAAAACCAGAAAAAAATCATGCAAATAGTTGAGTACTCGAATAAATAACTTTTTGAAAAAATGATCACTTTGAGACGGATTTTCGGGTGTTTAGAGACATTTTTGAGCGTTTTCATAATGATATTCAAAATCAGCACACTCGATTACCTATTTGAACACAAAGACAATTTTTGCGCGGAATCCTCCTTCGAGGAAATTTAAAGGTGTTTTTTATCTACTCGTATTTTCTTTTCGAAAGTTTCTTTCTGTGTATGTCGAGAACATTTTTGAAAAACTGTTCAAAATTTTTACTGAAAGAGTCAGAGTTTGTTGTCTCTTGTCCTAGAACTATGTAACTAAACTATATTGCGGATATTAAAAAAATTGTTCACTACAAAAATGAAGATCTCAAATTTCTTAATATACATAAAATCCAATTTTTGATCGAAACAATGGCGCAGTTGGAAAACACTTTTTCAAGTGCCTAAATTGAACCAATTCGCACTGAAAATCACCAAACTTCATACATTTTTCACCAATTGTGTACATTCCAACTGATATCTTGCATGTCATCCTTTTTGTCGATACTTATCCCGAATCTCTCAACTTCCAAACATTTTTTTCCGTAACTCTCTTGAGACATAAAAAAGTGATGTTCCATCCATTTCAAATGTTTCTGCTTTTCAGTTTTTTTTTTTGCGCCACTTCCCAATGCAATACATCTCTTCTTGAGAAAAAAAAACGGCTGAAGAAGAGTCCCTTTTCCGTTCGAAAATGTATTGTCCCGAGGGAAAAAAAGTAACGTTTCTATTTTTGAGAGATCGCCTGCTCGCCTCGAACGACAGCCGTCCCTTGGAAGTGCTCGATGATTGAATGCACGACTTGAGAATGCATTCCAAAGAAGTGACAGTGTGTGCAATAAATGAAGAAAGAGCTTAACGTCAAGTACTTTTTTTGACGAATTGATTCTCAAAAAAGGACTCTGGAATCAGGGATCAACAGTGAAGACGAAGAAGGCTTAACTTGGACTCTTTTACTTTCGAAAGAAACTTTTACACGAATATGAGAAAAACAGAACCCAGAGTTCTGGGTATCAACTAACTAAAACTATGAAATACAAATCTGAGCTAAGATCCAAATTAAATTGGAAAGCAAAAAAGAATACGACTATTCAAAATCCAATACAGGGTGCGCCAAATGTTTTGATCGAAGAGGCGGTGCTGACCGCAATTTTTTGCATCGATTTTAACAGGATCTTATTCAGCATGTTTTGGTTACTATAAACCCAAATGTTCAAGTTGAATGAAAGTTTCCAGTCAGGATGGTCCTTGATATCTCAAAATACCATCGTACCGTAGGGGATGCGCTTTCAAACCTACTCGAAGACTTTTTGACGGACTACGGAATCAAATTGAGCAAAAATTACAAACAATCATTCATAGCTGTTTCCATAAATCATTGTTAAATTTTCAAGCTGATTCAAGTATTTCCTGAAAAGTTACAGCACTTTGAATGTAATGTGTTGCAATAATTTTGGCGCTCCCGTAGAACATAAAATGAGAAAAAATTTTGGCGGAAAGTTGGCCATGTTTTCAGACGCTGTTGAGCAGAAGTTGGGTCCATGTGTTTGCCTCATTTCGCTTAAAGTCGTAAAATTGTCTGGTATTTTGACTGAACAACAGACACTTCAAAATCTCCAAGTTTTGGATCCCATGAAATGCATTCAAAGTAAGATGGCTCGTTCAGTTTTTTGCCACTGAATATTCCAAAAAATAGATACTCAATTCAGGAGAACCGTAATAAGATTCTCGAAGATTGCTAAAGTTTGCGTTGATTTTAAAAGTGCAATTTTTCTTAAGTTCTCATTTTAACTTGGAGCAGGTCAGAAACAAGTCGTAGAGATCCGGAATTCATTATTTTATTCCTGTTCTTCTGGTTGATCCCTCTTCTCCTTCATTTTTCATTTTCTGTTCATTGTACTACACCACCAGTCACCCGATGTGACGTTTCTCCCCTAATGATAAATTGTTTCTCTTCTCTCTCCTCAAATTGCTCGCTCTTTTTTGCAAGGCCGTCCTTCCCGACGCGACACCGATAAGAGAAACGGCTGTGTTGTTGGTTGTTTCTTCTCCACAGGCCAGAAACAGCACTCCTCGGAAGAATAATGAGAAGAGAAAAGAGAAAGAAATTGCGCCTTAGCGGTCACTGTCTGCCGGCAGATATAAGGAAAGAAATTTGAAAAATTTAGTGGGATGTTCTCACATTTTCAGAGTGTTTCTTAGTGAAACATGTGCATTCATTATTCGAAGTTGAAGACATCATACATTTCAATCAGATCAGCGAAAATTTTTGATTTTCCATAATCGAACTTATCAGTTTCATGTGTTACAAAGGCCCTTGTTTCACTACAGCATTTCCTTAAAAACAAACACAAGAAATATGGACCATAACGTTTTGAACCCGATGGCAGTTGCATATTCTCTTGCCTGCTTCGTGTTCATCTTCTGTCTCCCATCAGTACACTCGCTCTCCACGCTATCATCTATCATCTAGTCGAGTGATGTCGGTCCTCACATTGTACACAACACAACCGACGAAAGACGCATCAAATTATTCGACTGGCGGGTCTAGCAACGCTTGAGTGTTGCAATACGAGGAAGGTTTTTGTTGTTGTTCTTGTGGGTCATGCTTCTCGTTGTTTCTCACTGAACCAAACTATTGTTGTGAGAGTTTTCTTCTGATGTTGGCTGCTTTGGAGAGATGCAATTTCATCTTATTGCAGTTGAATTATCTGAAAATTTGCAAAAAATGTAAGTTGTTCATGAAATTTGCGTTAAAAATAGCCATGCAGATTAAAGACTTTTTGTTCGAATAGAGTATGAAAAATGATTCATTCAGGATAAGACACATTGAAATACGTTGATGTTTGTCTCACTGAACTTGAGTGTCTTAGTTTTTATTTTCGCTTCATTCCAGATAAAATCACAACACATTCGCCTGCTTCCTTCATTAAGATGTCGAAAGACTGTTTTTTGGGATGGGTAGCTCAGAAATTTTGAAAAAAAACATTCTTGAAAGAACGATAATAATGATAGCACAAGATATTGTCTGTATTTGGAGGTAACTGAAGATAAGTTACGAGAGTTTTAAGTATAACTTTTGATTCTCATTACTGCCGGTAATCAGGCATCCGAGATTGATCAAGAATCTTCTCCAACCAAAGCAAGTTCGAACCTCATCAGAATGTTCCGCTTAGATGTTTGTGAGACCTATAGTCATGAGACATCTTTGTCGATCTGTTTTGATGAATCGTGAACGTTTTTGATACGCCGTTGAACCTCCTGCATGCATAACTTTCCATCAAGATGGATTCAAGAAACGCACAGTGGAGATTCGTTAAAGTGACCGTGTCACCTTTCTGAAGACACCGAATCGAGGAATGCTGTTGACATCGGTATCTTTCGAAAGGTCTGCAAAAAACCTGTCTATTACCTTCGCCGTCAACACAGCTTAAGAAGATGGTCGGTATATTTCTATCGAAACTTTAGTCTGTGCCAAGTAGCGTTCTAGGATCATTACTGATTTCGGTCAACGCTGAAAACAATAAATGGAAAACATAAGTTTATCGATACGATGATTTAATAACAATAATAGTTACGAGCAAAGGGCAAAATCGCGATATAGGGGTTCTTCACACAGTGACTTCTATACGAGTATGTAAATGAAAAACAAGACACAGAACACGAGCATCACAAAACAGATCATCGTTTCAGGCGAATTGGCTGCAAATTTTTTTGAGCGATGGAGCGGGGCAATTGAGGGAGAAGATTCTGAATTGTTGGATGGTGAAGACGGTGAAAGGCGATGTGCAGTTGAGGTTGGCCTCGTTGGGGTAGTCAACATTTATGTGCTCTGTGCCCAACACGCTAGGCTTGGAGGTGACGGAGAGGGGAGAGGTGAGAGCAAGGATGAGAGTGATGAACATCATCTGGAAAGGAATATTACTGGTCAAACAAAAGGTGGAAAAGAGAGAACGCGATCGAACAGAAAAGAACTGCAAGACCGCCTCAAATCTCAGCTCGTGTTACTTTATCGTTTGGTTAGCCGTGCCTCGTATTTCCCTGCCCTTGACAAATATATTTCCCTTTCTTCTTCCTCTAGGCGTCCCATGTTCCTTAAATGCATCCACCCCTCCATACCTGACTTTTTCTCATCAACAGTCCCCGNCCCATGTTCCTTAAATGCATCCACCCCTCCATACCTGACTTTTTCTCATCAACAGTCCCCGTATGGAATTCCATAATCCGCAATTGTGAATCTTTCTTATCCCCCTCTCAATTCAACCATCTTTTAGATAATTCCATTTCCCGGTTTTAATTATTGTCAAATCTATCTTCCTCTTAAACACCCCCTATCCATTACCCTTGACTGTCTAATGCTACATTTACTGATCGTTTTTAACCCCTCCTCTTATTAGGTACATCTCATGCGGGATCGTCCTACTACCCTTTATTTTTATTCTACTTCCTATACTACCTTTCTCACCTTTCTGGCCAATTAAACTGTTTTCCCGATGAATAAAGATAATCAATAAAAGGTCAACTGAACTATGAGTGGCGATAAATGAGACTCCTCTCTCTCTCTCTTTTAAACGAGTTGATCAGATAGGATGGGGGATTTTCGGCCGACCATTACGTCAGATAGGTGACAGAAAAAAAAACCATAGGAACGAAAAAAAAGTTGATAATTTGATGGATGAGATGATGAATGAGAAGGAGTTTTTTGTAGTTGATGATCTTATGTTTTAATTAGGTTCAAAATTAGGCAAGTCACGGCTCTTTTTCTGATTTCTCAGTACTTTTTTGGCAATTTTGTAACGAAAAAAGTGTAGCGCACCCTTTCTTATACTCAAAATCAACTGATTTTATTGAAACTTCGGCAATTTGTTTCTAAAAATCTGAAAATTATGCCTCTATGTTTAGCATCTTTATGTATATCTCAAAATTTGAGCAAATTACAGCTTTTTTAATGTAACTCAAGGTACATTCTGTGTAGCAACTCTTTTCGCATACTCTACGTCGACCGATTTTCATGAAATCTTCACAGTTGATTTCTGGATAGCTGGGATCAGGTCCGTCTAATTAGATTTTTGATTTGTTCAAAACTGAGGTCAAAACGTAAGAACGCTAATAAGTAAGAACTTTAAACTTAATCAGTAGTTTTCATTGTGAGAAAATAGCTGCAGGATTCAATGAAAAGCCGAATGCCCTGACCAAAGAGCTGCAGGCTCAAGAAAAAAAGCTGATGTAAGCGAAGACCAGGAAGTGGAGGCCTGCGTAAACCGACTGGTATGATGTTCAAATGATCACAGAAGCGGTAAACCCCAAAATCGATATCAATTTCGGACGAAAACCTCCGAGCTCGAATCGTCAAATCTGAACATATGAACGAAATACAGTACCGGACGAAAAGCTATAAACTTTTGGTTTTTCGTTTGAACTTTCGTTCTAAGTTCATGTATTCAGCTTTATTTTCACAAATAATTTGACTGTTCATACACACATTCATGCCAAATTTCATCAAAAAATTCCATAAGGAAAAAAATTAGGTCATTTTCTCAAAATCCGAAAATTTTCGAATTTTGGAACAGTTTTTTCACAATTTTCAAATCTTCCTTTGAGAAGTTTAAATTCATTCAGTTGAAAGCCAGGTTTCTATCTTTTTCCACTTTCTGTGTGTTTTGACATGATCCACTGAGTGTGGGCACAGCCAACATGACGCCAAGAATTACTACGATCATTTAATTCGACTGGAATCAGGTTTTCATGAAAAATGAAATAATGGAAATATTCTGAGAATTTCCGAGGTTTTCGGACAGTTGAAATTCAGTTTTCAGCCCTTCCTTTCAGAAGTTTGGATTCATCCAATTCAAGGCCAGGATTCTATCTTTTTCCACTTCTGTGTGTTTTGACATGATCCACTGAGTGTGGGCACAGACAACATGACGCCAAGAAGGACTACGATCATTTAATTCGACTGGAACCAGTTGTTATGTAAAAAATGAAATTCTTGGAAATTTACTGAGAATTTTCAATGTTTTCGGATAGTTGAAACACAATTATCAGCTCTTCTCTTTCTGTGAATCTCAGAAACTTAGGATTTCTAGAATCTCAGAATCCACCAGGATCTCAGGATTTCAGAATCTCGAATATCTCAGAATCGTCAAAATCCATCAGGCTCCATCAGTCTCAGAATCTTTTAAAACTCATAAGCATCACTAAATAAGGAACCTTCAAAATTCAGAGTCTCGAAATCCAATTCAACTATTCAGAATCCAGTTGAGTCATGAAGACGCAAAAGCCAATGACTCTGAATCTCTGAGTTTTCCAATCTTTTCCTCACTTCAAAGATTACTCATTCCACCTCTCGTATATTTTAATACAGTGGCGAGAAGTGGTGAGTGTACCTTTGTTCAGCAATTGATAACTTTTTTCTAACTTGTCCAAAACTCATAAACTTTTTTGTAAAATATAGAAAAAATCTTCAGTAACACACAGATAACTTTTTTGAACGTCGATCATTTTCAGAATTTTCAGAGTACTTTCAGATGTACACGTCACACGGAAATTTATTTTTTAACTTTTTCAAAGTTGCTCCGTTTAGGCTGTTCTTTGGATATGATGTGTCTAGCAGTCTCAATAGTCATTATGGAAAGTTTGGAGGACATTGAACGACGGGCTCTCAAGTTATGATGCTCGGAGCCCAAAAGGTATGGTTTGGCTTGTTGGCCATGACTCGACTGAAAATGGTTCAAATGAGCTCAGATTTTCATAAAAGATGCGTTTTAAGTTGACCTACAATGTTCTATAAAAATTTCAAATTTTGGAAGAAAAACTTTTTTTTCGTCTAGTTCAACTGTTTACCTTCAAAATGTTATGTACTGGACCAAAAAAAATTTTTCTTCCAAAATTTGAAATTTCTATAGAACATTGTATTACGTTGAAAAGAAAGTTTCTGGCCATAATTTCGTTTTTCTCGGAAACGCCAGAGAATGAGATGTGAAACAAACCGTATACATTTTTGACTACAGAAGACATCTGGTGCATTGACTATTTGTTTCATTCCCTCAGACTCTCTCTCTACGATGAGCGTCGTGTCAAACTTTGTCTCTCACCGAGAACACCTTGGGAAGTATTTTTTATTTTCGTTCCTATCTGCCCCCAAGACCATCCAGGTTGAACAACGAAGATAATTAATTTGAAGAATTTTTCGATCTTTAGTAAGAACACCGTCATTTGGTTTCATGTTTCTAAAAAACGTGAGTTTTCAATGACTGAAGTGGGAGCCTCTGAATGGCAGTTCGACTCGACTCACGCCTGTTGTGGAAACAGACAGAGACGAATCCCGTCCAATCTACCTGTGACTTGTAGATTGCTTCAAGTACTACCCAGCCCTGAATAGTAATAATATTACAAGTCACTCACAATGTTCAAAAAGTTGAAAACTAATTCCTCATTTGATGCCACACTTTTCCCTTGAACCCCCAGTGGACATGCAACTGTAACTCCTCATTCCACACCCATTTTTTGAATTGGTTAATAATTTCGTTGCGTTAGATTATAAGTAGATCTTAAATGAAAACCACCAAAAAAGAGCCAGACGAAAAAGTGCAGATTAGCAGTTAGGAAACGTGGTCCAAGATGGGTTACATTACAAAAATATTTGCTCCCGTTCCGGTGATCAGTACAGGGAATACATTTGTAGGATCAACTTTTTGTAAGGAACATAATCAACACTGACTATTACTATAATCATTCACAAAAAATCAAGTCCGCACTCCAACCCGCACTTCAAAGCGGTCACAGAATTCCCTATCCTCACAAAAGCGCTAAACTGTAAGGTACGCAAACAAGCTCGTATTTTCTCGCAGAATGGAAATGAAGAGTTTTTAATCAACCAAAATATAGTTCTTGCACTGTTCTTTTGGATTATAATTACTTCAGCGGCATGAGTCGATTTCTCGAACGACGCGATTTCCAAACGCACGCTGAAGTCAAAAAATGGGTGACTACATACTCTGTCTCGTAACAGCAAGAGATTTAGAAGGTGGGGGTCAAACACCTGCTAACTAAATAAAGGACAATAGAGAAGTAGTCTGTACATCATGTGGGAATAGCAACTTCTTCTTAGTTAGAGAAAATTAATTTTCAAAAATGGCCAGAAACTTACTTTTCAACGTAATAGATCAACTTAAAACGCATCTTTCATGAAAATCTGAGCTCATTTGAATCATTTTCAGTCGAGTCATGGCCAACAAGCCAAACCATACCTTTTTGGCTCCGAGCATCATAACTTGAGAGCCCGTTGTTCAAAGTGCGCTAAACTTCCCATAATGACTATTGAGACTGTTAGACACATCGTATCCAAAGAACAGCCTAAACGGAGCAACTTTGAAAACGTTTTTATTTTTATTTCTGGGTGACGTCTACATCTGAAAGTATTCTGAAAATTCTGAAAACGTTCGACCTTAAAAAAACTTATGTGTGTGTTACTGAAGACTTTTTCTATATTTTACATAAAAGTTTATGGAAAAAAGTTATGAATTGCTGAACAAAGGTACACTCACCACTTCTCGCCACTGTATCTGTCACTTTCTTCGTGAGAAGACAGCCACCTTTTCTCTTCTTCTTCTTCTTCATACCCACGTGATTTTTGTGAGGGTTCAGCTGCCGCATGTGTTCCATATCCTTTTCTTTTCTCCCGCTGGCTGTGTTTCTTTTGCTTCTGTTTTTTTGGCTGTTTTTTTTTCTCTGCGTCTCTCATGTTGTCTTGTGTGTCTCTACACTGTCTCTCGTTCTTTCTCCCTGCTTCCGAGACACACACGCACAACGTCATTTGGCCAAGAATTTGGCATCGTTGGCGCCGTCTTCTCCTCCTTCAGTGTTTTTCCATATCGAAATATGTGGAGAGACGGAGAGAAGAGAGGTCCAAAATTGGGACGCGAGGCGCTGTGTAAAAAAAGTGTTTCAAGGCTATCTCATTGTTTTATCAAAAAAAGAACTTCGCGCCAAACATTTCACCTTTTCATATGAAGTTGCGACCATTTGTTATTTTCGATTTTTGGGTCGGCCTGCCATCCGTTTTTTGTCGCGGCTTGCGACGCGCTCGCGCCTGCGCCTGAAGCATATGTGCACGCAAAAACTTCTTGGCGCGCTGCCAAGTTCGTTCGCCAAAGGGTGCGTTTGCAGCAAGTTTTCGTTCGCCACCCTGTGTACAGATTTGATTTTTCTATTTTCAAATTTCCCGCCAAAAAATTCCCTCGATCTCTTACAAAGTTCTGATCGACCTGAAATTTTGGAAAGCCCAGTTTTCTTACTTCCTAATCCTTGGAAAACTTTCTGACGTAGATTTGGAATCAATTTTTATTGAAAATTCGTCTCTGAACATGTTATTTTTTGAAATCCTGGTCATGTTTTTTTCTCCTGGTGCTTTCTTGGTGCCATTGACGTATCTGTCGTGTCGTTGGCGTGTTTCTAGTGCTCATAATTTTTGTATCATGTTGCTCGTGTATTCAATGCGAACCCAATGCTCCTTTGCGTATTTCCAGTGTCCTTGACGCGTTTCTCGATTTATTGGCGCATTTTTCGTGACCCAAATGCTCTTTCCGCAACCCTGTCCATTTTCAGATGTCTAACTCGCCGAAAAACGTTGCCGACAACAAGAAATCGGAAGCTTCCTATCCGGATAGGGACGAGCCGGTTACGGCGGAGCGCTTCGTTCGCGCCATGAACCAGTCGTTCGTCAGCTCCGACGAAGATCGTTTCCCGGGAGCACCTGGTGCCGGCAGTACGAGCCAGGACCCGAACGTCTCTGAGAGAGCTGTCGAGAAGACTTCGGAGGACTCTAAGAGGCGATGGCCTCTGGCAGACCTTGCGCCGTCGTCCGACGACAGCGAGATGTCTGACCTCTCCCATGAGGAGATGGACTCGGAGAGCTCGGAGGACAAGGACTCATTCGACGATCTGCTCGATGAGCTCGATGAGCTCGATGACAAAATCTAGTGAGTCATCGGAATAAGGATTTGCATACCTCTATTGTTCTCAGCTTGCTGATAGCTTCAAAATGCGCCCCATCACGACTAGGCTCTGCCGACTTTGAGTTTTTGATCTATTAGCCTAGGCTTGTTTAGAGCCGGTGTGTTAATGCTTATTTTGAAGCCGTTGACCAGCTGCGCACAAATTTCAGTTTGAAAATCTTTGAAAAAGTTTTTTCAGCTGCGCACCAGTTGATTTGAAGAAGCAAGCGTTGCGAGAGGCGTAAGTTATTATTTAAAATTGTCCAAACGTGGCTAATCTCCGCCCAATTTCATATCTCGACCGATAGTCTAAAGTTCAGCCTAAGTCTCCAAGACTTAAAGCCAAATAGAGAGAGCGAGAGACTGAGCATCAGCCTAAGGCTAACGCTAAATAGCCCAGGCTGAGTTTGCGCCTGAGACTAGGGTACTTGTTTTAAAAATTTCAACAAGCTAAATGTTTTAAACTTTCAAAATCCTATAATTTCAGTGCCGAGGAAAAACGTCAAGGATTGGAAGCGAAGGCCTTCGCGAGCAACATGATAGCTGGAAGCGCCATGAAGAAGTGAGACATGAAAATTTGAACTTAGCAGAGTTCAAAATGAGTCTAAGCTAATTTAGTTCATAATGAGCCTAGGCTCATTTAGTTCAGAATGAGCCTAGGCTTAGTAAGTTCATAATGAGCTTAGGCTCATTTGGTTCAGAATGAGCCTGGGCTTATTTAGTTCATAATGAGCCCCTAGGCTCTTTTTTGTTGCGGAGCCTAGGCGTGATTATGCTCATTTTGAAGCTCTTGGCAGGCCGAATGTGAATATAATACTCAAACTATTATTTTCGCAGATACACTGCTCAAGTGGCAGAAGAGTTGGCCGTGCAGAAAAAGATTGGCGAGCTGGAGCAACTCCTGAAATCGTTAAAGGTCGACGGAGAATCGTTGTAAGTTTCTTTTTTTTATTGAGATTTACTTTTTGGCGCGAAATTCGAAATTCAGTGCAAACATTTTCAGGTCTCAATCCAAAACGACGATCCAACATCAGCTTCAGGAGAAGGACGAGGAAATCATGCGCCTCGCCAAGAAGAACAAGAAGTTGTAAGTGCTACTGTATCTTTACGTAGAGATGTCTGAATAAAGTTTTGACAGCAAAAATGAGTTTAGCTTGTCGAGAGCTTTAAAATGAGCATAATCAAGGCTATGCTCCGCCCACTTTGGAATTTGGCCCTCGGGACCATACAAAATGAAAGTGGGCGGAGCCTGGCCGTGCTTATACTCATTTTGAAGCTCTCGGCGTGCTGAATCCAAATTTATAATTGGAAACTCGAGAATCTCACTTTTGCAGGGAAGACAATTTGGGTGATGCACGTGAACAAATTTGTTCACTCGAGCGTCAGCTCAAAGATCTGCAAGCCCAAGGAGCACCGATCCAGTCAATGATGACCCTGATGGAGAAGCAGTCGGAGGAGATCGAAGCGATGAAGTCGGCGTGGCAGGAGAATCAGAAGGCGTTCCATTTCGGCGTCACGATGTGCGACAAGTACTGGGCTCTCGTCGAGGAAGAGAAGAAGTGGATGACGGAGCATCAGCGTTTGATGGCGTTGGTTGAGGAGCAGAAGAAGGAGAGTGGCGAGAAGGATCAGAAGATTCGGTACCTCGTCGACATCCTGCAGAAGAAGGTCGACGAGGACAAGGA
Organism: Caenorhabditis sp. 40 LS-2015; assembly: GCA_900536305.3. Classification (NCBI taxonomy): domain Eukaryota; kingdom Metazoa; phylum Nematoda; class Chromadorea; order Rhabditida; family Rhabditidae; genus Caenorhabditis; species Caenorhabditis tribulationis. The sequence goes on along the minus strand of LR546096.1, from coordinate 2,343 downwards.
GGTGGAGGCGAAGAAGCAGGCTGAGGAGGAGGTAAGGAAGAGGGGATTCTGAAAGATTTTGAAGGTGTCCTTCGCTTTCTGGAGCCAGTTGGAAAATTTTCGGAGCGGCAGAAGAAATTTGAGGGATTCTGAAGGATTTTGAAAATTTCGATCTCGTCTCTCTAAACCCCACCTATTCGTAAACCGGCAAATTTCAGTTCAGAAATTGGGTCATTCTGAAACCCTGCTATTCTGAAACACCTCAATATCCTGTTGTTCAATTTCCAGGACTACAAGAGCATCCGCCAACTTGAAGCTGCCTTGTGCGCTCGAGAACAACAAGTCAAGATGCTCCAAGAAGGTCTCAGAAGCGCAGAAGGACGCTGCTTCCGTAAAGACCAGGCGATCAAGGAGCTCGAGCAGAAGTCGTCAGAGTTGCTCACTCAAAAGAAGGATTCGGATGACAAGTGGAGAATGAAGATGGAAGAGTCGAAGACGGAGATTGAGCGTCTCGAGAAGACCGTTCACGGTTACGAGCGTGATGCCATTGTGGAGAGGATGCATAGCAAGGATGGATTGAGCCGCATTCCAAAGTTGCAGGAGGTCATTCAACAGCAGGCCGATGAGATTCGAGTGCTCAAGACAAAGATTTCTATGAGTGCGGGGGAGACGAAGGACGACAAGGTGAGTGGCGGGAGTTCTAGAACCTCCAGAATCACAAGAATCTCAAAATCTCAAAATATGAGAATCAGACAATCTGAAAATCTCAAGAATCCGATTCCAAAAACTTTCAGAGTCTTGAAACTATTTAAACCTGTGATTTTAAATTCACAGACTCGTTCGGAAGCTTCGAGAATTCTCCAGAATTTTCCCTATTTTCAACAATCTTTTTGAACATTCTGAGATTGTTCGGAACTTTATTGGATCTCTAGAATTCTCCAGAATTTTATATAATCCTCCGGAGCTTTCTAAAACCTTCCAGAAATCCTCAGATTTCCCCAGAGCTTTCTCGAATTTTCGAGAGCTCTCTAGAACCCTCCAGATTCTTTCATATTACCCTCCGCAATTTTAGAGTGTTGGGGAGAATTCTGGAAGATTCTATAACTTTTGTAGCCTTTTCTAGATCCCCAACAAATACATTGTGGCACTTTCTGGATTCGAAAATCTCAGGTTATTTTCTAGGAGCTCACTCACGAGATCGCCGTCAAAGCACACCGAATCATTGAGCTCGAAAATGAGCTCGCCGAGCTCAAAGACCAGGACAAGCAAATGAAGGCTCAGATCCTCGGCCTCACCGCCGACTATGAGGAGCAAAAGAACCTGGTGAAGAGTCTCAAGATGGAGATGGTGGGCAGCATCCACAGATCGGCCTCCGCGTTGGCCGTGAAGGACAGAGCCTTGAAGAATGCGGAGGCGAAGGTTCGCAACCAGGACAAGAAGATCAAGGACCAAAACACCGCGCTTCGTCGCAAGAGCGAGACGATCTCGCGTCTTCATGGGCAAACGAACCGATCCCAGAGCGGAAGAGTCGGAGGATACACGGCTCTTCGCGGACACTATGAGCCAGCTCGCACCGGATTCTCGTTCAATCCCCATCGTCACGGCGCAGTAGTCATGGTGAGTTTTCGGTGATCTGGGAAGACCACTAATTAAAGCTTTTGCAGTATCCCCGTCAGATGAATCCGGTCAACTTTCACGAAAATCTGCCCATGCCGAATACACAGAATCTACCACCCCAGCAACGTTGAACCATTTTTGTGTTAACTTTTTAAATTTTCACCTGCAACCAGTTGCCTCTTCTTCACTTGTACTTTTTTTGAATTCTCCCTGTAACCTCGCCAAATTGTCGCATTTCTTCTTGTAATACTGTTTTTTCAAGCGTCGAGCGTCTTTATCAGCATAAATATGAGTTCAAATCGACAAAACGTCGTCACAAAGTCCAAAATTCTAGATTCGCAATAATTTCGAGCTCCTGACAACAGTAAAAATATAATGTCGTATTAATCACAGTGGTTCATGTCAATACTTAAAGTGCTTCAGACCCAATGAGATCATTGAATATTTTCACTTTGAAGGAAAACTAGCGAACTCGGAAAAAAGTTAGTTTTAGCCAGATGCTGAAATGGATCAAACTTCGCAACGGGTCTCAAATCTCCGACCAAAAATGGGTCAATACTGTTGACAATGGAGTCTGGGTCAGCCGAGACCACTCCAAAGTCAGGAAAAACGAACATGTGTGAGAATCAAGAACCCCCTTAAACCCCCCCAAAGATAAAAGTGTAAGATGAGCAATGTTAGGGTAACAACAGTCAACGGTGACTCTACAACTGGTTTATTGAGAGTACAAAGAGAAACAATCGAATT
>LR546092.1:0-23438 GCA_900536305.3 Caenorhabditis sp. 40 LS-2015 | reverse complement strand
CAGGCGACGAAGTCGTCTACTCCGGTAAGCTTACCTTTCCATCCCAATCGTCCGTGCTGAAGCATGGAAAATCTCCGAAAAGTGAACCTTCATGAATCTCTCCCATCTTTCAGCTCCCTTCAACGCCCAAGTCGAGCACGAGTGGTACGTCAGCCAGCGCAAAGAAGATGACGTCGCAGCAGCAGCAAGCGGCCGCCGCGGCGATGATGTCGCAGATGATGTCGAATCAGATCATGAAGAATCCAATGATGCAGCAGATGGTGAGCTTTTTTCACATCTTGAAAAACGTCAAAAGTTAGGAAAAGAAGCGAGAAACTTGATTCTAGAGAACCCTAAAACTCTCAAGAGAAATCCGGAGGATATCAGAAGATTCTAGATGACTTTGAATGATTCTAAGGGGACTCTAGGTATCTCTGAGAGATTTTTGGTGATTCTGGGAGAGTCTAGTGGATTCTAGAGGCTTTTGGAGAATCCTGAAAAGTTGCAAAGGATTCTGAAAGGTCCTGGAGACGTATGAAGGATTCTGGAGGCCTCTAAAAGATTATATGCTATTCTGAAAGTTTCTTGAAACTTCTGGATGATTATGAAAGGCAATAGAGAGTTCTTGGGCCCCGAATTTGGAATTTCGACTTCTGAAGCCAATATTCTGGATCCTAGACTATCAGAATCTACCCGTTCTCGATTCGAATCTTACCATTTCCCCCATTTCCAGATGCAAGCCTACCTCGCCCAGCAGATGGCCGCCGCGACGACGGCAGGAGGACGTGGAAACATGGCGAACGGAATGAACGCTGCAGCCGTCGCAGCCGCCGCCGCCGCCAACCCGATGGCTCTGCTGATGGCGCAGGCGCAGGCGGCGATGGTGCAGCAGGCTCAACAGGCGCAAGTTCAAGCCGCCGCTCAACAGGCTCAGCGGGAAGCGGCCGCCCAACGAGAAGCGCAACGAGAAGCACGAGAGGCTCAGGCGAAGGCCAAGGCCCAGGAGCAGTCGGCGCAGTCGCAGCAGAACGCCATGTTGTTAGGTGAGAGGCGTTCCTTCGAGCGGATTTTGTCCTTCTATGCCACGAACTATGATTCATGAAGATCGTGGCCTAGAAACCCCCAACAATCCAAAAACTCTTCCACCTTCACAAAACAATCCAACCATCCGTTTCAGCACTCTTCGGCAGTTCGAACGGAATGACGCCTCAACAGATCCAACAGATCCGTGCGCTCACGCCAGCTCAGCAGAAGACACTCCTCGAGGCGGTCAAGGCTCAACAGCAGCAACAGCAGAAGAAGTAGACCTTCTCGGGATTCTCCTCGAAATTTCGTTCCCCCAAAATCCAAACCCACAATACTTGTTTGCTAATCTCTATCCGGGTCTCGTTTAGTCTCTTATTTCAAATTTCTTTCCGTCTGTTCATTGAAAATCGATTTCCTCCCACCACAACCACCACCATCACGGCATCTCTCTTTCTTTCCATCATTTCAGCTTCAACCTATGATTCTTACAAACATAAGCTCCCATTTTCATTGAGTGTAGCCCCCTTTCTTCTTTCTCCTTCCCGAAACTTGTAACATACGGTTTTACGATTTTAGCCCCGCCCCCTTGATTGTCCACTATGGGAAGTACTCAAATCTTTTCGCGTTGTTCCTGTAACATCGATCAACTTTTATTTTATTTCTATTTATTATTCCCCTAAACATTCAAAATTTCTTCACCTCCACCTAGACCTCTTCATTTTGTGTCTCTCTCATCCCCCCCTGAATCACCGCCCGAAAACGTTCCATTTTTCGCTTCTATTGACACCTTGGAACTGTGTAGCCTCCCCCTGTTTTCTCTGTGTGTGGAAGAATCCCTTTCTTTTTTCTTGGCTTTTAAACTATTATTGGTGTGTCGATTTCTTTTTTCATCTTCACTTGTCATCATAAACGAATGACTCGAATTGGTTCACTTTTCGTTTTGGGGATTTCAGGGACAAATAGACGCACAGATTTGGAGAGGAGCAGTGGAGAAGAGGGACGACTACAGTCATGGAGGAATGGAAATTTGCAGAAGTATAGTTTTCCGAAAAATTGAAAATATCGAATTCTGGAAATTTCAAAGACTCGAACTCAAGCTACAGTATGCCAAAAAATCTGAAAAAAAAACAGAATTTCTTGTATTCTGAAAAATCATAGATTCTTATGAAAAGATACAACAGAGATGTTTCGACAGTTCAAATATGAATCAGTCCATTTTTGTTTTGGTATTTTCATGGTAAAATGTAGAATAATGATGGAAGGGAAGAATAGACAAAACATTGACAAATATTCGTTTTTTTTTTCCATTTTTTTTGGCCGATATTTCTAGTTTGGAATCAATTTTTAATACGAAATTCGGATTTTCAAAACTCCAAACTTTTTGGGAAAAAACCGACTGGAAATCGAGATGACAAGAATTTGGAGAAAAAAATTCAAAAAATCCGACTGATAAATTTTGGTCCATTTTTCAGATAATGTTGATTTTCTCCAACCTTTTTTTTTGAGAACCACTTTCAAGTCGGTTGGAGCATGCACAGTGCCACCTTTTCTTGCTTCAAGCATTTCTGAATTTTCAAGGAAAAATCGGGTTTTTACTTTGCATTTCCGGATTTTTCGTTGTCTGTCTCCTGTCGATTCGTGATTATTTTTCAATTTAAATAAAATTTGAATTTGCTGGTCCTGAAACTGTGTGCTTTCTGTGATACGAAAACTTAAATTTATAGGTTTCGGAATAGTCTGCGTAGGAGATTCGTTTTATTCCCAGGAGGGAGGAGCACTGTGAGTGTTCTACAAGACGTCACAAGGCGACCTTGAACATATCTCATTTTGTACGAAAGGACTCCACACCTCAAACAATAGATGTTTTCAATCTAGACAAAACGGTCCCTCTCTTCCATTTTTCTATCCCAATTCCGATCTCCTTCAATTTGCTCACTTTCCATTTATCGAGTCGTTCTTTTCCGTTGCTCTTCCAACCATTTCCTTCGATTTTCAGATAACCATGAAACTGTCAAATCTTCCTTTCCTGATACAAAAAGAGGTCCTAGACCATCTCTCCATCAACCACATCTTCTTCCTCTCCTTATGCTCCAAAAAGACCAAAAACTTTATCATACACACTCAGAAGTATCAGTTTCAAAAAATCGAATTTGTCGATTACTTTCTCTACAACAACGGGGTGGATGTTCAAATGAAATGTGTTTTGAAGGATGATCAAGAGACCGTGTTCACGTTTTTTGATGATCAAACAGACTTCGCAACCGAAATGGGCTATAGTCAATGGGTTGAAGAGCTCACAGTGGATGAATTGGGAATTGATTTCATGTAAGTTGAGTTGCACCCCGTATTTGAAAAGAAAAAGTCATAATAGGAAGCTCTACCGCACTGGTTGTTGTTTCATCCTTAAAGCAACAATGCTTGTGCAGTTTCGTTATTGACGCATTAGCAATACTCCAAACACAGTTCCTCCATATTTCAGCCGCCTTAGATTCCTTCAAGCAGACATTCATGCAAAGTACCTTCGTGACATGTTGCAATCATCTCTGGAGGCGTTCCATAATCACTTGTACGATTTACTCGGACATCAAACCACGTTTCGATTGTCGACCTGCGATTCGGATATCGATTTACTGCCCATGCTACAAAATATGCCCGTGCTAAAAAATATCCAAATACTGGAAATTGTTGGAAGTGATTTGAATGAAACGCAACTCGAAGAAATCCTGTGTAGTACTACAAGTATTGATTGCCTCAGTTTGGTGTCATTAGGCAACTGGATCATACCTGAACTCGGTGAGAAACAAGGTCCAATGGCAACGAAAATCATGAAATATTTCAATGGACGACATGCTTTTGTAAAGGAACCCAATATCCAAACAACAGATGTTATTCAATTTTTGAACACTTGGAGAACGGGAGAGAAGTTTCTAAATCTGGAGGTCATGAGTTTCGACACATTGGGGAGTACTTTCCAAATTCCGGATATTCGCCGTTCGGTGGAATTCAAAGAAGTCGGCACAGAAGTGGAATATTCGTTTGTCAGAAGGTGAGTGAAGAGAAGAAATCAAAAATATCAAGCATTTCTCAATGAGTTGCTTGACACTAACTAGCACATTTTGCTGCGCTTGATTTCTCGAAATTCCAATTTTCGCAGATTTGCAACAATTGCTCTACTGCCTGCACAGTTTCCGCCGCAATTCAGAAGCCACTTGTACATGGTCCGACAGTCGGACGGCCACGTGGCATCTGTCATGCTGACGGATTCTGGAATCTTCATGGGAGTCTGGAATATGACGGAGAAGGAGTTTTTGGAAAAGTTTCAATGATCGCTTACTAGGGAATCACTCGGACATAGGTTGGAGTTACGTGATGAGCCATATACCATCGGAAAGCCCATGAAATTTCCAACCCATTCATGTAATCTGTTTTTGCGAAACACTGCGCGTTTTTGAGAAATTTGGGTTGCAAGTACTAAAAAGTAGTAAATTTGCACTGAAATTNGTTTTTGCGAAACACTGCGCGTTTTTGAGAAATTTGGGTTGCAAGTACTAAAAAGTAGTAAATTTGCACTGAAATTCACGTTTCCTTTTAAAATGAATTTATGCGTGATTTTCAGTGCAAATTTACTAGTTTCGACCCGAATTACTCGAAAACGCGCACTGTTTCGCAAAAACAGATTTCATGAATGGGTTGGAAATTTCATTGGCTTTCCGATGGTATATGTCTCATCACGTAACTCCAACCTATGTCCGAGTGACTCCCTAGTTAGGCTGTACTTTATATTCTGCATGATTTCTTCGTGGTTTCTAAAACCTTCTGAGTTCTCTGTTTTCTTCCCTAATAAATCTTGTTTGTTTCTCTGAAAAAGTTTCTTTCTCAGTACTCTGTCCTCGGACAAGGTTCTATATTTTGGCTCTCAGTGTTCAATCATCGATGTTTAATAAAATTTGCATTCTCTAATCATAAAACTTTGTGAACACATTCGAGTTTATAGATTTCTGAATAGTCTGCACAAGAGATTCGCTTCATTCCCAGGAGGGAGGAGCACTGTGAGTGTTCTACAAGACGTCACAAGGCGACCTTGAACATATTGTATGAAAGACTCCCCACCTCAAACAATAGATGTACTCAATCTAGACGAAACGGTCCTTCTCTTCCATTTTTCTATCCCGACTCAGATCACCTTCACTTTGCTCACTTTCCAATTATCGAGTCGTACCTTTTCCGTTGCTCTTCCAATCATTTCCTTTGATTTTCAGACAACCATGAAACTGTTCAACTTTCCGTTCCTGATACAAAAGGAGATTCTAGACCATCTCTCCATTAACCACATCTTCTTCCTCTCCTTATGCTCCAAGAGGACTAAAAACTTCATCATTCACACTCAGAAGTATCAGTTTCAAAAAATCGAATTTGTCGAATACTATATCGACGACCTAAGGATGAATGTTCAAATGAAATTGGTATCGAAGGATGATCCAGATACCGTGTTCAAGTTTTTTGAATATCCAGAAAACTTTGCAACCAAAATGGGCTGTAGTCACTGGGTTGAGGAGATCACATTGGATGAATTGGGAATCGATTTCTTGTAAGTTGTGCTTTTTGAAAACCAAATTTTGACTGAAAACATTTTCAAAGTCGTCCTTAAGAGAAGTTTTTCAAACAAAAAAAAAACAAAAATATGTAGTGAGCTCACTGCATTGATACTTGTTTCATCCTTACGGGACGAAGTTCCTCCCTTGGGCTTCCTTGTTGACGATACTCCCAACAAAGTTGCTCTATATTTCAGCCGCCATATGACCAATCAAACCGACATTCATCCAATGTACCGTCGTGGCATGTGGCAATCATCTCTGGAGGCGTTCCATAATCACTTGTACGATTCACTCGGACAACAAACCAAGTTTCGCGTGTGCAGCGCATTTTCGCTAGGCAGTTTTCTGCCCGTGCTGCAAAATATCCAAAGTCTGGAAATTGTTGGAAGTGATTTCATAGAAACGAAAATTGAAGAAACCCTGTGTAGTACTACAAGTCTTGATTACTTATCTTTGATGACATATGACCGACATTACATCCCTGAATCCAGTAAGAAGCCAGGTGTCTTGGCAACGAAAATCATGAAATATTTTAATGGACGGCATGCTTTTCTAATGGAACCCAGAATCAAAACAACAGATGTTATTCAATTTTTGAACACTTGGAGAACAGGAGAGAAGTTTCAAAATCTGGAGGTTCTCAGTTTCAACACGTTGGGGAGTACTTTCCAAATTCCGGATATTCGCCGTTCGGTAGAATTCAAAGAAGTCGGCACAGAAGTGGAATATTCGTTTGTCAGAAGGTGGGTGAAGAGAAAACATCGAAAGTTTCAAACATTTCTCAATGAGCTGCTTAAAAGAAACTCTTACATTTAGTTGCGCTTGATTTCTCATAACTCCATTTTTTGCAGATTCCGATATTTTGGTCCGCCGCAATTCAACAGCCACTTGTACATGGTTCGACAGTCGGACGGCCACGTGGCATCTGTCATGCTGACGGATTCTGGAATCTTCATGGGAGTCTGGAATTTGACGGAGAAGAAGTTTCTGGAAAAATTTCAATGATCGCTGAGGTTGTATTTTATATTCTGCATGATTTCTTTGCGATTTCTAAAACCTTCTGAGTTCTTTGTTTTCTTCTTAATAAATCTTGTTTGTTTCTCAAAAAAAGTTTCTTTCTCAGTACTCTGTCTTTTGACTGCGCAAGAGATTCGCTTTATTCCCAGGAGGGAGCTGCACTGTGAGTGTTCTAAAAAACGTCACAAGACGACCTTGAACTTATTGTATAAAAGACTCCCCACATTAAACCATAGATGTATTCAAATATAGACGAAACGGCCCCTCTCTTCCATGTTTCTATCCCAGCTCAGACCTCTTCCAATTTGCTCACTTTCCATTTATCCTTTTCCTATTTGTCGAGTGGTTCCTTTTCCGTTGTTCTTCCAACCATTTCCTTTGATTTTCAGATAACCATGAAACTGTCAACATTTCCCTTCCTGGTACAAAAAGAGGTCCTAGACCATCTCTCCATCAACCAAATATTCTTCCTCTCCTTATGCTCCAAGAGGACTAAAAACTTCATCCTACACACTCAGAAGTATCAGTTTCAAAAAATCGAATTTGTCGACTACGATATCAAAGAAACAACGATAGATATTCAAATGAAATGTGTATCGAAGGATGATCCAGATACCGTATTCAAGTTTCTTGAAGATCCAGAAGACTTCGCAACCGAAATGGGCTGTAATCACTGGGTTGAGGAGATCACATTGGATGAATTGGGAATCGATTGCTTGTAAGTTGTGTTCTCGGTATACAAATTTTGACTGAAACCATTTTCAAAGTCGTCATTAAGAGAAATTTCAAACAAAAAAAAAACAAAAATATGTAGTGAGCTCACTGCATTGATATTTGTTTCATCCTTAAGAGTCAAAGTTCCTCCCTTGGGCTTCCTTATTGACGCGTTATCGATACTCCCAACAAAGTTCTTCGATATTTCAGCCGTCATATGACCAATCGAACCGACATTCATCCAATGCACCGTCGTGACATGTTACAATCAACTCTTGAGGCATTCCATAATCACTTGTACGATTTAATCGGACATCAAACTAAGTTTCACGTGTGCAGCGCATTTTCGCTAGGCAATTTTCTGCCCGTGCTTCAAAATATCCAAACTCTGGAAATTGTTGGAAGTGATTTCAAAGAAACGGAAATTGAAGAAACCCTGTGTAGTACTACAAGTCTTAATTACTTATCTTTGATGACATATGACCGACATTACATCCCTGAATCCAGTAAGAAGCCAGGTGTCTTGGCAACGAAAATCATGAAATGGTTTAATGGAAGGCATGCTTTTCTAATGGAACCCAGAATCAAAACAACAGATGTTATTCAATTTTTGAACACTTGGAGAACAGGAGAGAAGTTTCAAAATCTGGAGGTTCTCAGTTTCAACACGTTGGGGAGTACTTTCCAAATTCCGGATATTCGCCGTTCGGTAGAATTCAAAGAAGTCGGCACAGAAGTGGAATATTCGTTTGTCAGAAGGTGGGTGAAGAGAAAACATCTAAAGTTTCAAGCATTTCTCAATGAGCTGCTTAAAAGAAACTCTTACATTTAGTTGCGCTTGATTTCTCATAACTCCATTTTTTGCAGATTCCGATATTTTGGTCCGCCGCAACTCAAAAGCCCGTTGTACATGGTTCGACAGGCGGACGGCCACGTGGCATCTGTCATGCTGACGGATTCTCGAATCTTCATGGGAGTCTGGGATATGACGGAGAAGGAGTTTGAATCAAACTTTCTATCTGAGGCCAATTTGAAAGTTCCCAGTCGGTTTTCAGCACTTGGTTAGACATATACTGCATTATTTCTTGTGGTTTCTAAAACCCTCTAATTTTTAAAAAGTCCTCCTAATAAATCTTTTTTGTTTCTTTCTCACAATCAGTACTTAGTCCTTGGACAATGTTCCATATTTGGGCTCTCAGTGTTCATAGATCAGTCAATTACGAGAACGAAGATCTGGAGTTGTTTGATACGTTTACAGACAGTTGGGAACTAATTTTTCAGGTTCTCAAAGTTGACCGTTTTGCACGGAAGATTATTGATACTGTGAGTCGGATTCGATTCGATTTGCAGAAAAGTCCATGACCCGGAAGTCGACAAAGTCTGATCAAAGCATACCGACGCCTTCTTCAAGTCCTCCTCCTCCTTCCCCATTGTAATACTGACTTCAAAAAGGTGTCCCTTTTTGTCACATCCACCCTCCTCTGTTCTAAGTTTTTCATCTCTGCTTCTCTGCCGTCTCTCACTTTCCCCGGTGTCTCTCATCACTCATGTTATATCATTATGAACAGCTTGTGTCAGCTTTCTTATACAATCACTTTCACTCTTTTTCCATCTTTATCGTAGTCGTCAAAGAAGCAGCAGATATCACCATATCTCCTCTCCGTTTGCCATTCTTCCCATCGAACCACTATTCAGTCTTTTTCTTCGTCGATTAGAGATTCCCCAATTATGCGATCCTATTATTCATTACTACTCCTCCTTTTCTACTCATTACTATCTGTTTCGATTTGTCACGGAGAGGATCCGGCTCACCTGGTTGCTCAGGAGTTTAAGGTGAGCAATGAAGGATTCTAGATTTTCAATTCCAAAATCTTCCAAGTTTAGGAGCACTTCAACGTTGAAGAAAAGCAGTTGGAAACCGTCGAGGAGCTCCTTCTGAAAATGAAAAAGTTGGCTCACTCGAGAAGTTTCGCCGGCAGAGAATTCGGCCATGATGTGAGTGTTTGAATTGCCAGCAAGAAAACTGAATTCTGAAAGCATTTCTTTTTCCAGGCCGTCGAAGATTCCAAGAAAGAAGTTGCGATCAGTACGCAACAAGGAACTATCGACAAGAAAGTGTCTCCGTTTTTGTTCGAAGGTTGGTTTTTGCATTTTTCGGAACTCTCAACATTCTCTGATTCTTCAGGTGACATCTTCCTATCCCGCCGTCAAGCCGTCGACATTCTGAAGGCGTTGTCCAAGGATAAGACAAAGAGACTGAGAAGGTTCACCGATAGAGCGCACTTTGAACATTTCAAATTTCGAAAATTTTCAGATCCTTCGTCTCCGATAAAACTGCAACGTGGAAGAGTTTGCCGATCAAATATCGCTTCCATGAGAGCATCGGTAAGTGTCCGTTGGTTGGGATTTCTAGGCCACCAGTTGCACAAGTTTAGGTTCATTTAAGATGAACCAACTCTTCGAGGCCTAGAAATATCAAACTGGAGGTTTCTAGGCCAGATGGCCTAACCTTCGCCAGTCTCGGTTTTCTAGGCCACACTACCTTTTATTTTCAGATTTCTACACCATCAGCCAAATCATCGCTGCGATTCGATTCTGGGAAGACTCCACATGTATCACTTTCGAAAACGTATCAGACGCACCCGATGGAGACTACATTGAATTTTTCAGCGGACAGGGGTGAGAATTCTGGAGATTCTGAATTCTAAAGATTCTAGAAACCCCGAAAACTAAACCAAAAGCATTGTCCTTTTAGATGCTACTCGATGATCGGTCGAAACGGAGGTCGTCAGGGTATTTCGATAGGCGAAAGTTGTGTTAAAGCAAGTTTTTTTTCGCTCTCTTTTTTTCTAACACCTTTACTTTTTTCTGTTGATAGATGGGCGTCATCGAACACGAAATCGGACACGCACTTGGACTTTGGCACGAACAGAGTCGACCCGACGCGTTGGGCTACGTGACGGTACGTTTCTCGGGGAACTTTACGGCCTAAGTTTTGCAAGTGATGGCCTAGAAATTCCAAAACAGGAGAAAGTCAGGTCATCAAAATTTTCACTATGTCTTACTGTGCAGATACTGCTCACATAGGTGACTTAGAACCATCTAGTTTGGCAGCTCTAATCCACGAAAAGTAGGAAAACATTGACCTAGTTTTGGGAAAGTTAGGCCACCTAGACTTTTCGCAATTGATAACCAATTTTTGGTTATTTGGTGGCCTAGAAATCTCATAACTGAAATTCGAAGGCCACCAACAAAGGAGTGAGTTTCTCCTAGCCGGTCTATTTTGTTGGATGACCTAGAAGTTCATAGGTACAATTCTAGGCTATCCATCTTTACCTGTCAAAAAAGTGACCTCCGTCATGTGACTTTGTGGCCTGGAAATGCCGAAATTTCAGAAAGTAGGTCATCAAAATCCTTAGGTACTTCTCCTCGCCTAGATTCCTACAGACATAGCCTAAAAACCTCTTCTTTCACTTTTCTAGGACACCAGAAACTTAAAATTTTCAAATGAACATATGGCCTAGATTCTGCCAGTGGTGACCTAGAAAACTTGCTGTGCGAGAACGTAACACTCTTTGGTAAATCCATGTGGCCTAGAAATCCCCAAATCACAAGTTTCCTATCCACCCACCTCTAGAACTTTTAGATCGAGCGCGACTTCATCCTGCCCTCTTACATCAGTGACTTCCTCCAACGCGACGATGAAATCGACACTCTCGGAATACCGTATGACTTGGGATCTGTGATGCACTACGGTAGTACGGCATTCAGCACTGATCAGAAGAGTAAGACGGTGGTCACAAGGGACTCGTTGTACCAGCAAACCATTGGACAGAGGGAGAAGCTCTCTTTCTACGATGTGGCGACGATTAATACGGCTTACTGTAAAGGTGAGAAGATGTCTTACTATTAGTAGACGCTTTTTAGTTAGACGATTATTTGATCTACCGAAAATTGAGACCGAAATTCCAGACGAGTGCAAGGCTGAGAAAACGAAATGCGAGTACGGTGGGTACATGAGACCGTCGAAGTGCTCCGAGTGTCTATGCCCGGATGGACTCGGAGGAGACAAGTGTGAGAAGAATGAGGAGCCGAAAAGTGGGTTTTGCAGAAACCCCTTTCAAAAAACATCCAATTTTTCTAGACGCCGAATGTGGAGGTATTCTGGACCTCACCGACGACTGGAAGACTATCGAGTCTCCCAACTACCCTGACCCAGGATACGAGGCTGATCAAAAGTGCTCGTGGCTTTTGAAGGCTCCAAACGGGAAACGAGTCGAGATCGAGTTCATCGAGGACTTCTCCTTCCTGTGCACCTCGACATGCGTCGATTTTGTGGAGTTGAAAATTTCCGATGATTTGAGAAACACTGGCTTCAGGTAATAGATAATAGACCACTAGTTGATTCTGAAAATTTCAAACAAAATTTCCAGATTCTGTTGCTACGACAAACCTGAAATCAGCTTTGTCTCTCAGCTGGACACCGCTATTATCATCTTCCGATCTCAACTCTCCACGGATATCGGATTCAAAATTCAGGCGAAATCCACGGATTCGGAGCCGAGGAGTACAATTGCGCCGACGATTATTACCACTACTAGTGAGTCTGTGGACTGGGGTTCGAATTCTGAAAATGATCTCCTGAATATTGAGCTCTGCGACGTTTTGCAACTGTGACAAGATCTGAAAGTTGCGAAACGTTGCGAAGCCAAAAATTTCCTATCAATCGGTATAACTTTCATCAAAATCAAGCCACTACCATTTGAGATATAGGACGGAGAAATCGCCAAAGTTTCAATTTTTTAGAAATTTTTATCTCGATTTTTCTTCCAGTGTATTTTTTGACAACTAGGGGCTCAATGTGGATAATTTCATATTTCCAAATTCCCGATTTCTCAAACTCGCCCCACTGCCAACTTTCAGTGGCTCCGGCTCCCGTCGACACGCCGAACGTGTGGGCGGACTGGGGAGAGTGGTCGATGTGCTCGAGGACGTGTGGAGGGTGCGGAATCCGCAGTCGAGTGCGGTCGTGTAGGTCCAAGAAGTGCGAGTGAGTACATTCTTTTGAATTTGTAGTCTGTGAGCACACACTGTAATGATAATGACAACTTTGTGAAAAATTCGAAAAACTTCCAGAGGACGTCGTCAAGAATTCGGAACCTGCAATCTCAAGGCGTGTCCTGTGGACAAGCACTGCGCAAAGTTGCTATCTAACAACAGACTTTGCAATGGAAAAGTTTGTACCAAGTGAGTAAACCTGCTCTATTGAGAAACTGTCCCAAAATTTGAAACTTGAAATACTTTCATCAACTGATTTTCATTTTCCGATCCATCAGTGCTAGTAAATAGATAAAATTTGACATTGGTAGATCAAGTTTTTAAGCCGTTCAGTTTTCAGATTTGAATCTTGGGCAACCTAGGGGCGGAGCTTCATGCGAGGCTTATATTTTCGGAGAAAAAGAAAATTCCAGAAACGACATCGCCATCTCCTCGTGCGACGCTCCCCAATGCTGTCCACCGTTCATCAATGTCGACGGAATGTGCCAATCGGATCAGGAGAATCAACACGACGAATTGTGGCTGTCGATTTAGAGGAGAACGTCGTGGCACATCCTTATTAACTTATTCGGATTTTTTAGGTCTTTCAATTTTTCCTTTTTCGGTTTGAAATTATTTCGAAAACGGGTCACTCCCCCTATCATATTGTCATCTGAGTTTTGTTTATGAAAACTTTTACTTTGAAATTTCTCAAAAAACTTATAAGCAACTACAAAAAGTACGGTAATCCTGACCAGACCAGAAAATCAACTTTCAAAATTTTAACATTTTTATGTTTTTGATGATTTTCAGTGAAAACTTCAAAATGTCTGAAAATAACTTTTGACTTCAAATTTCGCGGGGTCCTAGTGCGGTGGGGCGCGATTGCGTTTTTTTCTCTCATGCAAAACTTCGGCGACATGAAAATCCTAGGCCACAACCGTCGCAATATGCTCAGACCAGAAGACCAAAATTCCACTCGCCATTTGACCCTATCAGGTCCATCTCGTTCTCACACCCATTCTCCCTCGTCCTTTTCCTAGTGACCCCATCCTTGTGCTCTCCAGGGCGAAGCGGTCGCGTCGCGGCCCTGAATCTTTTTGAGCGCGCACAACAAATTTTCGCAGTGGTCGGGTCGTTCGACTATCATTCAGACGACGTTTTGGTTTTTTCCCCCGCGCGTTCTTGTCTCTTTTTCTTTTCCCCCTCTTCTCCTCTCTTTCCATTTTTTCGATACGCGGTGGCGCAATTTCGCAATTTGCACTCTACGGGGAAAGCGGAATGTTTCCTCAAGTTTTCGTTCGTTTTTTTTTTGGGTTTTTGCTTGCTTAGCTTTATCGACAGTTTTCGAAATAATGAGTTTTTCCAAGATTCATTCGTCTAACTTTTTTCGGATAGTTTTGAGTTTTAGTTTGCTAATAAAAAGAAAAATAGAGATCTCGACTTTAGAAATTGCCGTTTTCGACATTCATATTCCAAAAGACAGAAACTAGTGCCATCTTCTCTTTGGCTCTCCTCCTCAAGGTGGCGTTGCCTAGGCCACCAAAACATATCGCATCCTTTTTTATTGATTCTGTCCTCGAGCACCCCCCATAATCCAATGATTTCCTCCTCGTCCATCCTTGTTCTTCCTTCATATTCCAATAATCCCACTCTTTTCCCTTTTCACAATGAAAACCAAATCCCATTTTTCTCCCTATGAGTCTCCAGTCCAAAATCCCTTTTGCTTTTCGACTGGGTGAATATTCGTCAGGAATCCTAGAATAGTTCTAGAATCAAGCATATGTGTGGATTTATATCTTTCAACACTTTCAAGTAGCTGGCATCCATCCAGAAGTTTCTAGAGTTTTTGGAATGGACATTAGGTCTTCTGGAAGGTATCTTGGATTCTAAAAGCTCCGCTCAATTTTGAGGACTTGAAAAAAAAGCTCATAACTAACAGAACATTCTGAAAACTTGGAAAAGTATTGAGCAACTCTAGATCTTCATTTTTGTAGTTAACAACTTTTTTTGAAAATCGCTACCAAGTTAGTTTGAGCCCTTCTAGTGACGGAGTCGGAAAGTTTGGGCCTCTTTCATTTAACACAACCTAACCGAATTCCGAAGTCATCAACTACAAAAATAGAAACCTAGAGTTGCCTAATACATCTAAGAATTCTCAGAAAAAGCAAAAATCTGGGAACCATTTTTGAATTCCTCAAAGTTTACCGAGTTTGACTTTTTGTCGTTGCTTGTCTCCTGAAGATTTCAACGTTTTTCGAACTTCAACATCTTCTACTATTGGCTTCACCGTAACCCTCCGATTCTTCCAGGACCACTCCCAAACCAAAATGTTCAACCTGCAACGCCGCATCAACGGAAACGACGAGGACCGTCAGTACCTCGACACGCGAATCGCCGTCCGTGACCGTCTTCTCGCCCAGGAAATGCGCGACCTGGAAGTGCTGATGCGCGGTCAAAAGGCCTGGAAACTCCAGGTGCCGTGCTCGAACACAGTGCACGAGATGAATCTGACGATCACGCCAGCCGAGGGCGTCTACAAGGGCGGCACGTTCCGCTTCCAAATCAGCGTGCCCACCGAGTACAACAACTGTCCGCCGATCGTCAAGTGTCTGACGAGAGTGTGGCATCCGAACATCACCGAGGACGGCGCCATCTGTCTCTCGATTCTCCGTCAGAACTCGATGGATCAGTTCGGGTGGCGGCCGACTCGGAACCTGCGCGAGGTGGTCCAAGGACTCGTCTCGCTCTTCACGGATCTCATCGATTTCGACGATCCGCTTAACACGCAGGCCGCCGAGATGTTCAAGAAGAATCCGGAGGGATTCAACCGGAAGGCCAAGGAGTACATTCACAAGTATTGCAAGTAGGGATCGATCATTTTTGTTGGATACATTTTCAGTCTTTCGTTCTGTTTGAAAATAAAGTTTTGGTCTTCGAAAATCTCGAACTTTTATTTACATTTATCAAAAAACTTTCTTCACTGTCAGAGATTTCTTCTCGCCATCTTCTCCAGTCTCTCTGCAGCTTCTCTCTGAAAATACAAATTGACAAGCTTTTCGCGACACTAGTAGATCAGAATCTGATCATCTAATTTTTAGAGAGATTTGATCTACCAGTGCAAGAAAACTCCGAAAACTAACATTAATGCGTTCTCCTGTCTCCTTCTTCAGTGTGAGCTCCTCTTCGATTGCTATTTTTTGATCATCAATTCTTTTCTGAATCTCCGCCTGCATCTTGTTGAATTCCGCGTCTGGATCTTCGACTGTCGGCTCTTCCTGGATTCTGAAACATGGCCATTTTTTGAAGCTTCGAGAGTAGATCATTGTACTTTTGTTTGTCAAACAGTTTTTCAGAAATAGGACCATCTCTGGAAGGAATTTCGAGCATGACCCTATTCAACAAAAAAACACATTTCTTACGGAGTTTCAGCAACAATTTGATCCGCATGATCATCTCTGGAATCGCCGCTAAAATCCTCGTCAACTTCTTCTATGATGATGCGAACTCTAAAATCCCAGAAAAACTCAAAAACCGAAAAGGATTACTGTACTTACCCTTCACCCGCCAACTTCACTCCATTTTCTAGTTCTTCCACTTCTCGATGGATCTCCTCCTGAAAAACTCAATCCTTACAAGTCTCGTAAAGCATCTCAAACCTTCCACTTCTCTTGACACCTTTTCAAAATCTCCACTTCTGTTTTCAAGTCTGCCAACTTGTCTCGAACAGTACGTGCAAGATCCTGGAACTGTTTCTCAAGGGTTTCAGACGTTTTTGCCTCCACAACCGACGTCTCCTCGTTCAGCTTGAGCATATCCTGAAAAACTGTAATGTTTAGACACCTGATATTTGGTTTGGAAATCAACTACTTCTTCTGATTCAATAGAAGGCGTCTCGAGATCCTCAAGCTCCTCCAGATGCTCCTCTTGTATAGACTCATTGGAAGTTGTGTCCGTGTTTTCTCCAATTGGCGAATCTGGTCGCTGAAAAAAACCAAAAAAAGGGTTTCGATTTTCCAAATTAATAAGAAAAGTTCAGGGCGTCAAGGACTGAGCCGAAAAAATCATTTTCATCGACCTGTTGACGTACGAATTTTGGCTTTGGACAACCCTGAAAATGGTTCAAGTCAACTCACGTCTTCTAAGTCAAATTGTCGTTCAGAGATAGGTTCGAAGATCATAGATTCAAAACTTCTTTCAAAACGTCGACTCCTCATTTCTGAAAGATTTCGACGTATCCTTTCTAAATAAAGTCGATCCATCATTTCTGAATGATGTCGATCCATCGTTTCTAAAAGATCTCTTTCTTCAAGATATCGATCCATTTCGGAAAGATTTCGATTCATTGTTTCTGAAAGACTCCTTTCAAATTCATCATTTCGGGACTCTCCGCGGTTTCCCTGTAAGCTCGAAAACTTTTTCTACAAACAATTCCTGAAGAAAAAAACTAACTTTGAAAGCATTCCGGAGCCACTTGAACATTTCTGCTAGCGCGATACCACTATTTTAGTTCAGCAAAAGCAGGTCGATAGAAAAAATGACGAGAGGGAACCGATAAGAAAAAAAGGAAGAAGTAAACAAACATGTAGAGCGAACTTGTGATTTTGTATTGATTTTGTATTGATGATGAGCAAAAGTAGGGCAGGAGAAAAAGTTTGCCGCCAGCAGGGGTCGAACCTGCGACCTTGGGCTTATTAGACCCACGCTCTAACCGACTGAGCTATGGCGGCCGACAGAGATTCAGGTCGGGAAGGTATATAGAAAACGGGGCAGTGTTGGCGCAAGGGAAGTATCGATGACGAGTGACAGAAATAATTTTCACTTTGAAAGGTTTTATTCCAGTTACATAGCAACTTTGAACTATACATTACACATCAGAAAAAGTAGTTTCAAGTGGAAAAAACTTCAAATTCCTTGAATTCCTCCAATAGCTCACTTTCTGATTGCAGATTGTTGTCCGAGTTGGCACTGAAAATTTTCAACGATTTTCGATTTTTGGAAACTTGAAAATCTACCTCTCTGAAATCTTGTCTGAAAGGGTCTTGAGTTTTGCTCTCATGTCTTTCAAAGTGAACACCAAACCAACTTGCGGCAAAGTATCATCTGGAGTGGTATAGGGGAATTCGAAAACCTGAAAAATTAAAAAAATTTTGGTTATTTTTTGAGGGTATCAAACTTGTTTTATAGTGCTTCGATTAATCTGAAATTTTGTGAGTAGATCAAACAAAACGTGCTCTTTATTTTTGTAGTTGGCAACTTTTTTGTAAAATGACTCTGCAGAAAGTTATGGGCCTCGGAAGTGACTGGACACCTCATTTTTCAAAAAGGTTTTTTTCAGCACCATAACTTTTCCAGGAAAACTGCTAGCGAAATGTTGTAAACTACAAAAATTAAGATCAATTTTTGAGGGATTTATTCACAAAGTTGAAAGTCAATCAGATTATAGTTACCTATCTTTTCAAGTTTTCAAAATTGACCAGGAAACCTTACGTTCACCCTTCTCCATGACCATAACTTTGATCAAATTTATCTTGGGTTCTGTAAGAGATATCAAAAAAGTAAAAATTGCAAAATTGCTCAGCATAAAATTTTACACAATTTCTTAGTTAGCCATGTTTTGATATCTGTTATAGGAGCTGAGATAAGTTGGACCAAAGTAAACGTAAAACTTATAATTTTGTTGCACCTCACACGCCTTACTTTGACAAAGTTTTTTCTCGTTTTCTGTGCAAGATATGAAAACGTTGTCAACTAACGAATTGCTCAGCGTAATATTTCAAACATTTTGTTAGTTGACCACTTTTTGATAGCTATCACAGGAGCCGAGATAAGCTCCAAAACCTTACCTTCCACATTTTCATCCTCACATTCTCATCCATCACGAACAGCTTGAAAACAATCATCTCATCGCGAAAATTGTTCAAGACCATCGAAAACACATCCTTCTTGGCACAAAAGTGCTCGATCATCTTCCAATACCTCCTCCTCATCAACCAATCGACATGCGTCAAGAACTCTCCACGACAGTAGACTTGCTTCAACTCCTTCTTGTCCATCAGCTCCAAAAATCTCGTCACCTCCCTGCTACTCTCCATCACACACGACCAGTACAAGTATTTGGCGCGAAACTTGAGATTCGGCTCCTTCTCCCATTCCTTCAGCAGCAAACGGAGATAGATCGGATCGTTGCAGTTAATCGAGAGACTCTTCGTCCGCGTTTGTTTGAGACATCCGAAGAATGGAAGGAACTCTCGATGACTGTAGGAGAACTTTTGATGGTAGTGGAAGTCCAGCTTGCAGTAGTTCCCTTCGCACGCCTTCACTGTGATCTTCGACTCGTCAATGTAGATTTCAATGTTGCGGAAGTAGTGGGGGTATGGGTTGCTGTCGATTAGCGCTTGGTCTCGTTTGGAGCAAGCGCGGAGGTTGAGTCTGAGAAAAATGTGCATAGAAATTGTTACGGATGCCGAAACATGCTCCGCCCCCAAAACGAAATCTCGATTTGTTTCGTTTAAAGGGCGGGGTCTATTCTGACGAGGTCCGCAAACAACGTTGGTGCGTCAGTTTTACTACGACATACAAAAACTGCGACACTCCACATGTTTCGCTAAGCTCCGCCCCTTTCGCAACTCTGGCACACCGATTTTGCAATGATGTCGCACGAATTTTGAAATTTGCCATTTTCAGATTTTTAAGAGGAAACGTTACATTACAAGATGATTTGCATTTATAGGTTCTACAATCGAAGTTGTGAAAAAAATAACTTGAGAAATTTTCGAAAAAAATAATAACATTTTTTGCAGTTTCATACCTCGTTTTCGGCTGATTTCTAGAGAATCTCAAAGGGCGTGCGGCGAGATTGCAAAATCAGCGCGCCAGAGTTGCAAGAGGGCGGAGCTTAGTCTGCATTTTGGCGTGTGCGTGTCAGTTGCTTTGGTGTTTGCGTACCCGGCATCAGATCTCCCGCCAAGACACACTTACGCAAAAACGCGGAAAACGTTCAAAACTCGATTTACAGTGAACGTTTTCAACTAAAAATCACATATTCAGCATCCTCATATTCTCAGCTTCAAAACTATATCAATTCCATTTTGGATGTCAAACTTGAGAAAAACAAAACGCCCACCTAGTCCTCTTATCCAATTTCAAAACCACCATCTGCCGGAAAACCGCCGGCATTTGATGCCAGTCAATGGGATCCAATGGTCGTGCCGTCAGCCATTTCAAATACTTGAAACTCCGAATGAGAAGCGATCGGAGCTTCCAGACAACACAGGCGATGGCATACAGTATCGAGAAGAAGAAAATCAAAGAGGACACGAATAAATAAGTCACTGTGGGACCAATCTGCATCCATAGAACTCTCAAAAGGAGAGTCAACATTTTTGAATTCTGAAAAAAAAGAAAAATTGAACGTTTTTTTTTCGAGAAATCTGATGGCCAAAGTTAAATAATGCAGTACAAAAACTGTATTCCCCACTAAACCTTACTAAAAAATCTCGCAAAAGTGGACTCTGCCAACTGCGAAATAATCAAATGGAATTTCCAGTGGGCGGAGCTTATTTTTTAATGCGGAATTCGATACAAAATAGTACATCTAACACATCTAACTTCGGAGCTACAAACTGAAAGAACTCGGTAACTGATAACCTTATCAAACTAGAAAAAATAAGACCGAAAACTATTTTTTTTGTCGGGAAAAGAAACGAATTGACAGGTTGATGTGTTTCTCCACATGACCGTCTGGGCATTCTCCTCTCAAACCATGGTTACACTGTCTTTCGTGTCTGCGAACGATTATCCAAAAAAAAAGTGAACAAAAAAAAAACGTTGATTGAATTTTGAGACTGGTCTAAGAATCGAAGAGAACATTTTCGAGAGATAGACATTGATTCTTGTTTCTTTTTGAAAACCTTCAATGTTTTGCTTTCAAAGTTTATATGAAAATTTCGATATCAAGTTTTTTGATAACGATGAAAATTCTCAAAGGTACACCCGAGGCTAGAGTTATGCTCATAAAAGTGTGAAGTACCGTTCGAACTTATCAAGTACGTGGTTTTGGAGTTCTTGCCAATTTTTTTGAACTGCTCCCTAAATACTAAAAATTAACCGAAGCCAAACCCCTTCCCATCACTTTTGACCAAACTTATCTCGGTTCCTTGAAAAGTTATGAAAAAGTGATCAACTAACAAAATGTTCCTCTGATTATCATAAGCATTCTGTTAGTTGACAGTTTTTCAATATCTGTCACATGAACCGAGATAGCTTTGATCAAATGAGGATATTCAGAGAACGGGTAAAAAAGTACGAAAAAGAAACACAAAACTCCCCTTTGAGACGGAACCTATCCGGCTGAAACTTTGGGGAGAATTGGACACAACTATAGGAAACATTTTGCCGAA
This sequence comes from Caenorhabditis sp. 40 LS-2015, assembly GCA_900536305.3. NCBI lineage: Eukaryota > Metazoa > Nematoda > Chromadorea > Rhabditida > Rhabditidae > Caenorhabditis > Caenorhabditis tribulationis. The sequence continues at coordinate 2,668 of LR546092.1, read as the reverse complement.
ATTTGGGGTCAAAATATCGACTTTGAAAATTTGGCGGAGTTTTATTCCTTTTTGGTAGTTTCTTGGCGGTTTCCTGAGTAACCCCAACAGAAGAAATACTGTGAATATTCAGCTCCTGTAACATGCATCAAAAATTGGCCAACTCACAATTTGTTGGTCTTTGTGTCACGAACAATTTGTTAGTTGACAGCTTCTTGATATCTCTTACGGAAATCTAGATATCTTAGCAAGTTCCTCTACCTTTCACAGTTTCAACCGCTAAAAATTGTATCCCTAACGAACAACTTGAAAATTATCAAATCGCCTCTATTGTTGGAAACTATCACATAAATGTCTTCTTGTCATGAAAAACACGACGAACGTATTCATTATGGTTTGCTCTTCTCAAATCGGAAGCAATTTCAGTCGTCAAGTTTTGCAAGTTTATTCTTGCTGATTCACTCCAGTTCACCATAATACATCATCTTATTTAGAACCGACGCACATCGTCTGAAATTGCTTGACACTGCGAATATTTTCTCTGAATTTCTATTTTCAAAAATCATGCTAAAAGTTTACATTCATTAGAGTGCAAGCGATAATTACAATTTACAATTATGGATGAAGAAAACTCGAAGGATCTTCTCAAACACTCCCAGCCGGTACCACTTCCATTTTGAAGAAACTGAAGTCCTCCTGGAAGTCAGCCTCAATCAGCTCCCTCGCCGATTCTCCCTTATCATCGCCAGCGGTCAGACGAAGTTCCAGGTCTGCATTGAGCGAGATGAAGACGTCTCTGGAAAGAAATTGATTTCATTTTAATTGAAAAAGCGATGCATTTCATAGGGGGTTGTGGACCTCGCCGAAATAGGCCACTTCCTAATAAACAAGGTAAAATCTTGTCTTGGGGCGGTGCCTATTGTCAATTCAAATTCATCGCACGCAAAAAAGTTTAAATTATGATTATTAGGCTCTATTCACTGTAGTGCAAAGCAGCAATTTTGAACCTTAAAATGGGCGGAGTCGTGCAATTTATTTGAACCGCCAACAACTCGACTTCAAAGTGCAATGTTTGATCAAATGCGGTACCAAATTGTAGATTTCAACAAGCTTAATAAAACTCACTCGTCCTCATTCTCCCGATACTCGAAGTGTTGCATAACCTCCTCATAGATTTCCTCCACATCCTCCTCGTAGAGCCTCTCAAACGTGATTGAGGATCCAACATCTCGCGGATTAATCCTCCAATCCTCGATGAGCGCGACATGATTTTCAGGAGCCAGAGCACACTCGTTGAAGATGGTCGGATTGCGGAGGGATTTTAAAAACTCCAACAATAGCTCTTCTTCTAACTGCGTATCCGTATCCGAATTCCACACAGATAGTGTGAGAGCATTTCTGATCACCGGATGGTTGTGCTCTTTCCAATCCGTGCCTACATGATGAATCCTCACATAGTCCAAAGGAAAACTGTCGGGCGCAAGAATCGTCATCAGATTGTCCAAATACTTCAAACTATTGACATCCAGATCCAACTCTTTCACATGGAATTTGACGCCTTCTGGAAGACGCATCACGTTGCCATCAAACGTCAGCCGCTTCACACTAATGGGATGCGCTCGGTTTCCGAACAGGCGGGTGTGCAAGTGTCGTTGAGCATCTAGAAGCGTCTTGTCTTTGTACTCCACTCGTTGCATCACTTCCCCGTCGATACGGAACTCGATAAACGGAACGAACCCGTGCAGTGGCCGATCTGTGATGTTGGTATCCGTTCTGACGTCTAACATAATGTCTCCAGGCGCCACGATGTTCTGAGTCGCCCAAACTCGCCTCCCCTGCTCATCGATATCGCAGGTGACTCCGCCTCTTTCGTTCCGCCTCCTGACTGATCTCGGCATGATCTTCCCCTTGTCAAACTGCATCTTGATGCTGAGCTCATAGATAACTTCGTCGATTTTTGTGAAGCCGAGAGTGGCGTTGATTTGAATCTCCTTGCACTTCAGTGGAATCCGTTTCTCGATTCTCTCCAGCTCGGGACTTTGTAGAGACCAGCGGATTCTGTAATTGGAATGTTTCGAGGAAAATCGAATAGAAATTCTTACCGTTCATTCGGATTCGCATGCTCTAAAACTGATTTAGTCACTGCATATGATAGTGGTCTGTTACTTTGTGACATGAGAGCTGAAAATTGGGAAAATTCGAAAAAAAAGTTTCAACAGAAAAACGCAACGAAAATCAAAGTATTTTTACGACGAATTTTACTCAAGACTATGTAACATGTGTCTGAGAAATCTTGAAACCTGAATAATATAGAAATTTGAGGGAAATTACTGCGTTTTTTGACAGAAAACGGCGATTTCAGTTCGAAAAAAAATGGAAAAAAATAACGAATTTCGAAATCTCGATGGAGCGGACTTGCGATACGCTGCGTCTCCCGGGCGCCCACACTGTCTCGTCTAGCATAAAATTAGCGGGAAAGGAAAAATATTTGAATTTAGTTTTTAAATGCTTCGGCCGAATTCGGCGAAGCAGAATGCCGCTGGAAAGCTTCAGACAAAGAACAATCACAAAAAAAACTTTGCAAAGCTGATGACATAAAGCTCTATTCCAATGACCCCGCCCTCCTTCAAACTGGTATTAACACTATTGACACCTGGGCCACTCAGAATTGCCTTCCTCTTGCTCACAC
>LR546089.1:37770-54873 GCA_900536305.3 Caenorhabditis sp. 40 LS-2015 | reverse complement strand
TTTTTTCAATTTAATTCCTAAAATTTTTTCGATTTTTTTTTCTTCGTTCTCGACCGATTTCGCTAATTCTTTTTGCTTTTTTCAGATAAATCGAACAAGAAGGAGTCATCCTGTAAAGTATTTTCCGATTTGGAGAGCTGAACATTTAAAAATTGATCGAAACTGAATAGAGATGACAGTTAATTGTTCCTTCTTGTTCGATTTATCTGAAAAAAGCAAAAAGAATTAGCGAAATCGGTCGAGAACGAAGAAAAAAAAATCGAAAAAATTTTAGGAATTAAATTGAAAAAAATTACTGTGTCGATTTACGGTGCGCCTTTAAGGTTGTTTACTTGTTTACGGCTTTGTTTTCGTTGTTGTGTCCCGTGTTTCGCGCCAAAATTTATTTGGCTGCCAGCTCTCATTTGTGGAGATCTGAATAATAGCTCATTGAGAGCTTCAAAATGAGTATAATCATGCCCATATTCCTTCAAACTTTGTTTTTTTGGGGTCTCACCACGTTTTCGAAAACTTAAAGGCGCATTGTGTATTTTCGAGGAAAGTAGGTCATGATTATACTCATTTTGAAGCTCTCGACGAGCTAATAACGAATTTCGCATCTATTTTCAGCTACCAACACGGCCCTTGCGCCCAAGGCTACAACTTCGTGCCCATCGTCTTCGGCCTCATGCTCTACATTGTCTATTTAATGGAATGTTGGCATAGTCGAACGAAAATCATCAGTATGAAGAAAGTGAGGGTTGAGGATGCGCTGGACTATGTGACGGCTCTGCGGACGAGTGCGCCGATCGTTTGGTGGAAAAGTGTGTGCTATCATTATACGAGGAAGACGAGGCAGGTTACTAGGTGAGGTTCGGGTTTTTTAAAAACTTGGTTGCGAAGTGTCCCCCGGTTTCGAAACGATCCAACTTCAGGTACCGTAACGGAGACGCGGTCTCGGCGACACAGGTCTACTATGAGCGGGTGAACTCTCATCAGGCGGGAAGCATGTTCATTTATGACACTTGTGGATTTCGGGTGAGCTTTTTCGAAGAGTTCATGTTAAATTTGAATTCAGCTCGTTGAGAGCTTCAAAATGAGTATAATCATGGCTAGGTTTGCACACTGCAGTTGGTTCTCACCACGAAAACTACAGTAATCCAAATTTTCGTGGTGGGACCCAAGAAGGCGCTCAAAGTAGGTCATGATTATACTCATTTTGAAGCTCTCGACGAGATGAACATGAATACTGCAATGAAAATCGAAAATGACAAAATTTTTGGATCTCGCCAAGAAATCTTCAAATTTTGAATTTTTCGAACATACCCATGTTTATACTCATTTTCAAGCTCTCGGCAAACTGAGTACGATTTTTGGCAGAAAACTGGACTCAGCGCGTCGAGAGTTTCAAAATGAGTATAATCATGACCTACTTACGTCATGCGCCTTTAAAATTTTGATTTCGTGGTGAGACCCAAAAAATCAAAGTTTGAAAGATTATGGGCATGATTGTACTCATTTTGAAGCTCTCAACGAGTTGAATTTGAATTCGCTGTTGATTTTTCCAAAAATATATTTTTTTTTGGGTCTCACCACGATTTCAAAAATATTAAAGGCGCCTCGAGGAAAGCATGTCATGATTATACTCATTTTGAAGCTCTCGATGAGCCGAAAACGTTTTTGAGCTCAAAAACAAGTTTTCAGGACATCTCCAAATCGATTCTGGAAGTCGAGAAGTTCCACGTCACCCGCATCCGTCTAACGCGAAGTTTCGTCTTTGCCAACATGCAAGCGGCCACCGAATTCGAGCAACAAAGGTCGCGATTCTTCAACGACAACGAGACGAAGGACGACTACATGGAAGTGCGGGAGGGCATGGATTTGGCGGATGTCGGATTCGTGGAAGAGATTCTGGCGTTCAATCGTCCGACGCCTCCGTGGTTTTTGCATCCCGTCGTTTTCTGGTTTTTCTCCATACTGGTACTCTCCTGGCCGCTGCGGATTTATACAGAGTGGAGGACGGCGGTGCTGTCCTTCCAGGTTGTCAAACTTTTTGGAACGCATTATTTGAGGTGAGCATTTTTTGGGAAGTTTGAAAAGAATTTCGGACTCGGCTCGTCGAGAGCTTTAAAATGAGTATAATCATGACCAGGTTTAATTATGACTACAGTAATCCCTGGTTTTCGTGGTGGGACCCAAAAAAACTAGTTTAAAGGAATATGGTCATCATTATACTCATTTTGAAGCTCGTTAAGAGCTGAATTCAAATTTAACAAAATTTTTCACAGAAACATCTAGATTAAAAAATTTTTGCCTGTGCAAAAAGTTGACGATTTCAATTTTTCGCAGCGAGACATGAAATTGGAGTTTTTTATGTTGGAATTTGAGTTCAGCTCGCTTAGAGCTTCAATTTGAGTATAATCATGACATACTTTCCATAAAAATATGCTTTGCGCTTTTAAAATTTTCGAAATCGTGGTGAGACCCAAAAATGAAAGTTTGAAGGGAAATAACCATGATTATACTCATTTTGAACTCTCGATGAGCTGAGTTTAAATCCGGTGTTACATTTCCAAAAAATAAAAGTTTAAACATTTTTGAACAGTACAAAGTCTGGAAATTCAAAATTTTCTTTTTTGCTACATTTTCGAAATTTCGTCATTTTATTCGTTTGTATATTCGGAACACTAGGGGACAACAAAAAAAAGGGGATTATTTTAAAAACCAACTCATCAATCATTGGAGGGGAGGATTAGCATCTGCTAAGACTAGTACTAGTGACTATAAAATTTTGGAAATTTCAAAATTACAAATTTCGCGGGTTCTTGCCGAGGGTCCGATTGAGATACCAGGATTCGAAAAAAAACTTGTAAACTTCCAGAGTCCGAAAAAGAAGTTTGAAATTTCAGCCCGAATTCGATCAACTACACGGGTCCGCTTACCCGGACATCAACGATGGATACTGTCGAATTGGAGGCGTTGTTGAGAAGAGAACAACATTTTGTTGTTCCCTCTTACAGTGAGGTCATGTTGATGCAGAACACAATTGCTAACTCGAATGTGAGATTTTGAGGGGTTTCGAGGGGTTTAGGGTGGTCTAGGATGACCTGAATAGTTCTAGAAGCTCTCTGAGCTTTCTAGAAGATTCCAGACAGTTTTAGAGCCTTCAGTGAGGTCTAGAGAGATTTAAAATGGTTAAAAAGGGTGTAGAATAGTCTGGAAGGTTCTGAAAGGTTCTGGAAAAATCCAAAAAGTCCCAGAGTTTTCCAGAAGATTCCAGACATATCTAGAGCCTCTAGTGAGGTTTAAAACGTTTACGAACGGTGCAGAATGGTCTAGAATAGTCTAGGGTCATTGGAAAGCTTTCTAGAAGATTCCAGCCAGTTTTAGAGCCTTTAGGGGGGTCTAGAATGGTCTGCAAGATTCTGGAAGGTCCTAGAAAGTCTCAGAGCGTTCTAGAAGATTTCAGCTAGGTTTTAGAGTTTCCAGTAATGTCTAAAATAGGTAAGAATGCTTCAGAACGGTTTAGAATGGTCAAGAAAGGCCTAGGCTAGTCTGGAAGATTCCACAAAGGTTCAGAGTCTCCAGTGGGGTCTAGAATGTTCTAGAAAGTTTCAGAGCTTTCTAGAAAATTCCAGGAAGGTTTTGAACGCCTAGTAAAGTGTAGAGTGTTCTAGAAGCTTCTAAGCCTATCTGGACAGGTCATTATAGAAGGCTCTAAATGGGCCCAGAAGGTTCTTTAAAAATCGCCTAGACACTTTTGACACTTTCGGAAACTTCTAGACCACTCTAACCCCATCTAGCATCATTTTTTATCTCCGAAAAACCCTCCACTTTCAGACCAACTTCCCCAACCTCCGCTTCATGGAGCCCATCGTCATTCACCCGCGTCCCCTGGTGAGCACCACCAACGAGCACATGGTGCTCCGAAACTACGGAGCAACGGACACCGAGAACTCGCTGTCCGAGCCGACTATAGTATCCCCGCGGCCCCCGCTAAGGGTCAGTCGAAGTATGACGTTTGCTCAGGGCAACGATGAGCAATCGAGTTGTCTGGAGAGCGGAAGGAATGGAAGCGGACGAGCGATTCCTTCGAGCCGCAGGGGACTTCCGCTTCGATCGCTATCGATTGGAGGGATTTCGGCGTGGTCGAATGGGTATCGGGAGATTGGGAACCCGGAGGATTCGCAACTTCTGATCGAGCCAGATGAGCCACCGCCGCCCTATGAGGTTCGATAGTGTCATAGTTGGATTTGGCGCGCGGAGAGCTTTCGAATGAGTATAATCATGACCAGGTTTACTCCCATCTTTGGGTCTCGCCACGACTACAGTAATCCTTGGTTTTCGTGGTGGGACCTAACTTTGAGAGAAAAGTAGGTCATGATTATACTCATTCGAGAGCATTTTTCACGCTGAATTCGAATTTTCCAGTTTCATGTTTTAATTTTCAGGTCGCACTCCGCATGTGCGCTCCATTGTACGAACGACTGCGCCGGTCGATTTCGTCGCGTTTGGCGTCGATTTCGCGCTCCAGCTCGAAGGATTTGAAGTCGCTGACACTGAAGAGTACTGTAGCAACAGCGAACAACAACAATAATAATAATAACAACGAGGATCCCGAATCGCAACCCTAATTTGTATAGATTTTTTTAAACCTGAAAATTTGAAAATTTGAAAACGGGTGTATTGTTTTGTTACGGACCAATAAGTTTTGCAAGTTTGTTAATGGTGCTTTTTTTTTGGAATAAAAATTTGAAATCATTCTCGAGTTTTTCCGATGGAAGACGCATTTTTTTATATGCAATTATTGCTGGAACCAAGCTAGATAATATTTTCCATCACTGTTAGCAAAAAAAAACTTCAAAAATCTGCCCAGAAACTCTAATTTTATGATTTTTTCGCTCAAAAATCATCAAAAAATCGTTGAGAAATTAAAGGAACATGCTGGAATTCGACAGTGGGTTTCGCCACGAAAACGGATTACTGTAGCGGCGCCTGTTTTTTTTGCTCATTCTTCGCTTGCCCGTCTCGCTTTTTCGAGATTTTGAACATTTTTCATCAATTTTTTTTTTATTTTTGATATTTTTCGCAGTTTTTCGACAGAAAAATCGTTGATTTCATGCAAAAATGACCCGGAAACCGTGAAATTTACCCGGAGAAAACGTCGAGTGGAGATTTTCTCGAACGTGATGAATTTTCAATGTTTTTGATCGATTTTCACAGTTTTTTATTGAAAATTAGGTGAAAAATCGTGGATTTCCACTTGCACAGACTTAAGATCGTGATTTTTCAACAAAAATGCTTCAGAAACCACCAAGAAAACTTCAAAACAAAATGTTTTTCAAATTTTTGCTATGGGTTTTTTTTTTCGATTTTCGATCCGTTTTTGATGCTTTCCGCACTAAAAATGACCGAAAAATCACGATTTTCATCTTAAAATCTTCTAAAAACATAAAAAATTCATCAGAATTCGAGTTTCCTAGATTTCCAGAAAAAAAAACCAAAAAAAAAAATTTTGTTTTTGGAGTTCGGGCGAAAATTAGTTTTGCTTTAAAATACCAAATCAAGTGTGCTGCTTCTGGATATCATGATAAAATCGTTCGAAAAATTTCTCTATACACCCAAAAAATCATCTGAAAAACGCCATTTTTCAAAAACGTTATCACCCGTTTTTTGGTGCTTCTAAACCAAATTTCTCCAGAATGCGGACACCGTCGCAAAAACTGAATAAATGAATGGATTGGAAATTTTTTGAGCTTTCGAATGACATGCTCCATCTCCATCCTATGTGTAATCATGTGTAATCCTGTGTGTAAAAACTATGAAAATTGTTGCTTTTTTTCCTGATCATTCAGAAAACCTGAATTGTGACGGATTTCTGATGCTTTTTGGAAGGTTTGAGAGTGAAAAATCGCGATTTTCAGTCATTTTTAAGGCGGAAAACCTCGAAAAACGTATCAAAACCTTGTTTCCCTTCGTTTTCCTCAAGTTTTTCGAGCCATTTTTCACCCAAAATTCGTCGTTTTTTTTTTCAGAATCTTCCAATTCAAAAATTCGAACAGCATCGATCAAAAGATAAGGAAAGAGAGCTTCTAAAGCACGAGAGAATGTCCGAAGACCCTAGTCGAAAAGTGGGCGGTCGCCGGCTGCCCTACTCGGTCGGCTGCTCGCGCTACGACGACGATCCGTACCGTGGACAGCGACGTCGTCCGTGGATGGCGTTTCGCATCGGCACACCGTCGCTCTCGTTTCAGAGAGACGTTTTCATGTTAGTAGCAGTTTTTTCAGCGGAGCATTTTGAGCCAAAATTCATGAAAATTGGAGCATTTTAAGCCAATTTGCTTCAAAAAGGGCAAATTTCTACGGATTTTGAGCCGAAATTCGTGAAAGTTGGTGCATTTTGAGCCAAAACAGACTGAAAACAAGATTTTCAGTGCCAAATAGGCTATTCAACGCGTTTTGAGTATTTCGGCTCAAGATTAGCCAAATCAGACGGATTTTGAGCCAAAATTCAAGGAAAATTAAGAATTTCAAGCCAAAATTAAGCAATTTTGACAATTTTCGAGTCGAAATCCATGAAACATGGTACATTATAAGCCAATCTTTGGCCTAAAATGGCGATTTTGGAGGTCAAAATCCACTATTTCCGACTGAAATTCGCTCAAAAACACCGAAATTCCAGCAATTTCATCGGCCGAGCTCGCGGCTCACTGATAAACGCCGGCATACTGCTGGACACGGAGAACGACGTGCTGAGCATCTCGTGCACCGAAAACGACTACTATCTGTTGCACAGAGAGATTCGCGACGGTCTGGCGAAGCGCGCCGGCAAATATGAGGACGGACCGATGTCGACGCCGGTGGTGATTTTGGTGCTGGATGGTTGTGGTGAGCAGGATAGACGGAAATCGACGACAAAATTGGATTTTGCATAAAAAATTGACCCAGAAAAGCGTAAATTTTGCCCAAGGGGCGTTTTCGACCTGAAAAAATGGATTCTAGGTCGAAATTTTGGCTATAAAGTCGAAATTTTTCTTCGATTTCAGCTGAAAACCCCGATTTTTTAGTCTAGAAATCTCAAAATCTTACCTAAAAGCTTGAAAATTCTCTTTTTTTTCCACCGAAATTTCATGATTTTTGACCCCGGATCTTGAAATTCCGCCCCATAGACTCTTCAGACTTCAGAAGGCGATTTCGGCCAGAAAAGGCGGAAAACCTCAATTTTCACCTCCAAAAATCATGATTTTCGACCTAGAAACCTCCAAAATTCGCCCCAGGACGGTTTGAGCCTGAAAAACTGAACCTAGAATCTCGAAATGTGCTGAAAACTTCGCGTCTGGACCTGAAAATGGCTCCAGAGACTGAGTTTTAAGCTCAAAATGGGAAATTTGAGCTCAAGAACGTTTTCCAGACCCGGACGCACTGGAGCTAGCGATAGGAGAGTTCACCGATAGGTGCTACTTTCTGAAAATCGAACGGGACGAGATTCTGGAGATGGTCGACGACATGGAGTACGAGTTGTTGGAGTGCGCTTTTTTGGCGGTTTTGAGCAGTGGGAATAATCTGAAACTTTCAGCCAACTGTGCAGCCAATTCGCCGAGTTCGTCAGAGATAGCGAGGGGTTGGTCGAGTCGATTGCCGAGAGAATTCCGCTCGAGGAGAAGTAAGGAAGAAACAGCGCGAAAATGGCCAATTTTGGACATTAGAAATGGAAAAATTGAGCTCAAATCATGAGTTTTAGACCCAGAAAATCGAAAAATGGAGCTCAAATCATGAATTTTAGAGCTAAAAATCCAAAAATGGAGCTGAAATAATGAATTTCGGACTTCAGGAACTGAAAATTGACTGTAAAATTCGTTTTTTCCAGACACAACACGTTCGGCGAGCAACGAGGAGAAGGCGATGCGGACGATCTGCTGACGATCTCCGACGCGCAGACGCTGAATCAGCAGCTGATGTCGTTGGAGAGAAAACAGCAGCGATATCAGAGGACGAAGTGAGCGAGAGAGTTTTCTTTCTTTTTTTTTTGGGTACTGAAAAAGTGTGAAAACTCCTGATGAAATCCAGAATTCCCATTTTGACCCGGAAGTCAAGAGTTTTGAGCGGACAAATTCTCATTTTCACCTGGATATCTTGAATTTTGATCCACAGATTTGAAGTTTTGAACTGAGAATTTTTCAATTTAGACCTGAAACCCATGACGTGGAACGTAAAACCTTCAATTATGACCTAGAAATCGTTAATTTTGCCATGAGAATTTCACATTTTGACCTGGAGTAAGTTTCCCAATTTCGGTCTAGAAATCACGAGTTTTACCTAGGAATCATGAGTTTTACCTAGGAAAATCTAGAATTTTCTCTTTCTGAAATTTTTTCGCGATTTTTTTTTGGATTTTCAGATGTTTTTTTGGATTCAAAAATTTTCATCTTCAAAAGTTTCGCAAAATTCCTATTCCTACGATTCGATCTATTTGGAAGATTGGCGCCAAAATTTTAGCGTTTTGATATTCAAAATTTTTCTTTTTGTTTTCTCCGAGCGAAAAATTTCCCGAGATTTTTCAACCCGAAAGTTCACTTTTTTCAAAATTGCACTTTTTCTCGACCACCACCTGTCGTCTCGATGGAAGTTTTCTGTGTCTTTTTCACGATTTTCAACCTCAAAACGAGGTGAAAACGAGGTCGTCGTCGGTGATGAGAAACGATGGAACGATGATGAGTGTGAGAAAGAGAGAGTTAGAGAGTATAGGGAAACGACGAGACGCAGACAGAGAAAGAGACAGCAAAGAAGTATCACACATGGTGGCGAGAATCGAAAAGTTTGTTCTGCTGGACATTTCAACCCTTTTTTTTTGGTGGGAGAATTTGAGAAAAAACTTTAAAAAAAATAGAACGAAAATTTTTGAAGAACAATGTGGGTTTTCTCAAATTTTATGTATTTTAGATCAGAAATTTTCCGGCTATTTTGAATTCATCGACCTTCCGACATATTGCTCACCCTTAATTTTACCGCAAATTTTCACCCGTTTTTGAACCTTTAAACGAATCGTCTCATGACTCGGCTTAAGAATGAGATATTCAAAGCGTTGTGGGGTATCAAATGATAGATTTCAATGAGGTTTGTTCCGTCTATTTGATACTGAATGGTTTTGGGTCCAGTAACAGGGGTTAGAGTAACAAAAAATGACTCAAAATTGGGTCATTTTTGTTATCATAACCCTTATTTCTGAACCCAAAACCATCCGGTATCAATTAGGCGGGATAGACCTCGTTGAAATCTATCATTTGATGCCCCGCAACGCTTCGAATATCTCATTCTTAAGCCGAGATTTTCAGACGGTTCGTATTGAAGGCTGAAAAAATGGGTGATAATCTGCGATAAAAATAAGGATGAGCAATGTTGAAAGGTCCAAAACCGCCGAAGTATCTGTTTCGAAATTGGATATTTTCTGTGTTTAGACTCCGCCCACAAACTGAGTATTCTTCCGTTTTCGATTTTTGGTGGGCGTGGCCTATAATTTTGCCGACTTTCCAGACAACAACAACGTCTCTACCGCCAGCAAAACCAAGACCCGCTGGACTATCAGAAGATTCTGCACGACGACGAGGTGCCGCCGCTGCGAGAGATGATTGACGACGGACCACCACCAGGACTATCCCAAAGAGGACGTCATCATCAGAATCACCCGGACGACGACGTCTACCAATTGCCACAACGTCTTCATCACAATCAGCAATATCATCATCTGGAGCAACAACGCTATCAGGAGCAGAAGCGGGAGGAGTATCCGAGCAGATCGGGGTCGAGAGCACCGCCGCCGGGATTGGAGCACGCTCCGCCGCCCGGAATTCAAATGCAGGCACCGCCGGGATTGGGTGAGAGGATTTGACACATGGAAATTGTTGGGAAAATGAGCCAAAACTCAGAAACCTTCCGAACTTGTCAAAATCTTTTACCGCTCGAAAAATTGGCCAAAATGGTGAAAATACGTCCGATTTTGTTGTGCCTGAAATTTATCAAGAGACGAGCCAAAAACATCGAAAAACGAGCCAAAAAGGCTGGAAAACTTCTGTTTGAGCTGTGCCAGTTTCAAAAAACAGCCTTCAGAGCTCAAAAATTAGACGAAAATGACCCATTTTGACCCAGAAATAGTTCATTTCGAAGGTCTACCATCAAGCTTGGAAATGAGCCATTTCCAGTGGAAAAAGAGCGTTTTTAGCGCGGAAACTGGTGAAAATGATGAATTTGCCATCAGTCTGACCATTCCTGCTCAAAAAAGGGCTGAAAATAAAGCATAGACCATATAATATTCTCAACAAACAAAAAATGAGCCAAAAACCGGAGAAAATTGATCGAATCAGAGCGTTTTTCGGCTAAAAAAAACCGTCATTTTCAAGGCTCGAATAGTAGGCCAATTTCAGTCTGAAAACTGCGTTTTTGGTCTCAAATCTGAAGGTTTCCAAAAGTCGATTGGGTTTTTCAGCTCTGAAATTGACCAAGAATGAAAATAACTCGGCTGAAATCTTCAAAAATTGACTGAAATTGATGCCCATTTTTCAACTTTTCTCCCCAAGAAACGGCTGAAAACTTCAAAAACCAAAAGAATCGCAGTTCCAGATCCGCCTCGCCACTACGACTTTGCGAATCGCCCGCCGTCGGACATCTCGATGTTCAGCGACGAGGACGACGACGACGACAACCATCCGTCGACGTCATCGGCGGTCAGAAGACCACCTCCAGAAGTCGAGGTGAACGGATCACACATTCTGTCGTACGACGAGATGACAGTGGCGATGCAACACGTGCCACCCTATGATCTATCACATCGTGGTGTGCCCAGCAAGACGAAGCACTATAGTTTGATTGTGAGTTTTGGAGTGAAATTTTGAGAAAATCGGCTGAAAATTATGAATTTTGAAGCTCAAAATGTCTAATTTTGGCCTTTTGTGCTTGAAAATTGACCAAAAATGATGAATTTTGACTCAAAACCTCCCAAAATTTTCAGTCGAGAGACCTGCATCACCCGAAACTCCTCGCCCGCTTCGAGCACCCGTTCGTCGCGTTGGCTCACAACCTCGACCTCCTGCAACTCGTCAACTACGCCATCGCCACGAGAGACAAACGAGTGCAATCGTACAGCAAGAAGATCCTCATCTCCCTATTCGGCAATCGATACGAGCAAAAGTTGCGCGAGCGTTGGCTCGACAAGCCGTTCGTCAACGGCAGCTGGACGGCGCAGACGACGTCGTTGATTTTCGAGCTGATGTTGTTGTTCTTCAGTACCGCTCGCTTTCAGCACGGCTTCATGCTGACCATTGAGAGCTTTGTGAGTTTTTTAGGGGGCACCGTTGAGGCGAATTTAGCCAAATTGAGCAGAAATCCATCGAGGAGCTCTAAGCCGAATTTCGATACAGATTGAGCCATAGAGATTTGAGTCAGAAAGAGCATTTTTGAGCTGCCAAATTTAATCGAAAATTTGATCAAAAATATGCCACACATGCCCCAAATCGGGCCAGATTGAGCCATAGAGATTTTAGCCTGTTGTTGAGCCAAATTCAGGCAAGATTTAGCAGAAATCCATCGAGGAGCTCATGGGCCGAAGTTCTATCCAGATTGGGCCATAAAGATTTGAGTCAGAAAGAGCATTTTTCAGCCGAATCGAGTCAACGAGTTTTCAGTCAGATTTTGAGCCAAATTTGGTCCAAATTTTGATCGAAAATGAGCCAGATTGACTGACCCCAAATCGGGCCCGACTGAGCCATAAATTTTGACCCAGTTTTGGAGCCAAATTGAGGCAAGATTTAGCAGAAATCCATTGAGGAGTTCATGAGCCGAATTTCGGTCCAGATTGAGCCATAAAGATATGATCAAGAGAGAGCATTTTTGAGCCAAAATTTGAGCCGAATTCTCAGCCAAATTTAATAAAAAATGAGTCAGACTGACCCCAAGTCGGACCAGATTGATCTCAAAGGTTGTAGGCTCATTTTGAACCTAAAAACTCATTTCCTGAGTCGAATTTGATCCAGATTGTGCTGAAATCGTTCAACGAGCGTTCTGAGGCCAGTTTTTGAGGCACTCAATTCGAGCTAGAACGGTTCAGAATACGCCGAAATTGGTCTTAAGATTAGTGGTTCCGAGTGGAATTTGAGCCCCAGAGAGAAACGTAGAGATGTAGCTCTGAGTCAATTTTAAGCCAAAATGAGTGTTTTTTGAGCCACAATTGCTTTTCCGAACCAATTTTTGAGCCAATTCTGAGCAGCATTGATTAAGATCGACCAAAAACAGTTTTGAGCCCCATCAATCCAAATCCAAGCATCCCTATCTTTTTCAGAACGAATCGTGGTCGAAGTTCGCCTACGCAGTCCAGCGCACGTCTTCCGGAGCGCTCATGCGCGCCGGCGTTAGTGATCAAGAGCTCGCCGCTCTCGAAAATCTCGCCAAACACATCGACAAATGGATCAGCGCCGCGAAGCGAGCCCCACCACGAGCTGCGTCTCCAACCGACGAGATAGATGGATGTCCACAGTCGTCGAGCTTCAGAAGACCATCAGAAGACGTCTCGATCCGTGGGGAAGGTGCGAAACTCGACGGCAGCTTCCGCAGTAGTATTCTGGACGACTCGGATTCGTATCAGCGACGACGCGATGAGAATTTCAAGCGATCGCAGAGAGAGCAAGAGGTGAGGACGCGCGAGATGGAGCAGCAGAGACGGCACGACGAGGAGATGAGAAGACGAGCCGAAGAGGCCCGAAGACGTGACGATGAGGTGTTTCGGCCACGAAGAGAGGAGGAGGAGGAGGAGGAAGAGATTCGAGGTCAAGGAGGATTCAGATTCGGACGTCAGGCTGGACCGGAAGCATCACAACCGCCTCAAGACCATCTCAGAAGACTCGGATTCTTTCCGGAGCAGGAGCGTCATGGATCTAGCGACAGATACCCGGAAGAGCGTCGAGATTCTGGCTCCAGAGGCCATCAGGATTCAGGACCTCCGCGAACCCCAAAGTTCAGTTTTGGACGTCAGCCACCTCAGATTCCCCAGAATCCCCGAGAGCATCCCAGAATGCTGGATGACGAGTTCAGGCGACCACAAGATCCCAACGACTATGACTCCAGAAGACACCAGGACATCGGTCACAGCCATGGGCGTCAGTATTCTCAAGATGACGGCTTCAGAAGACCACGAGATCCATCACCACCACCACCGCCAGCGCCAGCGAGAAGAGTCCGCGAGCAAGAAGCCATAGTGTCCGACGAGGAGTTCTTCGCCGCACAACGCATTCGCTTTCAGAAGCTCCGCGAGCAGTTTCCGGACGATTACGACGACGAGGGACGATTGGGGTTTCCGCAGGTCGGTGGCGCCGACACTGACGACAACGACTATCCGACGCTGGACTTGACGACGTCGGACGATGTGTCGGAGGTTGCTCCAGCTCCAGCAGAGGCACCAGAACCATCGACGTCGACCTCGGAAGCTCACCACACCACCGAAGATCGCAATGATCATCTCCCGACGACGAATTGTGATGAGAAGCCGAAGCAGCCGTACACGTACAATGTGGTCGGCGAGGACGGAGAGTATCAGCCGCCGTGGATGAAGTGCGAGAAGATGGAGCCGCCCGAGGATTTTAAGGTGGGGGTTTTGAGGCTTGTCTTGAGGCCTAGGAATCTTCTAGAGTCATCAGGACGTCAGAATCAGAATCCTGATGTTGTTGGAATCCTTACGACGTCCGGAAATCAGAATCCTGTCATGAGCAATTCTAAAAGCTACATTTCAATGCCTGCATGATTCTAGAGAGCTCAGAATTCTGATTTCGACGTTGGGAAGATTCTGGAGACCTGGGTACGGATCCTGGCGTGATGGTGATGCTAGAAGCCTCGAGATTCCGTTTCTGACGTCAGACGTATTGTTTTGAATAGCTCGAAATGTTCCGATTCGATTCTGAATCTGACGTCGGAAGGATTCTAGAGTGCTCACTCAGAATCAGAATCTCGAGGTTTCTAGCAACCACAGTGACGCCAGGATACGTGCCACGAGGTCTCTAGAATCTCCCCGACGTCATAATCAGAATCCTAGGGTATTTTGAGTGGTCTAGACTCTTGAACGCGTTAGAATCAGAGCCCTGAGCGCTTTAGAATCCTTGCGACGACGTTCAAATCGAGATTCTTCATCCTGGGCCGTCCAGAATCCGACCCCTGAACCACATCAACCGCAATTTCCAGACGCTGACAGCTGTGCCCACACTCCGCGACTACGTGAACCCCGTCGAGCCGTACCTGCGTCGCATCGTCGAACTCGGCACCTACCAGTCCGCGCACCACTATCTCGACGTTCAGTTCCGACTGATGCGCGAGGATCTCGTGTCGCCGATGCGCGACGGCATCGACATCTACCGCAAGAACGGCACGTGCAAAGGACGACGACTCGAGGGCCAACCGTGCTCCGACATCACTCTCTTCAACGTTGAACGCGTCGACGGGAAGCAGGTGACGGAGAGAGAGGGTTTGGAGATGCGCATCATCAAACCGTCGTCTTTTGACATTTCGAGAATGCTGGAGAACGATCGAGAGATGAAGGAGATGGGACTGGTGATGATGTCGTGTGATCAGTTTGTTGAGGACTTCCATTTGGGACATATTCAGGTAAAGTTTGGCGAAAAATGTGGGTGAAAATGCGCCCAGAAACTTTCGAATTTTATCGACCACGCTGAGGGTCAGATTTGTGGCTCAAATTGTCTCAGAATGATTGAAAATGAGCTGGAAAACTTTTGAAAATATGTACTTAGCCAAGTTTTGGCTAAGATCGACTAAAAACTGCTAAAAACTACCGGAAAATCGCTCCAACTCGGCTGAAAATGAGCCGAGTCACTTTTGAAATGATATAGATAGCTAAGTTTATGTCGAGATTGACTGAAAATAGTTGAAATTGATCGAAAACCGGGTCAAAATGAGCCCAGGAGCTCATAACAGGATGTAACTGAGTTCGAGGTCAGCTAGACTGAATACGGCTGAAAGTGGCTGAAAATCCTTTCTGGGAGGTCTGAAATGGCCTAGACCGGCTGAAAATGGTCTCAAATTGGCGTGGAGCAGCTAGAAACGGCCCAAATGGCTTGAAATCGACTCGAAAGCTGACAAGAATCTTCCAGCAATCCCTGCTGAACACGCAACAAGTCCTTCACCTTGCCGTGCACGAGGAAACCGCGCCGTTCAAGCCGAACCGTTCGTACCAAATGGCGCAGGCCTCCTCGTACCTTCCCGGCTACAAACACGTCCTTCAAAACATGAAGAACATCAATCCGTTCAAGCCGATCCCGTTCGAACGGTACATTGTGCACGGACGAAAGGAGATCTTCCGACCCAACTTTCAACGTTACGACAAGTCGGAGGAGCAGAAGGCCGAGGAGATGCGGCTGGAGCGGATCTACGGAGAGATACGATCGAAGGCGGCTGGCAGGAGACTGATGGCCGGAAAACCGATTCCGCATGGTGTCGATGACGATGACGACGACTATATGATGGTGACGAGGAAGGCGCCGCCGAAGGAGGAGATGGATTTGGAGTATGAGCAGTTGCAGGAGCCCATTTTTAGACCGCATATTGGTGTGGAGACAAAGGGTAAGGCGTAGGCCATGAAAATTCAGAATTTGAGCTGAAATTGGGTGATTGGATGAGAAAGAGATGAAATTCCGGCTAGAATGAGCCACGAAAACGCATGAAACACAGCTGAGTTCACAGCTTTTGAGGGCTCCAGTCGACTGAAAACGGCTGAAATTGACCCAGAATTTCGTTTCAGAATCTGTGGAAGTTCAGAATCTCCGAGAATCCCTGTTGACTCTGATTGACTGAAAATGGGAAAAGAATGAGCATGAATTTGATCCAAATTGGGGCTGAAATTTTGGCCTGAAAATGAGCTCAGATGATGTTTCAGACTCCTTAAACATTAGGATTTTGGGTTTTCGTGGACTCTGAAATTTCATAGGTTCTGAGCTTTGATGAGTTCTGGTTTTTTCGGACCGTTAAAATTCTAAGAATCCACCTGAATTCCGAGTCTGTGAGAATTCAGAATCCATGAAAAATCGAAATCCACGAAGGTTAAGATTATCTGAAAGTTCAGAATCCTTGACAGTTCTGAGTCCCTGGAAATTCAGAATCCATCCGAATTCAGATTCCCTCAAAATTCAGAATCCTTGAAGAATCAGAATCCCTGGAAATTCAGAATCCACGAAAATTCAGAATCCTTGAAATCTCAGGTTTAGATTCTCTGAAACTTTCGAATCCCTGAAAATTCCGAGTCCGTTAAATTTCTGAATCCTCAAAAATTCTGAATCCTTGAAGATTCGGAATCCAAAAAAAAATGCAAAATCCTCGAAAATTCAGATTCTCTGAAAGTTCAGAATCCCTAATAATTCAGAATCCCTGAAGATTCATAATCCTCGAAAATCCACCAACTCTCGTTTTTCTTCCAGACGCCGACAAGATCCTCATCGACCGAAAATGGTACAAGATCTCTCGCCTACTCGACGACTACCATCCCACGAATCTCGACGAATCGCAACGCATCGCGTTCTGCAACACGTTCCGCCACGAGCTCTCGCTGATCCAAGGACCGCCGGGCACCGGAAAAACGCACATTGGCGTGCAAATCGTGAAGACAATGCTGCACAATCGAGGCCACTGGAAGATCGCCGCGCCGATTCTCGTCGTTTGCTACACGAACTCGGGACTGGACAACTTGTTGGAGCGAATTCATCAGATGATCGATGGTGAGCTTTTTATTGAAAAGAGTGTGCTGAAAAATGACTCAAAATGACTCAAAATTGCTCCATTTGACCCGAAACCCACTGAAAACGCTTCATTCTCTTGCAGCCGACGAGGAGCTCTCCAAGGACAATGGCAAGCCGAAAATGATTCGATACGGAATGAAGTGCGAGTCCGAGTATCTGAAACGACAGCGTGTGATGCGTTGGGACGTTCACGAGGCCTACCGAGGTAAGGTGACCGACGGAGCGCAACAAGAGCAGAGCAAGACGAGCACCACGAAGAGGAAGAAGGCGGAGAAGTTGGCCACGTCGAGCTACACGCTGTATTGCTCCAGAAAGTGAGTGAGAGGGAGGGGGGGGGGGGGGGGGG
>LR546089.1:27236-37719 GCA_900536305.3 Caenorhabditis sp. 40 LS-2015 | reverse complement strand
GGGGGGGGAGTGTTCTGAAGGTTTTCAGAAGACTCTGGAGGATTCCTGAGGATTTTGGGAGGTTCTGAACGATTCTGAAGGTTCCTGAAGGCTCCTGGAGGTTTCGGAGGAACCTGGGGGATTCTGGAGAACTCTGAAGGCATATGAACGGTCCTGAAGCAATCTGGGGGGTTCTGGACACTTCTGAAGAATTCTGAAGGATTCTGGAAGATTCCGGAAGGTTCTGGANGTGCGCCTTTAAGGTTGTTTACTTGTTTACGGCTTTGTTTTCGTTGTTGTGTCCCGTGTTTCGCGCCAAAATTTATTTGGCTGCCAGCTCTCATTTGTGGAGATCTGAATAATAAAAACGAATTCATGGAGAAAAATAGAAAATTTCGACTTTTTGGGTCTCGCCACGAAAATCTGAAAATTTGAAATTCCTCCAAACCTAGTCATGATTATACTCATTTTAAAGCTCTCAACGAGCTGATTCCAAATTTCATTAAAACTCACATCAACAACGGCTGACTTCCCGAGTAGGCTTCGTGTTTGACGTGGCAGTACGTGGCGTAGAAGAAACAGAGCGCCAGCAGCAGTGAGCACACCAGACACTTACCGTAACCGGTGCGCCGCAGCACCCGACAAATGTTGGGGCGACGTGGCTTGGCCACGTGCTCCTGAGCGTCTTGTACTGTTCCCGCCATTAGGTGTGCGTCGGGGACAGCATCATCTGGAACAAAAGAAACTAATCAGATTCTTCTTTATCTCGTCGAGAGCTTCAAAATGAGTATAATCATGACTTGGTTTGCTTTCAAACTTGGGTCTCGTCACGACTACAGTAATCCCCGATTTTCGTGGCGGGACCAAACTTTGAGAGGAAAGTAGGGTTCGATTATACTCATATTGAAGCTCTCGACAAGCAAAGCATGAAGATGACCATGAAAATTTGTTTCCGAGCTCAGGGCTCAATAGAGCCCATTTTCCGAGAATAAGAAATTCTAAGCCAAATTCTATAGTGAGCAATTTGAAATGCTCAAAAACTGATTTTCGAAAAACAAGCCAAAAAGTGACGAGAAGGGACAAAATGGGGGCCCAAAATGAAGAGAAAAGGAGAAAGAAACCGGAAGGAAGCGAAAATTGATGAGTTTTGGCGGGAAGTGTAGAGGGAATTGAGGAGAAGAGAGAGAGAGAGGGAAGTACTACAGAATAGTTGAGTTTTTGGTGCAATTGAAAAATTGGAGCAATTTGGTTGGAAAGGATAATAGCGCCGGATATATTTAAATGTATTATAGTGATCTGATTAAAAGTCAGGGTCATGGCCTAGGATCCAACAACTCGGCCACTATCAGATTTTCATTGTCATTTTCTTGCTCAGCTCGACAAGAGCTTCAAAATGAGTATAATCATGACCTACTTTCTACGAAAATATGGTATGCGCCTTTAAAAATCTTAAAATCGTCGTGAGACCCGAAAAATCAAAGTTTGAGGAATATGGGCTTGATTATACTCATTTTGAAGCTCTCAAAGAGCTAAAAATGAATTTTAAAGTTCAAATTGTAATTTCCGAAGTTTTGGGTCTCGCCACGAAAACTGAAAAAATTGTAAATTTCTTCAAAAATGCTCATGTTTATACTCATTTTAACGCTCTCAACGATCCTGACCCAATTTTTAAACTTAAAAACATTTTTTTTCACACTTGGCTAAGAAAATAATGACGAAAAATTGGATAACTTGATACTTTGCTCTTCTGTGTCCACAAAACTTTGACAAAAATGCTCCGAGAGCAAGTTTTGCTCAAAAACCGTGGGATGGGCGGTCCCAGGGGGACATTTTTTCGGAGATTTACCCATGCTTTTTGAAAAAAAAACTTTCGAGTTGAAAAAAAAAGTTCCAAAATTTCAAAGTTCAATTCCGGGACGGAAATTTTTGTGCGGAGCCATAAAAGTCTTAAAAGTTCACTCAAACTCGAAAGAAAATTGGCTCCGTTGTGACTCTTGGCTAAACTTTTTTAATGAATTCTGAATTTTTTCCCTCTCTTTCTAGTTTGTGCTCATTTTGCAGCAAAACACTAGTTGGAAATTCATGAAATTTTTTTTCGAAAAAAAACCAAAAAACTTTCTCTGGCAAAACAGAATACACAGAAAATTGATATTGAACTTTTTTTTCGAGGAAAAAGTTTTTTCCACAAAAATTTTCTTCGAAAATTTTTTGGATCTCGGAAATTGAATCAGAGGACACCTTTGAGAAGGAGGTGTCAAAGGTCTTTTTTTGGAGGAAAGAGAAGGGACAATTAGATTTTGGAGAGTTCT
Organism: Caenorhabditis sp. 40 LS-2015; assembly: GCA_900536305.3. Taxonomy (NCBI): domain Eukaryota; kingdom Metazoa; phylum Nematoda; class Chromadorea; order Rhabditida; family Rhabditidae; genus Caenorhabditis; species Caenorhabditis tribulationis. Next base: position 35,431 of record LR546089.1, on the reverse strand, counting down.
AAGAAAAGAAGGATCAAAGAATCCAAGGTCTTTGGGATTCTGAAGATCATGTATTTTCCTCCATCTTTGGATTCGAAAAAATGAACATTACAAAATTTTCCAAACCCAAAACAAAATTTTCATCAAAACCCCTATTGACCGGTATAATTTCTCATCAAAACGAACGTTCAAAAAATCAGTTTTCAAAAATTTCCAAAATTTTTTTTGAGAATCTCGAAAATTCGGAATTCAGGTAAATCCAGAATCTTTGAAATTCGGAATCCACAAAATTTCAGAACCTCCTTTTAAATGAAAGAAAATCAGAATCCCTAAAACCTCAGAAGCATCCAAAAATTCAGAATCCCAGGAAAATTGAGAAACCTTGAAAGTTCAGAATCCTGGAAAACTCAGAATCCATGAAATTTCAGAATTCCTGAAAATTCAGAATCCACGAAAAAAAACTAGCAAAAAAACCAAAATGAGAAAAAAAACGGGGGGACCCCGATAAGGGGGGCTAGGGGGGTGCCTATTTCCCCCCTATCCCCCAAGAGATTCGATCTGAAATTGGACACGTCTTTTCTCTCTCTCTCTCTCTCTCTCTCTCTCTCTCTCTCTCACATAAATCCAAGAAAAGAGATGTGCACATTGTGCACATCTCTCTGCTCCAGTATGTGTCTCTATCTCTGCGCCATAATAGAGTTTGATTTGAGTCACATCTCCAAGGGATAGGCTGGCGAATGAGCGGGAGAAAACGACAGATAGAGAGAGAGAGAGGAGAATGGGAAAATCAGAAATTATTTTGTTTTTTTTTTCTGGAGGCGAGCAGATTGAAGATTTTTTAGTAAAATTAGACCAAATCATGAACATTGAGATTCTGATGGATTCTGAGATTCTGAGACTTCGAGATTCTGCGATTTCGAGTTTTTGAGATTTTGAGATTCTGATGGAGTCTGAGATTATAAGATTCTAAGTTTCTAAGATTCTGAGACTTTGAGGAATTCTGAGATTCGATTCTATAACTCCGAAATTCAAGGGTTCAGAATTGATAGGCAATGTGTGAAAACCCTGAAACTCCAGAAGATTTCTAAATTTAAATTCTCAAATTTAGATTCTACGAAATTCTGACTAAAAATCTCAGTTGCAGATTTTCAAAGTTCGCTTTCTTACAGGATTCCGATCGTGAGGATTCAATGAAACTTGGGATTCTAAAGATATTCGCCAATGAAGGACGTACCGATTTTGATGGATTCTAGGTTCTTAGATTCCAGAAATTCTGTAGTTCTAAAACGTATTGTCAACTTCATCCAGAAAAGGAAGAGGCTCTCCAAAAATGTTAAAACTAAAATCCGTGCCCCCCTCCGTTTCCAAAAGAGTCTCCTCCTCCCATCCCCAAGGGGACACCCTCCTTCGCACTTTGACTAGAAGATGGGTCCAGAGCATCAACAAAAGATGGAGAAAGAGAGGGGTCGCGCCTCGAAAACCAAAAAGATCCCATTTCAAAGTGATAAACTTGTCGCAAANTGTGTGGCAGAAACTCCAAGACTGATCAGTTGAATCTTGTTTATTTTCATGACTTTTGTTGGGACACATGGTGAGAAGAGTGGGAAACCAAAAGAACCATTCAGTGAGGTTTTTAGGAGGGGAGAGAGAGAGAGAGAGAGAGAGAGAGAGAGAGAGAGAGAGAGAGAGAGAGAGAGAGGGCCCAAGAAGAAGAAGAAGAAAAAGTACTTGTTAGTAGAGGAGAGCATAAATTAAAGAGCCCCCACCACCAACATTGCTAATGGGGGTTGAAAGAGTTGGAGGAAAAGTTTTTGGTGGGGGGAACAAGAAGAAAGAGGACCTTGTATTCTTTTGGGAAGGAAGTGAATGTGGAGGGAAGAGGACCCTTCATTGTGATGAGTGAGCAATGATTGCATTTTAAGAGTTCTCGCGGAGATTTTGACCGTTTTTTGCTCCTGAATCGTGAATATTCGGAAAATTAGTTCCAAAACAGAACATCTAGAACTACTTCATACACCCACAGATTTTCAAAACAATAGGGTCATAGGAATATCTTTTTCAACCGGTCAAAGTTGACCATTTTTGCATTTCGTCTCGACGGAGATTTTTGAGATCTTTTTTTTTTTGGAAATTCAGAACTCTTGAGTTTCGGAGTTTTAGAATCCAGGAGAATCTCAGAATCTCAGCATTTGAGAATTTAAGAATCCGTCAAAATCTCAGAATCTCGAAATCTCTAAATCCATCAGAATCTCCAGAATTTCAGAATCTAGACCAAAAAAGCAGTGTACAATTTGTCAAAAATTTCAAAAACCAAGAGTTGGCTCTTCTTTAAATTTCGCCCAAGTTTGCTCTCTACTGTCATTTTCAAAGTCAAATCTAGAGAGAAATCGTCATCATCGAGAGCTTCAGAATACGTATAATCATGGCCACGCTCCTTTAAACTTTTTTTTCCGGGTCTCCCCACGATTTCAAGAATTTAAAGGCGCATTCTGTGTTTTCGTGGAAAGTAGGTCATGATTATACTCATTTTGAAGCTCTCGTTTAGCTGAATCTGGAAGTAGCTATATTGGCTGAATTATCGAGCTGATTCGTCGTTTTCTCTGCTTTGTATTGTATTCTAAACCCAACGGAGCTCAGATTTCTAAAAACCTTCGAATTCAAAAAACTCCAAATCACTAAAAAGTGACTAAAAGCTACAAAAAAAATACGAAGAGAGTAAGAAATGTGCGACACAAAACAAAACCAATTCTCCTCTCCATTCCGTCCCCTGTTGCAAAAACGGGACCCCATTTTAATCCCCCTCTTCCCATCGTCCTAAACCTTTCTTCCCCCATTTTTTTTCTTCTTCTTGTTCCAATATGTGTTGTTTTGTGGTTTTAGTGCTGTTCCCGAACAAAAAGTGGGTAAGATTATTGAAGGATGAGCAATGAATGATGAGTGGAACGAGAACAAGGTTTTCGGAAAAATGTTGAAAACAAGTTTTTTCGAGGTAGAAAACAAGCGAAATATTGGAGTTATGCTGAAAATTTTTACACATTTAGATTCAGCTCGTCGAGAGCTTCAAAATGAGTATAATCATGACATGCCTTAAAATTTTTTGAAATCGTGGTGAGACCGAAAAAATCAAACTTTGAAAATATGTCCATGACTAGACTCATTTTGAAGCTCTCGATGAGTTGATCAAGAAAATAACAGTTTCATAGCCAAATTCTCAATCCTATCCAATATTCTCCATCCTAATCAAAAACCACTGACCCTCTCCCTCTCCTCTACCTCATCCCCCTCTCCTCCTTCCCCCCACACACTCACTCCTCCCTCTCTCACCTCCCGCCGCGCGTTCATATACGCCTCGCGCCCCTCTCCCCGGCGTGCGGTTCCATGGTGTAGCGGTTAGCACTCAGGACTTTGAATCCTGCGACCCGAGTTCAAATCTCGGTGGAACCTATCGTTTTTTACTTCATTTTTCGGCCATAGATGTGGGTTTAGAAACGTGTATAGTCATTTTTGACATATTTGGAAAAAAATGGGCCCGATAAAACGAAGGAAAATGCCGCATTAGTGCCGCTCTTTACTCATATTTGTCGGGAGCCGCTTTTTTTGTGCTCGATGGAGCACAAAATGAGCAAAAATTGAGATGCTCCCTAGAATGGCTTTGAAAGCGAGAAAATTGTGTCAAAAGTTGCGAGAAAACTTTGCTATTGGTAAACAACATTTTTTTGCGCGCGGCGGGGGTCTTTTTTGGTGTCAGCGCATCGGAAGGGGGTCAGAAAATTTATTTGAGGCTTTTTTGGGCCCAAAAAGTTTGATTTATTTCGGGGTCATTCGTACAAAATGGAATCTCTGCAAAAAGACGATCAAAATTTACGAGGGGGGGGACTAAACACTTTCAAAATCCGAAAAAAAATTCCGAATTTTAGATTTCATTGTTGTTTTTAGATTCACCTTATCGAGAGCTTCAAAATGAGTATAATCATGGCTATCCTCTTTTAAACTTTCATTTTTTGGGTCTCAACACGATCTCAAGAGTTTAAAGGCTATTTTCTTGGAAAGTAGGTCATGATTATACTCATTTTGAAGCCCTCGACGAGCTGAGCATGAAAATGACATTAAAATTGAGAAATTTCGTGTTATTTTTTTGTAAAGTCTTTATTCAGTCAAAACTTATACATATCATTATCATTGTTCACGGATGACAGTTTGAAAAGACAAAATCACAGATTTCTAAAAATCACATGGAAAAATAAATTATTTGAAAAAAAAAATTTTGTTGTAAAATTTTCAAAAATTTTGGTCAAAAATCACAGAAAAAACAAGAAGACAGGTTGAGGGGGTGATGAGGAGTGAGAGAGAGAGTGAGAGAGAAAGAGAGAGACGCAGAGAAATTATGCGGTCTTTTTTTTTTGCTGGATGAAAACCTGGACGAAAAATTTCAGATGTTTCAAATTGGAGGGATGTGGGGTTTTTCGATGGGTGGGTGATGGGGGCAAGATGGAACAGAATACTTTGAAGAGAGAGGGGGAAGAATGGTGGCCTAGGATTTTTCAAGGCCATCTCTTGAAGCCAAATCATTCCATCAGAATTGGCTGAAGGGGAAAGTTGGCTGGCAGTGCGGTCGGGTGATGGTGGTGAGAGTAGGCGGAGATTTGCGAGATTTGAGACAGTGGGCTTGTCTGAGCCGTGGCCTGCGGGACCGCACGGCTTCGCAGTGTGATGATAGCTTCGCCCGGGCAGAGATGCGTTGGCCAGCGAGTGAAGAGGACCTGGAAACCGATTTGAAGGGTCATTTGCTTTCTCAGCTCGTTGAGAGCTTCAAAATGAGTATAATCATGACCTTCTTTGGGCGCCTTCTTGGGTCCCACCACGAAAATTTGGATTAATGTAGTTTTCGTTGTAAGACCCGATTTGGAGCAAACCTAGCCATGATTATACTCATTTTGAAGCTCTTGATGAGCTAAACACAAAAATAGCAATTTCTTCTAAAAAAAAAAAACACTTTTTGTAAAAAATGTCAAAAAATATTTTTTTCGTGAAACAGCTCAAAAATCAGTCTTGGAAATTTTCAAGAATTTTAAATTTGCACGAAATCATTATGTGCGCCTTTAAAATTTTGAAACCGTGGTGAGACCGAAAAATTCAAAGTTGAAGAAATATGGTCATGATTATACTCATTTTGAAGCTCTCGATGAGCTGAACTTCAAAATAGCAATCATTTCAGTGAATCGCTAAAAATCGAGCAAGAAAAAAAAAAACTTTAAATTTACAGTACTGCCAAGCAGACAACGACACTCCAAAATAACTCACTGCGCTCAATTTCACGGAAGTTCGAAAATTCTTCAAGCGAATGTTCGAACGATTGTTCGGAAAAAAATAAAAAACATTTCGAAATTTTTTGTATGCGCCTTTAAAAATTTGTATTTTTGTTCGAAATTTTTTTTTCGAAAAACACACACTAGACCACCAAACTCACATTCTCCACGGTATGCTCGGCGGTGGTGAAGCTGTTGACCAGCTCGGGCACGCCACAGCTCAAATGGATCCCGTAGATCATCAACTGCGAGAGTTGTCCCGGCACGATGGGCGAGATCGGCGGCGACGGGTAGCTCGACCAGATCTGTTGGGCTCCGGGCGCCGGCGGCGGGAGGTGTCCGAGGAAGGCGAGCGGCGGCTGAGCCTGTGGCAATTGCACCTGTTGCTGCTGCTGCTGTTGATGGATCAAGTGTTGCAGGTTGAGCTCTTCGGCGGTGCACTGGAACACCTCGATGTAGCGCTTCTTCTTGCCGACGTGCATGAAGTTGTTGTGGACGGAGGCGGCGGTGGCGGCGGCCGCCTGCTCGGTCACCATCTGGATGAACGCCTCGCCGGACGGGTTGCCGTGGTTGGTGAAGACCATGTGCACGCCTTGGAACTTGACGAACTTCGAGTAGTCGCCGAGGAACTGCACAATGTGTTGGACCTGAAACGCTTTTCTTTAAATCTACTGTTTTGAACTTTTCCGACAGATTTTGAAGGTTTCTCGGACAACAATTCCCAATTCTAATGTCATTTTCTCGCTCAGCTCATCGAGAGCTTTTAAATGAGTATAATCATGACCTACTTTCCAGGAAAATACGGCATGCGCCTTTAAATTCTTGAAATCGTGGTGAGACCCAGAAAAAAAAGTTTAAAGGAGCATGGCCATGATTATACTCATTTTGAAGCTCTTAACAAGCTGAATCTGAATACAATAATGAACTTCGAAAATTCTTTATTTTTCTTCGGATTTCGACTTCGAAAACATACATTTTGAAATTGACCCAAAAAATTCAAATGAGACCAATTGAGACTTATTCTGAAGCTCTTGATAAGCTGAATAACAAACCGTTTTTTTTGGAATTTTTTCAAAAATCTCGAAAAAGTATTTTTTCTCAAAAAGAGCCCCATATTTTCAGAAAATATTGCTGTTTTTGTGTTCAGCTTGTCAAATGCTTAAAAATGAGTATAATCATGACCAGGTTTGTTCTCAAAGTTGGTTCTCACCACGAAAACTACAGTAATCCAAGTTTTCGTGGTGGGACCCAAGAAGACCGCCAAAGTAGGTCATGATTATACTCATATTAAAGCTCTTGATGAGCTGAGCAAGAATTTGACATGAAAAATGCATTATTTTGAGTTTTACTCCAGGTCTGAAGATTTTGGTTCGCAAATTCCCTTTTATCTATTCTATATTATCGAATTCAAAACCGATATCAATCATCTCGCCCCCGGGGGCCGGTTTTGTGTTCTCACCTGTTGCACAGTTTGTTTAGACACCATCACATCCTAGTAGTACGTGGCTCTCCTCTCTTTCTCTAAATTTGCCAAACAATTTCACCTCACCACCCCCCGGATGATAGATATGTACGAATAAAATGTGCATCAACCGAGCGAAAAAACGAAAAAAATCAATAGGGAAAAGTAGTCGTAGTGAGTCCCTCCAAAACAGGTGCGACCCAAGAGAAAACTTGGCATTTGGGTTGACCACCGAAAAATCAGATAATAGCCGGAAGAGTACAGTACCCCCTAGTCCCAAACTAACACCACCCACACCACCTACCGTAGCCTCATAAGGAAGTCCGCGAAGACGAACGCAGTCCTTGCGCTTCTCATCCGGAGCCTCGACAGTGTTGACGACGTTGTTCGCGGTTTGGTTGTTGATCAGATTGCAACGCTTGACGACTTGTTGCACCTCGGCGGCGGTGCTCTTGAACAGCTCGATGTAGCGTTGGCCGATGATTTGGCGGTGCTTTTGGAGGCCGTGCTGCGCGTCCTCCTCGGTTTCGAATTGGACGAACGCGTCGCCTGGAGAAAAATTGAAGTTGAGAGGAAATTTTTTGGATCAAGCGTGTTGAGAGCTTCAAAATGAGTATTATCATGACTAGGTTTGCTTCACTTTGGGTCTCACAAAATCCGGATTACTGTAGGTCTCGTGGCGGGACTCACGATAATAAACCAATTTTTCGAGCAAACCTAGTCATGATTATACTCATTTTGAAGCTCTTGATGTGCTGAGCATGAAAATGACGTTGAAAGTTTGGTTTTTGCAAAATAAACTCTCAAAATTTGGTAAATTTTCCGGAAAAATGGTTTCGAAATTTTTTTTGTAGAATTTTCCGGTGACTTCAAGCATTCATTCTCAAGAACTTAACTTCAACATGTCACTGGCCCAAAATCGAAAAGTCTTAATCTTCCGACATTATACAAGTTCAGCCGTCAGTCCAAAAACTTGACTATCAGTGACCGAGGTTTTGGTAAAGTTCGAATATCATCATCAAATTTTAGGCTGCCAGTTCAAAAATCGTCCGAAAAGCTCCTCGCCTTGTATATACTGCACACGGCCGTAAGCCTGTGAAACTTCGGCCACCAGTCCATAAGACCTCGGCCACACCATCCCAAAAACTCTTCCATCTGTCCATAAAACCTCGGCTACACCATCCCAAAAGAACCCATGCAAAACTCACCAGTCGGCCGCCCATCGGTTCTCGTGATGAACAGAATCTTCTCGGTCAACTTGAGCGGCTCGAAGAACGCGCGAATCTGAGTGTCCGTACAGTCGTAGGGCAGTCCACGCATTCGGACGATGACCGCGTTGGCGCTCACGAACTCCATGGCTTCGGTGGAGGAGCCTGCAAGGAAAAAAGGTTCAGTTTCAAATTTTTTAAATTCAAGACTTGGAAGACGTTTCTGGGGGGGGGGGGGCT
>LR546089.1:7705-27191 GCA_900536305.3 Caenorhabditis sp. 40 LS-2015 | reverse complement strand
GGGGGGGGGGGGGGGGCTAAAAGCTATCGTTCAATAGTACTCACTGCTTATAATCATTCCTTGCTTGTATTATTGTATGTAAAATGAATGAAAATCAATTAGAAATTGTTGAGTGACTAGGAGGGAGAGAGAGGGAGAGAGAGAGGCCAGCTCTCAGTTTTCCATTGATAAGAACCTTGGAGGGGGGGGGGACACTTATCAATATAATCATAATACACATATATGTATGTGTGTGTATAAATGGAAACGGTGAGGACTGGACAGTAGTTATTATTGTTGTTGACCAGGAGGGGAGGGGAAGGAGGAAGTGGTAGGTGGGATGGTTAAGATTTCAGGATACTAGAGGCCTAGGAGTCTAGAATCTTAGAATCATAGAATCATAGAATCTTAGAATGTAGAATCTTAGAATCTTATAATTCACCGGAATCTCAGGATCTCAAGATCTCAGAATCCGTGTTTTCAGAATCTAAGTCTGAATGATGCGCGTCGACAAGTTCGCACGCATGCCTCACGCGTTTTCACAGCTTCTAATTTTCGAAAAATTTCCCGTTGGCCCAGCGGACCCCAAAGGGGCGTGCTCCTCCTAACCAACGTCGTCTAGCTGACTAAGCCCACGTTCTCTTCCCGAAAACGTTTCGAAACCAAAGTGTGCTGCTCTTTATCATGCCGAAAAGCAGCGGGTCAAGTCGACGCCCCGCCGTCTGGAGGGTGGCGATTTTGAGTGATTTTTCGAGTCTTCTTTCGGTTCTCAACTATCATCAACTCTACTGATTACGAATCAGACTCAACCCGTATTATGAGTCAGGGAAAGAAAAAGTGACAAATTTTAAGACGCTCTTCTGAACCCCAATGTTCTAGTTTTCGTAGGGGGTGCAAAAGATCCACTGGCTATGATGGGTCGAAATGTATTTTTCGACCACTCCGTCTAGTGCACCACTTCTTTTGGAAGGGACATTTCGGCGCGCCTAGAAACGGAGAATTTTATGGGGATGGAGCCCTAGACATGTTTAATTGGTTGACGGAAATGCTGGACGTATTTCCTTCCAACTTTTTGCCATGGTCAGATTCAACACCATCGAGAGCCGCCTATAATCATAACCTTAAAAAATTAGTTGAAAACTTCCTCACTTTCGCGGTGAGACCCGAATACCTAGTCAAGATTATACTCATTTTGAATCTCTTAACGAGCTGAACACAAAAACAACAATATGTTTCGGAAAACATGGGACTCTTTTCGTAAAATATGTCAAAAAAACATTTTCTCGAGGTTTTCGAAAACTCCCAAAAAAAAAACGTCATATTATTGGTCAATCTCAAAGTATGTTTTCGAAGTCAAAATCCGACGAAAAATTCTGAACTTTCGAAGTTCATTGTTGTAGCCAGATTCAGCTCGCTGAGAGCTTCAAAATGAGTATAATCATGGCCATGCTCCTTTAAACCTTCTTCTTTTTTTCGGTCTCACCACGATTTCCAGAATTTCGAGGCGCATTCTGGGTTTTTATAGGAAGTAGGTCAAGATTATACTCATTTTGAAGCTCTCGATGAGCTAAAGTTAACTTTTGACCTAAAAGGGCGTCAAAAATGACCCAGATGTGATCGTATAGCCCCCCCCCCCCCGTGAGAATTAGTTAGCCAGAGGTTTTCTATGTTGCTTCATAAAGTTTTTGATCTCTGCCGAGGTTTATTGAAAAGCTAAAAACTCTATGAACAAAAAACCGAGCAACTCTCCAATCTGTCCAACACGGCTCATTGCTCAGGAGACAGTTTTGGAAGCTCTGCAAGCACATGGAGCTCCTCCTCGTCAGAGAGCTCAAAAAGTCAATAATATACGGGCCTTGTTTGGAGGCACTCGTCCCACCCACTGTAGGAGGGGGGCCCCCTCAGCGATATTATGATTTGAGAGGGAAGGGGGGTGACGCAAAAGGCAAAAAGTGAAATAAAACATCCCCCATCCCTCTGAATAGAGAGGAGGGAGCACATACACATACACATACACAAATATACATATGACACGTATCCATTTTGAGGAAACTAAGGGAATAGACACCCCCTCTCAAAGGAAGAGCAGAAAAGGGGGCGGAGCCTGGAAGCAGCGAAAAGGAGGGTTCCAGCGTGGCAAGCAACGCCACACCTCGGAGTCATAAATTTTCGGGGGATACTGTATCCATATAACAGAAAGAAATGCATATATTGTTGCTGGGTCGATAAAATATTGAGGAATAGGGGTGCCTATAAAAAATTGGAATATGGCGGGCGGAGAGGAATAAAGAACGGAGGTGGTGGTGCTGGCAGGGGGCAGAGGGGGGCCTACGTGTCACAATGCAAATGGGTGGGAAAACTGTTCTCCTTTTTTCGCTTCTTTTCGTTTGGCGGAATAATATGGAAAGAGATAGTGTTGAGAGTTTTGGATGGTGGGTAGAGAAAAATATGGGAATTTCGAGAGAAATTTAAAATGCTGAGATTCTGATAGACTTTGAGATTCCAATGGAATATGAGATTTGTATGGATTCTGAAAGATTCTGACTAGTGAGAGATTCTGAGAAATTTTAGGATTCTCATGGATTTTGCGATTCTTAAAATTTGAGATTCAATGGATTCTTATGGATTCTGAGGTTCTGAGAGATTCTGAGATTTAGATGGATTTTGAGATTCAGATAGATTCAGAGATTCTCGAGATATTTCATTATCGTGAGTGAAAAATTGGAGACTTCAAAAATCTCCACAAAATTTCCTATCGATCGGTATGTTTTTCACTCGAATCGGTGCTCTGAACGGAGTTAAAACTCGTATCTGAACATTGTGTGAATAGGAAAAAATAACTTCAACACAGTATTCTGAAGAATGTGCAATGTTTTAAGAGGAAAATGATCTCCACAAAATTTCCTATAATTTGGTATATTTTTCATCCAAATTGGTCCTCTACAAACCGAGTTACCGGCGTTTAAAAATGCAAAAATCGTTTAGGAAAAAAAATGTTTTTAATGGAAAATTTTTAATACCAAGTGATCATGAAAACCTCATAAACCTATTGATCAAAATCCAGAGAAAGAAGAAGAAAGTTCAAAATCAAAAGTTCAATGGAAGATGGTCACCACTCAAGGCGTCACAGGTTGAACAACCGTATTTTGATCTACCGAAAGTAAAGGGTTTCTATGTTTTGATCTACGACTCTATGAGGGGTAGATCAAAATCCAGAAAAACACATACATACGGCCACCAGGATAGGGAGGTCAGAGCTGTCAAAATGTTCGATTTCGATTCGATAAATCAGCCGAGTCGAATCGAAATTGCTCCTGGCCTGGTCTCTCTCTCTCTCTCTCTCTCTCTCTCTCTCTCTCTCTCTCTCTCTCTCTCTCTCTCTCCNGCCTCCTGTCTCTCTCGCTCTCTCTCTCTCTCTCTCTCTCTCTCTCTCTCTCTCTCTCTCTCTCTCTCTCTCTCTCTCTCTCTCTCTCTCTCTCTCTCTCTCTCTCTCTCTCTCTCCTCTCATTTCTCGCCTCCCAATATTATTTCTACACACACATACAAACACACACAGATTTGCTTTCATCAATCAGTTCATCAGTCTTTATGTGTCCTCCCATGGAAAATGGGGAGGTTCTGTTTGGACAGCAGGCCAGTGGGGGCCTCGGAGGTTTTGGGGGGAGATTCATTTTTAGGAATGGAAGGGGTTCGATTTGGATGCTAGCAATCTGAGTTTGAAGAAAAACCTGAGCCTGAGCCCAAAAGGAAAGTTCGAGCCTGGGCCCGAAGGAAAATCTGAGCCTGAGCCCGAAGGAAAATCTGAGCTTGAGCCCAGAAGGAAAATTAGAGCCTAAGCCCGAAGGAAAATCTGAGCCTGAGCCCGAAGGAAAACCTGAGCCTGAGCCCAAAAGGAAAGTTCGAGCCTGAGCCTGAGCCTGAGCTTACTTTCGATATTTGGGTCAAAACTATTTTGCAAAAACCAGCTTTACAGTAGTCATAAAACTGACCACACCGACTGGTGTGAATGGGTTCGAGAGGAGTCGCTGTTTGAGAATCAGCTTATCGACTTTTTTTTTCCTATTTTTCCGACGGCAAAATTTCCACAAAACCAGCTGCTGATCATATGGAGAACACAAAGCAATTTAATGGTCAAATATCGAAAAATTTCAAGACATTTCGAGCTAAAAACTTTGCAAAACTTTCATCGAAATTGATCACGTTTCTGACCGTAATCAACGAAATGCCGAAGTTTAGCAAGTATTGAATCTCAAATTTGACCTCAGCTCATCGAGAGCTTCAAAATGAGTATAATCATGACTAGGTTCCCTTCCAAAGTTGGGTCCCGCCACGACACCTACAGTAATCCTGAAGATTCGCGGTGAGACCCAAAGTGAAGCGAACCTAGTCATGATTATACTCATTTTGAAGCTCTCGTTGAGCTGAATGCGAATTTGATAATATTTTGTGGGCAAGTTCAAATTCAATTTTGGTTTTGAGTTTTCAAAGTCGAAAAAAAAATTTTCGAGAAAATTTTTTTCTCGGTACTGTACAACAAAAGGACTGTGGCCCGAGAGGAATTGTTTGGTTCGCAAGATCGGTCCAACTTGACAAGTGTCAATTAACGTCGCCGCCAAAAGCACCCCCCTTCCAAACACAAACAACCATCGTTTGACACCTCTGCTGCAGGCTCTCGATAACCCGTATAAGGGGCGGCATATTGTGTGGAAGGGGGTCGTATGGTCTCTATCACCAAACAAATCATTTATCGGAGAAAAGGAGAGAAAAGCATATGCAATAAAAGTGGGATGATGGTTTCGGGGAAACTGCGTTTTTATCGAAAAAAACATTTTTTTTGACGGTTTTATATATTTTTTTTTGGAAGGGATTGAAAGTCAAAGGTATAAATTGGCAAAAAGTAGAAACAATGCATAGCTTTCTGACCATCGAAATCGGTCCATCGGCTCAAATTTCAGACACCGTTGTCGACAAAATGAGAGGGTTAGAAAAGTGATAAAGTTAATTTGCGTGTTCAGCTTGTTGAGAGCTTCAAAATGAGTATAATCATGTCCACTTCTTCAACTTTGAATGTTTGAATTTTGGGTCTCGCCACGATTTCCAAAATTTTAAAGGCGCATGGCGTAATTGCGATGAAAGTAGGTCATGATTATACTCATTTTGAAGGTCCCAACGAGTATCCAACCTTGGGTTTCGTGGTGCGACCCGAAGGGAAGTTAACCCGATTGGGGTAGATCAGAAGAGTATTCTGAACTGTTGCAGAGACTCCGCCCCTTACTTTCAGTGTCTATGAAGTGGGCGGAGTCTTTTTTAAACTCTATTTTCACGTATTTCCTAAAACTTTCACTTTTGATCTACCACCTTTAAGTTAAAAGATGCGAAACTCTCGACCAAAAAAAATTTTTTTTCAAACCAAAACTTCCCACCCTTGACGACCGAATGATGCTCTTCAGGCCCCCTTCACTCTTTAGTCTCCACCAGGCCGTGTGTCAAAAATTTGAATGGGATATTTTGACAAAAAGTGAAAAGTGAAAAGGTGAATGAAAAAAGCACTATACAATTTTTGACAAATGGGGAGAGAGCGGCACACAATGAGTTATGGGATTTTGTGTATCTATGCTAATAGCCAATTTTTGAGGAATTTTTCGCCAAAAAAAAAACTGCCAGACAGGGCAAGTTCAAAGTTTCAGGCGACCGAGAAAAATGATTTTGGTTGTTTTGGATATTTTGGACCACATCTACGCAATCGTTAAAAATTTGAAAAAAAAATGTGTGAAAGTTTAGTGTGTGTGGGAGTTTGAAACGTGGGGGCAAAAAGAGATCATCATCACTGTCAGGAAAGAGAGAAAACGAGAGGAGGGAGGATTATCCGAAACCGAACCGAACCGTTTTAATCGCTCCCTGCCATTCGAAACATTTGATACATATAAATATATATACACAGTACCCTAAGCGGTGTGTGTGTGTGTGTGTGTGTGTGTGTGTGTGTGTGTGTGTGTGTGTGTGTGTGAGCCTGAGCCTTAACCTGCGCTTAGGCCTGAGCTTGATCACGAGCTTGAGCCTGAGGTTGAGTCTGAGCTTGAGCCTGAGCCTTAGCTTGAGCCTTAGCCTGAGCCTAAACCATAGCTTGAGCCTGAGCTTGAGCCTGAGCCAAAAAATTCAAATTCCCGCCCCAAAAAAATCTCTCAAAACTAACCCGTCGCAACATGCATGAACTCGTCCAGACCCGCCTTGTAGACTTCAATGTATCTGGATAGCAAAAAGTTGCGGTGTCTCTTCAAAGCCAAATCTCGAGACTCTTGACTCGCGAAGAGCACCAGTACCTCTCCGTTTCGACGACCTTCGGATGAGAGGCATAGGGCGATGCCGCCTCTGAAAATTACGATTGGATTTCTTGAAACTAAAATAAGATATTCAGATTCAACTCGTCAAGAGCTTCAAAATGAGTATAATCATGACCACATTTCCTTAAACTTTGATTTTTTGGGTCTCACCACGATTTAAAGGCGCATAACGCATTTTCGAGGAAAGTAGGTCATGATTATACTCATTTTAAAGCTCTCGACGAGCTGAGCAACATTTTTTACAAATTTCATAAGAAAGACTCACGGCACAATATCCAGGCCAGCAAAGAACTGCGCGACGTGCATATCCGACGCCTGCCATGGTAAGCCACGCGCTCTGCACACCACGTTGTCGCCATCGACACCCGAGTCGTGCTCCTCGAGAATCGGCGCCGGTTGGTAGTCGATTCGAACGGTGCGGTGAAGTTTTTGGAGGGTGTCTGGAAAGCTACATAGATGTTTAAAGGCGCATAACTCGAAAATGGGCGGAGCTAGTAAAATCTATCAATTAGTGAATTGCTCAGTTTTAAATTTCACACATTTTTGTGGTCTCCAATTTCTTCGTAACTCGTTTAGTTTTCAAGTTATGCGCCTCTGAACCTGACGCGTGTCGTTCTTGCCACTGCTCGAACTTCAAACAAGCATATCTCAAAAAGGGGCGGAGCTACTAAAAAACTGTCAATTAGTAAATAGCTCAGCATAAAATTTCACACATTTTTGTAGTTTACACTTTTCTTCCAGCCAAACCCTCTTTCGAGATATGCGTCTTTAAAAAATTTTTTCGAAGATTTCACGATCCCCAAATCCTCAATTTCAATTTTTCGACCCACTGCTGCCAAAAACTTCCTCATTCCCTTTTCCCTCGTCTACTGTTTGTCCTCGTTGAGCCATTGAGCCTTCTCACCAGACCTCCTTTCCCCTACTACTCTCGGACACCTCGACTGGTACGTACTGTTTATTTTGTGATGGGAAAGGAAGGGCGAGGGTGAGAGAGAGAAAGAGACTCAGAGAAAGAGAGACGGAAAAGGACAGAAAGTGAGAGAGACGAGATTTAGACAGCGAGACAAACTTTGGTGATTAGCGTTCAAGTTGGATTTTGACTGATAGACAAAGTTACACCTAAAAAACAGGAATCCAGGAAATCCACTCGATAAGGGGGCGGAGCTATCAAAAAAAATGCAAATTAATGAACTGCGTAAAATTTTAAGCTGAGCAATTTACTAGTTGACCAGTTTTTGATAACTCCACCTCTTTTTGAGTTATGCGCCTTTAAAGCAGTCAGCAAACTCTCTTCCTTCTACATCTCTGAGAGGACATCAATTTCAAAGGCGCATAACTCAAAAAGGGGCGGAGCCAACGAAAAATTACAAATTACAAAAATGTGTCAAATGTTATGTTGAGCAATTTTGTAATTGATCACTTTTTGATAGCTCTGCCTCTTTTTGAGATATGCGCCTTTAAAGCGTCTTCCAAAGGAATCTCCCTATTGTCCATTCATAATACCACGCCTCAAAGTGACACTAATCCGTCATTTCCAAATGTGCGTGTGTGTGGGGTAACAAATAAAGGTGTCGGTGCCTCTTTTGTATGACACCTTGAAATGGAAAGGGTGACACAGGTCATGACCATTCACCCGGGAGACCAACTAACCTCCATCCAACTCCATAATAGCTTTGGCAATTGCCACGTCATCAAACTCAGCGTCTGACTCCTCCTGCTCCATCTGACTCTCCTCCTCCGCATAATACAAACCGCCAATGTCATAGTACTGATGCATCTGATGCGGCACGAATCGTTCGGCGTTCACGAACAACGGAATGAGTACATGGCGAATCGGCTCCGGGCCCTTTGAGAAAATGCACGAGTGTGTGGGATGCTCGTCGAAGAATTTGCACACGTCGTCTGCGGTGATATTTACATGATGGGTGGATATGTGTGGTGGAGGGGGGGATGTGCATGATGGGCTGGTGGGCTGATTGTTGTTGGCGTCTTCTTGACGCGCCGCGAAGAACGAGGTGACGACTAGCCGCGTGTTCTCGTCATAGTTCGCGTCAGATACTCGTATGAGTAGTTGTCGTTGTTCTGAAATGGGTTTGATATTCGTTTTCAGCTTGAAAAGAGCTTCAAAATGAGTATAATCATGACCTACTTTCCTGCGTCTTTAAATTTTGAAAATCGTGGTGAGACCCAAAAATCGAAAATTCAAAGTCGAAGGAATATGGGCATGATTATACTCATTTTGAAGCTCTCAATGAGCTGAAACGGATGATAATAATATTTTTGGGTAAAACCTTCGTTTTTCGCAAGAAATTTCGAAAAATTTCAAGAAAATTTTTTTCGAAAATTTTTTCGAAGAATTTTTGATTTTCCGCTAAATTGAGCGCAGTGCGGATTTTTGGAGTGTTGGCAGCACTGTAAGTTTAAAGGCGCATCTGTTTCTCTTGAAGTTTCGCTTTTCTTTTCAAAAAATTTTCGAACAAAAATTTTCGAACAGAAATTTTCGAACGTCGTCGAAAATTACACACTTATTATGCCTTACTTTCCACGAAGATATGCATCTTTAAATTTTCAAAAATATGCGCCTTTAAAATTTTGAAAATTGTGGTGAGTCCCAAAAATCAAAAATTCAAAATTGAAGGATTATAGCCATGATTATACTCATTTTGAAGCTCTCAATGAGATGAAATCGAAAATAATAATATCTTCCGTTAAGCCTTTCGTTTGAAAGAATTGCTGGCAGGTCAAAAATCCCATTTTTTCCTGGTAGATCACATCAAGGTCCGCGAAAATACCAAGTGTCCTGTGTCGCTCTCAAGTGACACGAAATGTTTAGACTTGGTCAACTTTCTTTCTGGACACAGAGAAAACCTTTTTCGATGTTTGCTTTATATACGTAATTCTATTCGACCTAGTTTTGTATGGAGAGGAGCGGTCATTGTTTTCGAAATGACGTGGCTCCGGGGAGCACAAAAGTGGTATGATTAGTTTTGATCTACAAAGCCTAGATTTTCGACCAACAAAAAAATCGAAAAATGTGTTTCAAATGTAGGTCAAATCGCAATCGAAATCGACCTTGATTCCAACTTCCGGGTTTATGAAATTTCGGGAACCAAATCGGGCAATGTGATCTGCCAGCGTGAAGGCGTTGGACATAACCCGATGAAAAATTTGATCTCTCAAAATTCCAACTTTTGATCTACCTTTTTTTCACAAGTTTTATATAGTTTGAGAGAAAATTTTAGAGGGATCAAGGTAGAGCGCCTCATAAAGCAGAATGATCCATTTTCAGCCAGCAAAAATCCAAAGAAACAACTCGCCTGGAAGAGACGTTTGCTGATTCATCAATGTAGGGAATCGTCAGCGCGTCCTTGGGTACATACGCAAACCAACGGGGCTGCTGCTGTGACTGTTGACCGTCGAGACGACCCGCCACCCGACCGGCGGCCGCCGACAACGAGACCGCCCCCTTCGCGACGAACTCACTTTTTCGAACACTGCAAAGAAGAAGAAGATGAAGAAGTTGTTGGATGAGATGGGGATTTGAATTCATGGGGGGGGGGGATATAGATGACGACGACGATGAGATGAGATCGTCACTGGCAGGATGTGTGTGTCTCTTTGAGGGCGCAGAACCCAAAAAACAGACGAGCTAGGAAACAATTAAGTACTTTAAAGATGTGTGAAATTTAAAACTGAGCAATTCACTAATTGACAGTTTTTTGATAGCTCCGCCCCTTCTTGAGATATGCCTGTTTGAAGGTAGATCAGTGGCAAGAACGTCAGGCGTCAGGTTCATAGGCGCATAACTTGAAAACTAAGCCAGGTATGAAAAAAATTGAAAAAAATTAAACCACAGAAAGCTTTTTAACGCTGAGCAATTTACTAGTGGAGAGTTTTTTGCTAGCTCCGCCCCTTTTAGAGATAAACGTGTTTGAAGGTCGATCAATGGAAAAAAAACGTCGGGCGTCCGGCGTCAGGTTCAGAGGCGCATAGCTTGAAAACTGAGGAAGTTAGAAAAAAAGTTTGAACTACAAAAACATGTAAAATTTTACGTTGAGCAATTCACTAGTTGACCAGATTTTGATAGCTCCTTCCCTTTTTGAGATATGCGCCTTTAACTGTAAGTATGTTCAAAAATTGCGATTTGATTTCTCTGTAGTTCAAATTATAGACTTTTGTAATCTTTAAGCTCTTAAAAATCCATCTCAAAGTGCTCCGTTTGAGTTGAAATTTTCAGGAGAGATTAATCTGTCCTTGTTCTTCATTTTGCCACCAGCAACTTTTTCGTGAAGTCCCTCTCAGGCTAAAATGTACCAATTCAAGCTTGGCTCATCTGAAAATGAGTGATTATATGTTTTTTGCACTCCAAAACCTCACACTAACTGAGCAATCTGAACAGAAACGTGCCAAACGAACTATCTCGGGGCGCAAAGGTTAATGCCCTACCCTTCATTCCTAATTCCAAGAACCAACACAAATCGGACCCCCCCCCCCTTTTCTCCATGTGTCTTTTTCCCTCTAACCCGGTAAACACCGCGTGGTGTCATTCCTCTTCTTTTCAATTCAACCTTCACCTCCAAACCGATTCCACTCTTGTCTTCTCCTAGGCCACCCTTCCCCTAATTTGGAGTGGTGTTTTTGCGGAAGACGGATTGAAGGAGGAGGTGTTGGGTTGATGAGGGAAGGTGGTCTAAAAGTTTCTAAGATTGGCCTAGGCTTAGGCAAGTTGACAGCTCTATACTGCCTAGTGAAATGACGGACTCCAAAAGGTTTCAAGAAGTAGTACCATCTTCTAAGGTTGGCCTAGGCTTAGGCTTGATGAGAGAAGGTGGTTTTATGAAGTTCCTGAGATTGACCTAGAAGTGTCTTAGGTTGGCCTAGGCTTAGGCAAACTGACATCTATATGCTGCCTGGTCAAATGTAGGATTCCAAAACGATTCCAAGAAGTAGTCCCATTTTGGAACATCCCCGGGACATATCCCCGGGTCACTTCCCTATTACCCAATGACTTCAAACCTTCAGATGTCTCAGTTTTTTGTAACGGTCTTCTTCTGTCTCTCTAAATCTCTTCTCTCTCTCTCCTCCTCACTTTGGAGTTTATGTATTGTCTTCTTCATCTTCCTCTTCCGTCTCTCCTGTGTGAAGGTCTTCTCTCCCACCACTTCTTCTTTTTTTTTTTGTCTTTTCACGCTACCTCCCGTCCCATCCCGATCATCTCGGGCCACGTCCTCGAAAAATGAGGTCATTTTGGATAGGCTATTCTATTCTTGAGGGGAGGGAGGGCGAGAAGACGAAGGCGGCGATGAAAAGTCGAGAAGTTAGATAGAGCGCGAGTGTGAGAGAGGAGAGATTTAGACGGAGAAAGAAAAGAGAGAACATTGAAGTTTTTGGAGATTGTTATCCAGCTACAGTGCCGGCCAAAAAACACCAAATTTAGTGACAGTATCAGTGCAAAATGGGCAACTTTGAGCAGATGAAAAAGTATGTTCCAATCACTTGATCTTTATAAAACTTAGTGAGTGTATTAAGCAACTTTAGAACTTCATTTTGTAGTTGACAACTTTTTACAAAAATTGCTGTGAAGAGAGTTACATCGGTGCAAACTTCCAACTTTTTTGGACCGATGATCTTCAACGTGACATAACTAACTTGTCTTTGATTTTCTTTAAAAGTTGTCAACTACAAAAATGAAGATCTAGAGTTGCTTAATACACTCACCAACTTTCAGCCAAATCGGAATTTTGTGTACCCCTTTTCCAACCACTCAATCTTGACTATTTTTGACCATTTTGCACGAAAATCTAATGTTGTTCTCGGTACTGTATTGTATTTCCAGTATAGCAATCCGATATAGTTAGCCAATGGTCAAAACTTATAGGTCAATAGTAGAGGTGGTCCAAGAGGTCTATCTATAGACCATGTGCTGAAGATGTTGTGAGATGCCTCAAATTGTCAGGGCCACAAAAAAGACCACGGGGTAGCATTTGTAAGACTTGAAGTACGATATACATAAGATAATGTCTTCTAGACCACCTCCTCCGAAATGCCTTCCTCTTCAAAGTCCCTGACGTTCACAGCTTATCCAAGATCATCAACAACATCCTCCCAACGTTCGCTCCATTATCCTTATCCTTATCTTCTCACTTACACTACCACCCGATTCCATGAAAACAATGATGTTCATCATGTCTCCCTCTCCACGATGACCCGTTAACACACAATCCCCGAAAACCTCAAACTGCTACAAGACTACTACTACTACTCGTTTGCGAATTCGCTTCTCGTCGGGAAAGAATAAAGAAGAGGAGGAAGAAGTTCCTTGTTGCTTGGACAAGATTTCATTTCAGATCCGATCCGGCGATTAGGTGGGGCAAGCAAACTCGGAGGGGAGGGTCGTTTCCCGAGAATTGAGATGGGGGACTGGAATTACCTCTTTGATTCTCGACGGAATACATGTATACAGGAAAACATAACGATCTTGCTAATTGATCCGGCTGGGATAGAGGCGGAAAGAGGAAGGGGGAAGGGGGAAGGGGTCTACTCGGAGGGACAAAGCTTGGGCCTAAGCGTTGGCCTAAGCGTGGACCTAAACTTTTCACGCGTAGACCTGTGTGGGGCTTATACTTGCCATTCATGAGCCTAAGCGTGGGCCCGCGCATTTGCAGACAGAAGTGGGCGGAGCTTATGCAAAAACGCCGGAAAACTTACCGCAAAGCATTCAACATCTTCATCGCATCAAAACCCCGGCCAATCGAGTGCATCTTGGCGATACCGACGGATCCGCTCACGTCGACGGCTGAAATTTTTTTTTTGAAAAAATTGTCAATCCGCTAAAATCCAAAAATGATACCCAGCGTGGTCAAGATCAGTCCGATGAAGATGAAAACGATCGAGCAGAGCATGTACTCGACGGTGCCCGACGGATAGAGGTCGCCGAAGCCGACGGTGAGCTGAAAGTGTGGACCATGTGGCAAATGTGCTCCATCGCATTGGCTTACCAGGGAGACTAGACAAAAATAGAATGAGTCTAGAAACGACCACATGGGCTCTAGAATGGTGTACACGCAGGCGGAGATGGTCATGTAGCCTAATAAGAAGACGAGGACCAAAAGTTGTCGTCCAGTTTTCGGGTCTTCCGTCGGATCCATTATAAGCATGTCGGCAACGAATTTCGCCAAGTCGGCAATGGTGACAAGGGTTAGAGGGATTCTGGAATCGCTTTTCAGGGCTTGGTAGATCAATTGGGGCTGTTTGATCTACCGGTACACAAAATAGGCGCGAAGCCATTTTCAGCACCGGTAGATCAAACAATTCGGGAGATCAGATTTTTGATCTACTACTTGTGGCAAAAAATGTCAGTGCAAAACTTTCCCGTGTTTTTGACACTGGTAGATCAAAAATCCGACCCTCCACTTTTGAGACCTAATTTTTATCTACCTGAAAAAAGGGAGCGAAACTCATTCTTTCCAAAGACCAAGATCGAGTTCAAATTCACAAATATTGTTTTTGATTTTGAAAAAAAAAAATTTCAATAAAAAAAATTTTCCAAAAAAAAAAAAAGTTGACCCACCCAAAAATCGCGTATCCGACACAAAAAATCTTGCCACCCGTGGAGATCGGAATCAAGTTACCGTAGCCTATCGAAGTGAGTACTGTAGTTGTGAAGAAGATCGCGGAGATCATTGACCATCGACTGGTTTCTTGAGGGACTAGGAAGTCTGAAAATGGTTTCCCTCGTGGCCTAGGATTCGACAACTCGGCCACCACAATGAAGTTGAAGCCTGGGCTACACAGTGTGTGATTTTCGAAAAAAAATTCAACATTTTTTCCAAAAAAAAATTTCGAAAAAATTTTCGAACAACTTTTCGAACCCTTACCAGCTGGCTTAAGCCCATCCTTAAACGCTCGAAAATTGATCGATGTAAACGCATCAATCATATTCTCGACATCCGTCACCGATCGATTCGATGAAGAGTGATACATGAGATTCTCGACGAAACTTCGATACATGGAATGATACGACTGATATCTGTCCAACTCGGCTTGATGCTCGATTTTGGTGAAGAGGTAGGCGCCGGCGATGATGTAGGCGACGGTGGCGAAGATCAGCACCAGATGGAAGAGCGCCAGACGGAGGTTGGCCAAGAGTCCTGGAATGAGCGGGGATAGATTCAGTACCGTCCAATAGATATACAGACATATGTAGAAATTGACCCTTTTCAGTGCGAAATTGTCCATGTTGAGTAGATCAAAAGTATGTTCCAATCACCCGATTTTTATAACACTTGGTGCAGGCTCAGGCTCAAGTTCACATTTTTTTCAGGCTGAGGCTCAGGCTCAGATTTGTTTTCAGGCGTAGGCTCGGGCTCAGTCGAAAACTTCAAAATAAACGGACTCCCGGAGTTGAAATTTGACAAGTTCAATGGTGGATATTGGATTTGTAGTCCTTGTGGACAACGCCTCGAACTTTTTCCGAGAATACTTGAGGCATAGTTTTGAGTATTTTTTCTTGCGTGGGTGAAAGAGAAACAGATGTTTGGATCTCTTTCAAGGGAAGACCCCCCTATATGATTCAATTTTGAAAAAAAAAACACATATTTTTACGTAGTCGTAGTTTTTCAAAAAAAAAAAAAATTGGGTTACTCAAAATTTGGTTTAGGCCTCAAAGACGGGTTTAAAGACTAGTAGGATATGTAGGTAAATCTTGTTTGATCTACATTTTTCAAATTTGGATCTCGGTTAAACTTGATCTCGTTTTCAAAGTTGATCTACCACTACCGAAATCCAAAATTTCTGCATTTTTGCGTCGTGGTGTTTGCACAGAATCTTGCTAAACACTATAACGCAAAAATGCAGAGAGGCATAGTCCCCAAAAAAAAACCTTTGGACACCGAAAACAGTCTCTCCTTATGATGCGGGTGCCATGGCGTCGCCATGAACACCCGAGATCTTCCGGCGCGCTGAAAAAAATAGGGGGCGGGGCTTTGAATTTTGGCGGGAAATTTGGAAAGTTACCATTGTGATGGATGAATTGCTGGAGAAGGCGAGAATATGAGAAATTTTTCGAATAAGATTCTGGCTTCTATTGTTTGTCGTGGGGTTTTGGCCCTAGAAGCCGCGCAACATTTTCGGCTCCAGACAAATAGGTATTTTTGCGGCCGCCCCTCTCTCTACTAGTAAACACATATTGCTCAGCCTAAACAATGTTTAGGCACCGAGCACCGAGACAATAAAAAAAAACGGGGCGGAAGAAAAAAACAAACACATACCCTCCTTGGGTCGATCCTCGTCGTCCCCATCGCCACTGTTGTTTTCGAGAATCATGGCGTTGCGGCGGCGTGCCGACGCGGTGCCGAAGTGGACCTGGAGAATAATGGGTGGATGGATGCGGTTCTGGGGGGGAGTAATCAGGCTAAAAGCAACATTCTTCTCCGTTTTTGGGGGGCTCTTTTTTCGGGAGAAGTGGGGTCCGGCAATTTGGATAATCTAGATTTAATAGAGGGAATGGTGGACCTTGGAAAACAGAGGAACTTGATTTAACATTCATGGAAAGTGAGGTTTGAAAATTTTGAGGTTTTGTCACTCAAAAGTTGAAGATTGGGTCAAACGTTAATAGTGAATTTGAAATGTCAAAAATTGTCTTGAGCAGTTGAAGAAAATTAAACTGTCCTGATTCTAAATCTGAAATTGAAAGTTGAAAATAAAAATTCTCTTTTTCTTTTTCAGAATCATTTAGAACTCATCAAAATGCACCAGACTCCTTCGAAACCTTTCAGAACGCTTCAGAGATTGGCAGAAACCTATAGAAGCCTCCATAATGCTCCAGAGTTCTCTCAGAAAACTTTGAACCCAACAAAAAAAGCTTTGGAAAACATTGAACGGAAGAAGCACATAAGCCCTTCAACTATATGTGAGATAGCTGATCTGCGGGTTATGTGAAATTCGGAATTTCCGTCGATACATAGATAGTTTTCATCGAAACCGAAAAAATAATGGAATCGACAAGAAAAGCCGTTTTACGGTACCTCTGACGATGAGAATTCTCTTGGAATGCATATACAGTGCATTAAAATCCAAAATTTGACCATTTTCAGTGCAAAATGGTCATCTTTGAGAAACTGAAAGAATATGTTCCAATTTTCTGACTTTCACAAAACTGAGTGAATGTATTAAGCAACTATAGATCTTCTTTTTTGTAGTTGACAACTGTTTACGAAAATCAAAGTCAGCTATTTCGTGTTGAAGATCATTGGTCCGAAAAAGTGTGTCCATCTTCAGAAAACGCCAAAAATTCCTTCGAAAAATAGTGTGAGAATTTGGAAAAAGTCAAAAAGGCACCGAAATCTTCCCCCCTCCTTTCCTTTAATCGTCGCTCCACCGGAAAACGTGTGAAAAGAATGGGGGAAGAGTTGGAAAGGAGGAGGTAAGGAGCTTTTGTGTGTGTTTTCAAAAAGGCCGCTCTTTTAAGAAGTCGGAAGGTTGGAAGAACTCGAATAATAGTTTTGCAGGAATTCATGAACAAGAGTGTGTGTAAGTTTGAAGGAAGATTCCGGGCAAAACTGTTGTCCTTCTTCAAAATATACAGTGCTGGCCAAAAGTATATGAATGTTTTCTTTTTTGATTTTCAGTGCAAAATGATCAACTTTGAGCAGTTGAAAAATATGTTCCAATCAACCAATTTCTATAATATTTGATGAGTGTATTAAGCAATTTTAGATTTTCATTTTTATAGTTGACAACTATTCAGGGAAATTGCTGTGAAGTGAGTTTGCGTATAGTCACGCGACACCAAAGCATGGTAGTGCAAATTTCAAACTTTTTCAGACCAATGATCTTAAACGCCAGAAAACTCACATGGTTGTGAATTTTGTAAAAAGTTGTCAACTACAAAAATGAAGATCTAGAGTTGCTCAATACACTCACCAAGTTTTATAAAAATCGGGTGATTGGAACATACTTTTTCAACTGCTCAAAGTTGAGCCATTTTGCACTGAAAATGGTCAAATTTTTTATATTGTTGAAAGTTTGCCAAGATTACATGCATGTTGAAGCTTATGACGTCACGGATTCAAAATTTTGAACGAAATTCAACTTTGAAACCTTAGACTAGAGACTTTCGCATGTAGAGTTTCCAGATTTTTAGATCGCCTCAAAAACGCTATTGTTTAAGAATGTTGTCCCTCGATGTCAACGTTTTTTTCGGACTTTTCTCACTACAAATTAGAAAAAGGACGAAAAATCAACAAAAAACAATTTTAATGAGGCGAATCCGGAAAAATGAACACCATTCTTGCAAAATTGGCTCAGAAACTCTAAACAACCTCATAACTCGGTTTGGTGCAATCATGAGAAGCTAAAAACATCACCAATCGTTTGGAAATCGAATTTCACATTCAGAAAGTTATCACGAAAAATGTTCACATTGAAAAAAAAAATTCACACGAAATTACTGCGTAAAGTATGATAAGCCCCGTAAATGGGTCATTTTAGACCCGGAGAGCTGAAAGCACCACCAATCGTCAGATACGCGACCACACAGGGTTCAGAACAGAAACTCGGGACTTCAGCCTTTTTGAATGGATATTCGCCAATTCCAGCAGGTTCAGGTCAACCCACAACTCACTACAGTACCCTTCTCCGTCGAGACCTCTCAAAAATTTCTCGAAAACCCACACTCACCTGATTCATGGTCCCGGCATCGGAGCTCGGCGTGCGCCGCAACAATTGCAAATGAGCCCAATCGTTATGATGTCTAGAAATGAGCGTCGTCGCTGGGGCAATGTAGAAGGCGGCGGACAAGTGTCCGGCGAGAAACTTCCCCCGGGGATGCATATATACTCTTTTATTTTATTTTTTCGTCGCGGGGTCCGCAACTTTTTTTTAGAGGAGTAGGCGACAAAATGGAGACACGACGAAGAAGACAATCCGCGTGCTCTGGTGTCACTCTTTTTTCTATTTTTAAGAATGTCGAGTTGAGGACAGAAATTGAGATATATGGATGTGTCTTGTGTGGGTATGGGAAAATAAGTTTCGCTTATACTTTCCTCTTAACGGGTCAATGAACTTTCCGGAAATTCGGTTATATTGGGTTGGGGACCAAGAGGGTGGGTGTCTTAGAATGGGGGGAAATGTGCACTATTAGGAAGGACATATTGGGAATGGAGACAGAGAGAGAAGGAGGAATGTAAACAATTTTTGGTGTGATTTTTGAAGAGTAAGGGAAAAAAACGGAAAAGGAATTTAAAAGGGGAAGGGAGATTGTAAACAATAGAGAATGATGGGTTCAGATTCAGATTCATTATGTCTGAGTTTGATCTTCCTAATGAAATTTTGGGAGAAGGCTCTGGATCAAAAGATGAACGAGCTTCAGAAAAGTCAAGATTTATCTTCCTCTTAAGAAATACAAAAAGAGCTCAGGCTCGAATTTTTTTTTCAGATTCAGTTTGGGCTCAGGCTCAGGCTCAGTTTGGGCTCAGGCTCAGGCTCAGGCTCAGATTTTTTTCAGGCTCAGTTTGGGCTCAAGCTCAGGCTCAGGCTCAGATTTGTTTTCAGGCTCAGTTTGGGCTCAGGCTCAGGCTCTGGATCAAATTTTTTTCAGGTTCAGTTTGGGCTCAGGCTCAGGTTCACATTTTTTTCCAGGCTTAAATTCAGGCTCAGTCGTGAACTTCCAAATGAGTAAAAACATGGCTATGCTTGCTCGACAAGTTAAGTCTCATTCCGACTACGGACTACATAGAAGAACACTCTGGAGTTGTGCACACTGGACATACAGACAAACAGACAGACACTCAACTTTTCTTCTGACTGTTCATGGACCTCGTTCCCTGGATTCTTGGTGGATTCCGGTATTGATGGGATCTTGGTGCATTTCGGATTCTTCGGTCATCTACAGTATACCGTCTACAGTATACTGCAGTATACTCTCCCTTCTGGTTTTCCAGAACGCAACTGTCTCCCATCAACTTCCAACTTGCCCATGATACTCCTTGAATAGGGGGCGAAAAAAAGAGAAAAGGTTGTCCCAACACTCCCAAAAATGAGAAAATGCTATTAGTTGTGCCAATATTTGTTCCCCCACCCGCACTCTCTCTCGCATAAATCAATGGAGAACTCGGAGAGCAATCCATTTTTTTCCTGTATGTTGTAATAAGGGGGGGGGGGGGGGA
>LR546075.1:175086-214075 GCA_900536305.3 Caenorhabditis sp. 40 LS-2015 | reverse complement strand
ATAATTATTTTCAGAAACAACACATTGTATCGTGCAACAATTGAAGTCCATGTCCAAGGAAATCGTCAATGTTTTTTCATTGACACAAGCAGATTTAAATCGATGTGGAGGAAACATTGTTAGAGGAGTTACGGATGTTATCGCGCAGGTCGGAACTGGTGTACGCAAATGCGCGAAACTACTTTTCCAATAACATGTTTTCATGTTTGTCTGTTTTTGCCAATCTGTAACTGAGCTTCGAATGAACCGATATTCATAATTTTTGCACCAAAAGATTTGAAATTCTTGTTAATTGATGCTCGTATGTTCAGGTTTTTGATATCTCAGAAACGAAGCGAGTTACAGCTGTTTTTCCATTTTTTCCAATTGCAATGCTAATTTTGCGAAATTTCGAAACGACAAATGTGTAGCGCACTTTTTCGCATACTCAACACTAGACTTGTGGTTTGTAGGGAGGACAGAAAATATTCCGGCCCGGGTCGTTCCGGGTGGAAAAAAATTTTAATTATTTGTAACTTTTCTACATTTATCATCTTAAAAATTTAAAAATTAACCAAGTCACAATAATTTTTCATCTATTTTAATGAAAACTCTTAAGAAAACAACTGAAATTTCAAAATTAGAAGACCTTCCCAACCAGGGCCGACCGGGCCGGGCCGGTAGAAATCGCCCAACTGACCCGGCCCGGCCCGTGACAAGTCTGTTCAAAATAGAGTGAGTTTCTACTGCTCGACCTCAATCCACAAATACTGGAATCGCAAACCAAGAAAACAAATGATGTCAACCGATCCTACCCTGCTCCCGGTTTAAGCAATAGGCAAAAGGGTTTCTCGTTGACAGCGAAATCGAGATAAGGTATTGCAGCCAACCTTCTACACTGCTTCGTCGAAGTAGTCGCTTTTTCACCTGCGCACCACTAAGGTGCATCGTTTTCTGTGTCCTGGCATGCGATGTCACGCCTCCTGGAGTGCAGGTGAAATCGACTACTTTTATTCAATCTCTCAGTCGTTTTCAGTTTCGCATTCAAAAGATGAAAATCTATATACGTGATTATAACAGGACTTCTTTGGATGATATCAAAAATAGTGCGAATCAGGATTTAAATTCTCGGGAAGAACTGTTCCACGCATTGTTCTCTTTTGGTTTTTTTGGCTACTATCTGATTCAGATGATCAAGAAACGAGTGAGTTTTGATGAGCCGTATCCATTCATTAGTTCATTTTTAGTGTCATCAATTTGCATACTTCCTTCCTTTTCACATCATGATGTATCTCATGATATACTCCCTCATTACATTTAAAATCCAGGCATTTTTCCATTTGTTCCGCAATTTTGTCTTTCTCATTATGTTTCCTTCTATTGTAATCCTCTGGGAATTCGAATACATCATTATGTGCATTCTCTTTGTGCAGTTAACGATGCTCATTTTCAATTTATACGGTCGGGTGAATATGAAGAAGTTGGGGCCTATCATTGGCATATGCTGTTTCGTCGTGAGGTTTCCCAGTGTCTTTTGTGAGTTACGATCAGACATGAGTTGTTTTAATCAATGAATCATTTCCGATGAAATTGTTCTTGAAGTCTCGGATCAAAGTTATCCACTGGAGTCATTGGAGGCAATCTTGCCACTGCTGGATATCACTCTCTTCTGTGTCGCTGTCCTGAAGTGCAGACTCCAAAGAAGGACAATGAGAAATTTAAGGACAGTCTCTATTCTTGTGAACTCTCTGGTGTCTATAGTGTTCATCATTGTAAGTCTGAAATCGATTTCCGATATCTAATGAACTATCTCTTTTCAGACTATCCATGTCATTTCGATCATTAGAAACTTAAATACGCCGAAAGATTTCGTAACACAGGCTAGTCGGCTTGCAAACTATTCCAAAGCATTCTATGTTCCCTATCTTTGGATCATATCTGCTCGAATTGCTCATTCCGAAAGAATGCAGAAGTGGATTAACCCACAGAATCAACCAACCTCTACCTGCGATGCTCAAATCTATCAAGTCGGGCTGGAGCACATTTCCACTCATTTTACAACTGACGAGACTGTTTTATGAAATGTTTCCTTCATTGTTATCCGCAGAATGAATGGGGAAGACATAGACAGTCGAGGAGAGACATAAAGAATTCAGAAAAGACCATGTGCCTTGAAACTTGAAGATAGAAGAATGAAACTATGTAGCATTTTCCAACTCAGCTTGACAAGAGCTTCAAAATGAGTATAATCATGATGTGGTTTTGCTAGAAGTTGGGTCTCGCCTCGAAAACTACTGTCACCACCTCAAAGGAAGGTCCTAAATTTGAAAATTGTGAGAGATAGGACATTATTATACTCATTCGAAAGCTCTTGACCAGATGAGCTCAATGATACAAGTTTCATCAAATTTGAAGCACGATGAATACGTTTTTTTATTTTGCTGAAAATTCAGAAACGACAACTTTGAGGCCTTCTGTCTGAGAGACAACTAGGGAGACATCGGGTGTATCTGACCCCTTCTTTCTCCCACTGTTTACAACCTTTGTGAAGGCCATGGTTGTTTTACAATACACTCACTATGATCCCTTGCCAGGAGCAAAAAATCGATTACCCTTTTTCCTGACGTTCCTTCACACAGTCCCACCCTAACTATGTGAAAAATATGTACCCTTCCGTCATTGTCTTCATTCAGTCCCCACTGTCTAGTCTTTTCCAATACGTTCCAACCATCCCTTCTCTGCTCTCATTCCCTTGTCGGTTTTCTGGTTTTCTTTTGACTATGTGAGTTTTTGAGTTTCCAACACTTATGCCAATGGGTAATATCGCTTTCTTTTGTCTTTTTTTTAGAAGGGACTTCAAGTTTTCCCCACCCAAAAGTTTCTCCTTAAGATCTTCTCCTTGCAGTAGTAACTTCTTTAAATATGCCTCCAGTGTCCATTTAGTTTACTCAATCGTAAGCACGAGGTCTGCAACCTTTTGATCCGGCGGCATTTCTCTACGTTTCGTCTTCCCATGAGTAGGTCGACCCTTTTACATTTCTCCACCCTATCAGTTGGTTTACCTTCACAGTTTACACCCATTGTGAAGACATTTATTGTTTTACAATTCACCCACTATGATCCCTTCTCAGTAGCAAAATATCGATCGCCCCTATTCCTTACGTTCCTTCACATAGTCCCACCCTAACTATGTGAAAAATCGGTCCTCCTTCCGTCATTGTCTTCATTCAATACGCACTGTCTAGTCCTTTCCAATACCCTCCAACTTTTCTATATCTTTCCGATGCTCAGTTCTGCCAACCATCCATTTTCTGCCCTCTCATATCCCCGTCGTCTTTCTAATGCCCCTCATTTTCTGGCTTTGTGAGTTTTGAAAAAGTGTGAGTCCCCTAATTGTCAGACCAGTGGGTGATATTCTAAGGTAATATTCTATAGTCTAAAGTTAGATTGAGTAGTTTCAAAGTTTTGAGTGATGGCCGATAGCTTTTTTGTCTTTTTCGACTACATTGGCTGAAAAGATTTCTTCAAGTTTCCCGCACTCAAAATTTCCTCGTTTAGGCCCTCTTCTGCTTGCAGTAGTAACTTTTACAAATATGGTTCAAGTTGCCATTCCGTTTACTCAATGGTAAGCACGAGTTCAATCAATAGCCTTATGAGTCCGGGTAAATGATCGACATTTTTTCTCCGTTTTGTGTTCCTATGGTCAACCTTCACAGTTTACACCCATTGTGAAGAACTTTATTGTTTTACAATACACCCACTCTATGATCCCTTCCCAGGAGCAAAATATCGATCGCCCCTATACCTTACGTTCCGTCACATAGTCCCTGTGTCTTGCGTTCCCGCCTAAACTATGTTAAGAGGCTTTGTCTTCATTCAGTACACCCTACCTCGTCCTTTCCAATATCTTCGGGTTTTCTACACCCAGTCAAGCAACCAATTCCCTTTTTCTCTCCCTGCACCTTTCACTCCTTCATTTTCGACATTGCTTATAAACCTCCTTCATCTTTCAGCTTCCCCCAACAACCATGCGAGCCGGAATCGTTATCAGAAGCCACGAGGATATCGTCAAGCATTATCCCGTTGACATCAACGAATGCACAACATCGGACCGTGACTCCGACTATTATCCCGATCCCGTTGACCTGCAGCGCTACAAAGTGCTCACAAAACTAGCCAACACTCCTCGCCACAAACCCAGCGCTTCCATGTCTCCAAATCAGCTCTTCCTGGGATTCTCGGACTTTGAGGACGACGCTCCTAGAGCACCAGTCGTCGAGGAGGTCGTTCCGATGGACCTGATCCGAAATGCTCCAATGGCCGAGAAGCCTCGACAGAAGAAACGTCTCCCCCAAACCGCCCATGAGCGTCTCAACGCAGACGACTCCTTCCCCAATATGAGTACCAAAGATTTGGTAGACATTATCAAGCTGGAGATTAGAAGGCTCGGCATCCCGCAAGTCGTTTTCGCCGAAAAATTGCTCAAGAAGACGCAGGGAACACTGTCTGACCTGCTGAACAGACCCAAGCCGTGGGCGGAGTTGAAGCATGGAAAGGAGGTGTACCTCAAGATGTTCCGCTGGGCACGGCTGTCGGAGAAGAACAAGTACGCGGTTCTCGGGTGGAGGGCTCCGGAAAAGAAGGCGTCGAGAGCCAAGAAGTAAGTTAAAATGGTCTAAAAGTCGAATACAAACCTTGGTTTCTTTTCAGGCATTCTCCTCGACCAAAGAAGAGGAATGGAGGTCAACGACGTCACATGGATGATTCTCAAGAGAACGTCGAGCCGGAGAACTATTGGCGAGGACCAGAGGCTGTCCAAAACCCGGAGAAGTACGATGGCTATTGTAAAAATCGCGTCCGCGGAGCTCTCGAGCCAATGAAGTTCAACTAGTCGACCCCTGCCAACTGTATTTTTATTTACCCACTTTCATTAACCTCTGCCATTTCCATGATCTCTAATTACCTCACATCGAAGATTGAGAATAAACACTGTAAGTATATCTTTCTGTCTTTTACACCAGCACATTCTACTCTCAATAGAGCGGCCTAGAACACGAAGTTCTAGTCTCAAAAGCGTGTTTGATGTTGATGTGCATCGGGGGCCCATGTAACAAAAGTTCAGAGTTGGTGAGTCCAATAAAACTCCTCCACATAGTTTTTTTTTCCGAAAAAGTGTGGGATTTTGTTTGTGTGATGTATTACGTGCAAAGTGGCCAATTTTTCGGATCAACAAACACACAAACATGAGGAATCTACACAGGAGTTTGCAGAACAGTTTTTTTTTCATATAAAAGAGGGGGGAGCAGCTATCAAGCAAAAATGAAACTTCAAGCTGTCATTCTGCTCCTGATTTTGGCTGGATTGGCGGCGGCTGAGTCACTAGATGATCCACCAACTGTCTCCACTTCGACTACGGTAAGCATACACCCCTTGATCTATTAGACCAACTCAGATTTTTAGGGTGTTCTCTCTGAACAAGCCAACAAGACACAAGAGCAACTAGACGGCGCTCTAGGACCACTCAGGGACTTTTTGGGTTTGTGCTCCTAGATTTCATTTCTAGACTTCATTTTCCAAATTTCAGACAAGTTCAATGCGTTGAAGGAGGAGCGTGCCGGCAAGCGTGAGTCAAATTTTGAGTGCTTACAAAATCGTTAAACTTTTCAGTGATGGTGGCGTTGAAGACAAAGGTTGGGGAGCTCCAGGAGAAGGTCAAGAACTACCTTCAGGATGTTTTTGAGCGAATCAGTGGGAGATAATGATTTGAGTCATCTTGAAATTTGTTTGAAATGGGTGATCCTTTCGAACCATTCTTAATAAAGTCAATCACATGCTCCAATTCTCGTTAGACGGAGACTCTTGATGGCCAGCCGCCACAGGCCTTCTCTTCTTATTCCTTGTGCTCTGAGAACACCAGAGGGCTGCGCCCCTCTGGGGCCCTTTGGGCAGGCCTAAAATATTTGATCTACCGGTGCAAAACTATCGCGCGAAAAACTTTCCCTGGAGAAAAAAATTAGGTTTTTGAGCACGCATGAGCTCATTTTTTGTCAAATCAAAAATCGAAAAAGACGGGCATCATTCAGGCTCCATTCCTGATAACCTGTGAAAATTTGGGAAAGTTTGATCCAGTGGGGACTTCGCAAGGGCGGGAGACACGACACAGACAGACACACAGACAGAATTTTGCGTTTGTTAATAGTAAAGATGAAATAGGATTGCTCATCATAAACCTTTAAGTTTTCCTGCTTCTCATTCTTGTTGCAGTGTTGGATTTGAGTCATAGACCTTGTTGCATAGGCTTTTTCAACGACGTCACACGGATAATTTTTTTTTTTTTTTGAAATCAATCGAAACATAAAAATTTCCTCAGAGCCGCAGAGCCAGTAATGCTGTTTTCATCGTCGACGAGAGGTGAGGCGAGGCAGAGAAGCTCGAATTTCTTCGCGATGAATCTTTTGTAGATTGGAACGGTTGGGACGACGGAATAAGGAGACGCAGATGACGGCAACGGTGCGTTGGTGTTGTAGACCTGAAAACCCGATGGTTGGTGTTGGAAAGTGAACGATTAAGGTCCGCCAAAAACTGGAAATGTCCTAGTGGACCTACCGCAGCGGCTCCGACTTCAACCAGAATCAGAATAAGGAAGAATTGAAGCTTCATGATAAGGCGCGACTGATGCTCCGAACTGCTCCTGGCTCCGCTTTCATACCTGCCGGAATGTTGTTTTGCTTGATTTTCACAATTGGACTCTGTGTTAGATCACATCATCATCGAAACGGACGGATAGAGAGCATAGGCTTACTGGAGTATTCGGGAGACTTTGGACAGGAACAGATCTCTCGAAAAACATCACTCAGTTCCGGGAGCAGACATCGCTGAGTTGAGAAAGGGCTTTCTATGCTTTCGCAAACATATTTTCGAAAAACCGATATTGGTTGTTTTGCTCCATTGAAAGTTACTCGAGCCAATTTGTCATGATCCTTCCAGAAGCCCACCAAGAGGGCAACATATCTGACAAAAGTTTGCAGCCTTCTTCGTGAGCCAGGGTGACGCATAGTTATTACAACACATGGGATTACGACTTTGCGTTCAAATCGAAGCTGCGCCATAGCGTTGAACAAGCCCCCGCAGTACCGGTTATAATTTCCTATACCGTTTTTCATATGTCTACCAAGTTTTAGCTCGCAGAATGCATATGGGAACAGTTAGCAAGCAAGAATAAAGCTTCACGATCTCATCCTGCTCTTGATTTTGGCTGGAGTCGGCTGAAGTACAGGGAAATGTTCAGATGCTGGGCGGTCCACCAACGACGACCACTGTCTCCTCCTTGACCACAGTCGGTAACAGAGTCTGTGGATCTATCAGGCGAACTCAGAATTTGATAATTCTTTTTTTCAAATGGTTGATCTTTTTGAGCCATCTAACCTCAAACCATTTCCATGATCTCTAATTACCTCATATCACTACTCGAAGATTGAGAGTAATCACTGTAATTATGTCTTTGTGTCTCTTCCATCAGCACATTCTACTCCCCAAACCGAGGTCTAAAGCCTTGAGGTTTCCCCGGCAGGTAAGTGTAACGCGGGCACCTGAATCATTGTTACTGTAGCTCAAAACATGGATGAAGGGAATCGTATGCTTTAATGTTTTATTTGCAATGATAAATCAATCAGTCACAATCGAAACACCCAAGTCACCATCCGGGGTTTCAATGGTTTCATTCCTTCTCGAAAGTATGTTTGCAAAGGCGAATTCTATAACTCTGCCTCCGTTTGACACGCCGGTTTTCGACAAAACTGGATCCAACTCTTCGAGAAGACTTTCCGCGGGGTTTCTCATAATCGAGTTGGGAACATCCTGAAAATGTCCGTACAACAAGATGTCTTGCCTACTGGGCCTACATACCTCAGCGACCCCAACGGCAACCAGAATCAGGATAAGGAAGAATTGAGCGTTCATGATGAGCGACTGGTGGTTTCTGATGCTTCTGGCTCCCCTTTTATCCCTTTTTAAATGTTGTTGACTCTTCGTCTTGTTTTTTTGGTAGATCAAATCGTAATAAAAACGAAGTAATGGAGAGCATAGGCTTGGACAGAAAAAATCCAATATTGATAGTCGCTTTATTATGTTTTCGTCAAAAAAACACCCCATGACTCGCCTACTTCATTCAGTTCCGGGAGCAGACATCCGTGTGAGTTGGGAAACGGCTATGCTTCCGCAAACATGTTTTCGAAACATTGAAAGTTCCTCTAGTCTTCATTTTGTCGCTATCCCGTTGGATGATGTGCTCCGTGGATACATTGAGAACAACCAAAATTCCAGCTGATCCATTGGTCACTAGCCAGAAGCAGTAGAAGCATCAGTCGCTCATCATGAAGCTTCCAGTTGATCAATCGGTCAGGAGTCAGAATCTGTTGGAGCATTAATTGCTCATCATAAACTTTCAATTTCCTTCTTCTCCTCGTTATAGTTGGTGTGTGAGCCGCTGTGGTGTAATAGGTCAAACAGTCGTAGACCTCGTAGACCCGATTGTATAGCTATTTTCAGAATCTGAATGTCTCTTTCCTGGTGCTGACCTTGTTCTTGATACAACCTCGTGGACATGAGGCCCGTAAACTTAAATATTCGGAATTTCAAATCAGTCATTGAGTTCTTTGAAACGCCTACGCTATCAAGTTGTAGCAGATCTCAGAAATGTTTAAGTCTACAACCCTGTACTCCTTCTTCCACGCGTAGTAGACGATTGCGAACAGGACTACTTACAATAAATTTTAATCATTTTAACAAAACAGAAAGAAAATTCGCTCCATTTTTTGAGCCTAAAATCAACGGAAACGGATGAAAATACAAGAAAATACTTTTCTCGCCATGGCTTCAGACCCAGTAACGATTCTCCAAGAGCCTATCGCTCTCTATCCCCCCAGGGTTACGCAGAGGATTGACCCGTACCATCTTATCTACACAGTCTCGCTAATAGGCCCCCCATCCTCACTATCTCACCCTCCATTGTTCTCGTCCCCACCCCTCTGCTGTCTTAATCCCAGTTTTGTGCCAGGAGCAATATTGATTTTTGGTCTAACCCTTGGCCTAGCGTCTACTAGTCATTTGGTTTATTCACTCTTCTGTTTTCATTTTCTCTGTAACTCTATAAAATGCAAAAATTGACCGTTGATGCTCGGGCAAAACCTGCGGTGAAGCCCAGAAACGAAGAGGAGGGCCATTTGATCTACAAGAAAGGAGATGTCCTTGAGAACAGATGTAAGTACACACCCCCTTTTTTGAACCGATAATAAAAACAGTTGCAGACGTCCTCCACGAAGTCTTTGGCGAGGGAACGTTTGGAAAAGTGGTCAAGGTGTACGACAAGTCCACTGGAACGTTTCGAGCCTTGAAGATTATCCGAAACCTCCGCAAGTACTATCAGGCGGCGGCCTGGGAGACGAGAGCACTGCAAAAGTTGGCACAGTGGGACCCGGAGGATAATCAGTGAGTTTGACCCAAGGAAGAACGAAATCTTCATGATTCCCGCTGTTTTCAGCTGGATCATCCATCTTCGCGCAAACTTTGAGTATCGAGGGCACGTTTGTCTGCTGTTTGATCTGTTGGGACCGTCGATTTTTGAGTTTATGGTGAGATTTTCAGATTCAGCATGTCAAGAGCTTCAAAATGAGTATAAACATGAGCCGTTTTAGTCTCCGCCCCCTTTTTATACAAAAATTTTAGACCTAGTCTTGTTTATACTCATTCGAGAGCTCTAAACGAGCTGAAAAAGAATACTATCACTATTTTCGGTTCGAGCAGATTGTGCGCTTCAAAATGAGTATAAGCATAGCCAGGTTTGGGCTCCGCCCACTTTTTAATTCCGCCCCTAAACATTTGAACCTAGGCTTGTTTATACTCATTTTGAAGCTCTTGGCGAGTAGAGGTCAAAAACATTGTCAGATTCATGTTTAGCACTTGTTTTTCCTCTAAACATTGGTGGATCAAAAAGCGCGTACAGCGGAGTGTCGTTGGGTTTACAATCCAAATGTCCATTTTTCCAGAGAAGCAACCAATACATTCCCTACCCAATCCACCAAACA
This sequence comes from Caenorhabditis sp. 40 LS-2015, assembly GCA_900536305.3. Taxonomy (NCBI): domain Eukaryota; kingdom Metazoa; phylum Nematoda; class Chromadorea; order Rhabditida; family Rhabditidae; genus Caenorhabditis; species Caenorhabditis tribulationis. The sequence goes on along the minus strand of LR546075.1, from coordinate 204,014 downwards.
ATCCACATTGCGTGGCAGCTGAGCAACGCCGTGCTCTTTCTACACGACCACAAGTTGACGCATACGGACCTGAAACCGGAGAATATCATTTTCGTCAGGGGAAACTTTCGCACCAGAAAAGAGGGCTCACGAACCATCAAAACCTTGATCAACTCTCACATCCGACTGATTGATTTCGGCTCGGCGACTTTCGCTCATGAGCATCACTCTCCAACTGTGACAACTAGACATTATAGGGCTCCAGAGATTATTCTAGGTGAGTATTTTTTTTGTGTTGGGTGTCGTTGGAAAGCTGAAAATCTGAGGATTCTAAATATGTAATTTATAGCCTAATAGCTCTATTTTGAGCCAAGTTATGAAGGAAATAACTTCAAACGCTCATAACTCGGCTCCAAAAAAAGATACACAGCTACAAAATACATATTCCGAATCCTCTCGTTTCTAGCTTTTAGTTGATATACAGGACTTCTATAAAACCTTGTTTCAGAGCTCGGCTGGAACCAGTCTTGTGATGTCTGGTCGATTGGGTGTATTCTTTATGAGCTCTACACCGGGGTGACCCTGTTTCAAACCCACGATAATTTGGAGCACCTGGCGATCATGGAAAGGGTCCTGGGAGACTTTCCATTGAGGATGGCAAAGAGGACGAAGTGGGTTTTTTTTTGATCTACCACGGATAGTTTTTTTTCAGAACCTCATTCTTCAAACCCGATGGTCGATTGAATTGGAATGTGAACTCCGACGAGGCCACATACGTACGGGAGCAGTGTCAACCGTTGAGGGTAAGTGGAGGTCTAAAAGTTACATGTTTTAACTCAGCTCGTTGAGAGCTTCAAAATGAGTATAATCATCATACGGTTTGCTTCATGTTGGGTCCCACCACGAAAACTACAGTCATCCGAAAAAATTTTCAAAGAGGTTATGATTATACTCATTCGAAAGCTTTTGACCAGCCGAATTCAAAAATCGATGTTTCAGCGCTCCCTGACAAGCAAATCCCCATCGCACGTGCTCTTCTTCGACCTGATGCAGGACATGCTCACTGTTGAGCCAGGTGCGAGAATCACCATGGCCGAGGTTGTGGCTGACTCGCTTTTTCAGAGACTTCCAGAAGCGAAGAGGTGAGATTCGAAGGTTTCAGTCAGGTCTATCAAAGACTATTGGGTTTTCAGAAAATCGACTGGGTGAACAGTAACGGAAGATATCATCATCAATAAGCTCCTCCGCTTTGTTTTGTTTTGTTAATAAACCATGTTGATTTCAAAAGTTTTTATTATTCATTCGGGGCTCACAACAGCACTAGTCGCATACGAGAGGTTGTACATTTTCTTGGCCGCCAGAAAGAATCGCAAAAATCCCTTCCTTATGGTCCCATTGAGCACCAGGTAGATGAAGACTGGAATTCCATGAATCAACTGCCACATCTTCTGAGCCACGATCACTATCCATATGGGTAGATCAAACAGGTTCATGAGGACGAAGATGATGGAGGCCACGAGGTTGATGGAGCAGATCATGACGGACTGAACCAGCACTTGGAAACTCTGTAAATTTGATCTACCTGAAGGTTTTGATCTACCCTCTGACTCACCAAATCGTGCTTCCGATCCTCCCATCCTATTGCCGTCAGTTTCTCCATGACCTCCCGGTAGAGCCAGACATACAAAATACAGGTGACCGCGACGATTGCCACGTTGTTGATGCAATGGGGGATGTTGATGTACTGTAAGAGTTATGATTTACCTCAAGTTGGGTCTACCCTGAGTCTACCCTAGGTTTACCCCTAGGTTTACCCCCAGGTTTATCCCAGGTTTATCCCAGGTTTACCCCAGGTTTACCCCAAGTTTACCCTGAGTCGACCCCGGTTCGAACCCGGTGTTCCCCTGGTTTTACCTTAGTTCTAACCTGCTTCTGACATGATCTACGTTGCTGTTCTAACAGGATCTACATTGGCTCCAACATGCTCTACCCTGGCTCTAAACTCATCCACCCAGTTTTTTTTGATCTACGCCTCCCACCTCATTAGTCTTATTCTCGGTGATCATTGGGTTGAAGTGCCAGGTGTAGAGTTTTGAGTTGAATCCGACGGTATTTGTGAAGATTGCAAAGTACAACCCATAGAGTACAGGTACCAGCATCACCAGGTAGGTTCGATTCCTGAAAACGGATTTTTTGATCTACCCTCCCGACACACTCACCCATTGAACAAGATCTTGCCCAACTTGTGTCCACTCAAATCCAGCAACCGATTGGCGACTAGAATCAGCACAATGATACAAGAGCCACACCAGAGCCCCAGAATGACCATGCCGGTGATGTAGTTGAAGCGTGGGTAGGTGCACCAGACGGCACCATCGATGGCTAAGATGCCGGTGGTGATGGAGTTAATGCAGAGGGCCAGCATGTCGACGATACCAAGGCAGATCATGATTTTGAAGCAGGACATTTTGTAGCACTCCGCTTGGAACATGACGGCGATGATGGGGATGTAGAGGAGCTGGAAATGTGTGGAAGAGTTGTTGACCTAGATGGCCTAGAAATCTCAAATCTCACATTGACCAGGATCCCGAAGCAGACATCCACCCATCCAAGGTAGGGATGCTCGACCCCACAGAGTCTCGACCATTCTTCGGAGGTGTGAGCACTGAAATGGTCTGCTTTTTGATAAACCTGAGGTTATTTGACCTACCTGCAATTATACCCCGGAATATTAGCAATCGAGCCGTATTGTAAAATCTTGTTCATCGTTGGGTAGGGAAGACAGAATGAATAGAATATGAGAAAACATGGTCGACATCTTCTGAGTAGGCGGAGCCCCGGAAATTAGTTAGGTACGAACATGGCACAGACAATAGTCTATGGCGTCAGAGGAACAAGTCGTAGACAGGAAATTGAAGGCGCGAGGGGTAAGAAGACAATGATCACTCTGACCATGAAGCAAGCTACAAGGACCAAAATTGTGTGATCCTCAAAAACGAGCCTAAACTTCTGTCATTTTCAGATTTAGCGTGGTGAGAGCTTCAAAATGAGAATTAACACGACCCAATTTTGGCTCCGCCCCTTTTAGGATACACCCATTCTTACGAAGGTTCAAACCTAGGAATGTTTACACTTATTTGGAAGCTCTTGGCTCACTGAATCTGAATTAAGTCATTAGACATTAACACTATCAAACTTGGCTTGACAAGAGCTTCAAAACGAGTATAAACACGACCCACTTTTAGCTCCGCCCCTTTTGGATCTGTCCATTTTTACAAACATTAGAACCTAGGCATGTTTATACTCATTTTGAAGCTCATCCAGCTGAATCAGAAGACAGTTGTGAAAACATTAACATTATTGAATTTGGCTTGCCAAGAGCTTCAAAATAAGTATAAACATGACCCACTTTTGGCTCCGCCCATTTTTGAGCAAACCCGTTTTTACGAAGTTGAACCTAGGCATGTTTCTACTCATTTTGAAGCTTTTGGCTCTCTGAATCTAAATAAAGTCATCAAAAAGCAATATCATCAAATTCAGATTGTAAAGAGCTTCAAAATGAGTATAAACACGGCCCACTCTTGGCTCCGCCCCTTTTGGATCTGCCCATTTTTACAAAGGTTCAAACCAAGGCATGTTTATACTCATTTTGAAGCTCTTTAGAATCTGAATTCAAAAACGTCATTAGTTTCACACAATTTCTAACAAAACTGCAGTGGCACTCATTGCAAAAGTTTATTGATTCGAAATCCAAAATCATTCCACACTCAACTTATAATAACTCTCGTTGAGCGCCATCGCATAGAACACCAGCGGGTTGGTGCCGTTGAAACAGACGGTGTTCGTGTTGTAGATGGCGTAGGCGGTCCCGTTGTAGACCTGCAGAAAGCCGGTGACGTAGTCGTTGGCCGCCACGACGACACTGTTGGAGATGAGCTTCATGGCAGCGGCAGGGTCGCCTGGAAGTTGAGTTTCTTCTGTTGAAAATGTGATTTTCGTGATCAGTAGGTCAAGAGCTTTAAAATGAGTATAACCACGCCCTACTTCTAGCAATTCAAAAATTTAGACCCCGCCCCTTTTTCCACAAAATTTCAAACCTGGGTTAGAAACTTCAAATTTTCAAAGGTACACTAAAAACTTGAGTCCAGCTCGCCAAGAGCTCACGAATGAGTCTAAACATGCCCTACTTTAAAGCAGATTGCAAATTTTTGTCAAAAAAAGGGGCGGAGCCTAAATTTTCGAATTTTCGGAAGGAGGTCATGATTAAACTCATTCGAGAGCTCTTGACTTGCTGATTCTAAAAACGCTACCTTCCGGGGTCCAAAGTGGGTCCATAGCTTCTTTGATATCGATTCCTGCCTGCAGGCTAGATTTCAGAAGGTTCAGAAACACCCGAACCTTCAACGCCAACAGCCCATTGACCTCGTTATTAGTGCATTCCGAGGGAGTCTGGAGCTCCTGGTCCATTGCTGTTTTGAATCTGCTCATGTAGTCTAAGGTCTAAAAATCTGAACCTCTTTTTGGGTTCCCCTGGATCCACAAACCTCAGAAAGCGGCCAAAGATGGGAGAGAGGAAAGATTAGAAAAAGGATGAAGACGATTTTCATGTCGAAAAGTTTTTGTTTTCTTGAAGGTTTGCCCAGTTTTTAAACCGTATTGTATTGTTATGTAAATTTTGAAAGTCTGGTCATGGGGTGTCTTGTTCAAGCAGCACAGATCAGCATTGAAGTTTGTCGCCCCAAGCTCCGCCCATTTCACGTTGAATAGAAAAACAAGCGTTACGTATCATAATAGTTTATCGACATGGACATTTGGAATTTTTGCACAGATCATGGTTGGGAGAAATATGAGATTTTGGGGTACGTGGAGATACGCGTAGATATGGGGGGAATGTACAATTTCGGATCATGGGATACAAAAATTAACGTTAATATCAGATTCAGCGTGTCACGAGCTTCAAAATGAGTATAATCATGACTCTTAGAAAAAATTTAAATTTTGCCAACGCGTTGCGGTCGCGTCGCGGTCGATGACCAAGTTGCTTCAAACCCAGGCAAGATTATACTCATTTTAAAGCTCTCGACTTGCTAAACATGAAATTAACAATGTTTTTGGCATTTGCTCGTCGAGAGCTTCAAAATGAGTATAAACAAGCCTGGGTTCAAGTTTTTAGAGGCGGAGCCTAGAGTGGGTGGAGCTAGGGCATGTTTATACTCATTTTGAAGCTCTCGACTCGCTAAACTTAAAAATCACAATATTTTGAACACTTTGTTCACTTCTTGACCACTTTCTTGCGGTTTCCGGCTTCCGGGTCGATGAGAAAGGTCAACTTGTTGAAGTGCCGCCAGCTCTGAGTCAAGTCGTCCTTGAGAGTGCCGTCCTTGTGGCATTCGTGCTGAAAAATGGCACGATTTCAAATCACTGGTTTGAAAATGATCAAAATCCTACCCCACGATCCGCCATACTGTAGCCGTTCATCGCGTACTTCAGGTCGAACAGCAGACGAATCTCGAGCCACTTTTTCGTGATCATTTCCACTGGAAATTGTTGGATTTTTGAGGCAATACATATTTTTGGATTCGGCTCGTTGAGAGCTTCGAAATGAGTATAAACATGCCCAATTTAAATTAGTCCAAAAATTTAGACCCCGCCCCTTTTTTGACAAAAATTTTCAAAATGACTTGAAGCAGGGCATGTTTATACTCATTCGAGAGCTCTTGGCGAGCTGTATTCAAACTTGTCGTCAAAATCCTATAATTTGAAAAGTCTCACCTGTAAATTGCCGTTTGAACTTCTCGTTGAGTGGACCCATGATGCGGAAGAATTCCATCTAGAAAAAAAAGGTTCACAACTTTTCCAGGTCATTTTTTTGTGCTGAACTCAAATTCGCTACCTATTTTTTCTGAAAATCTCACCATTTCACGATCCCCAACCTCTTCCGGCTTGCGAATGGTCCAAAGTGGTCGAGCTTGGGCGGCCAGGTCTACCAGACCATCCTCCACTTCGTCGGTCCAGGCGGTTGCGTACTTTGCGTCTACCATCTTGAAAAATCGATAAATAGGAGAAAACAATGAATTGGAAAGATAATAAGATAGAAAATACGGTAGAGAACCAAAAAAAATTCGAAAAAAAAATCGAAAAAAATTTCAAAAATTTTTTTTGTTAAAAATCACAAAAATCAAGTATGGCTGTAGTGAAATCGGGTGGTTGGGGGTCAGAGATTTTGGCATCTTCAAATTTAGGATCACAAGATGGATTTTTAGCACAGAAGAACAAAAATTGAAATCAAAAAAACCTAAAACTAAAATTATGACGTTTCATTCCTCTATAAAAAGTGCATCATACAGACGACGTTGGACGCGCAGAGCATTCGGACGACCTCGTTCCGCGGAGAGTCTGAAAAATTGTTTGTGATGTTAAAATTAAGATTCAGCTCAATGAGAGCTTCAAAATGAGTATAAAAATGCCCTACTTTAAGCTCCGCCCCCAAAAATGGGCGGAGTTTAAAATGGCTCGTGTTTATACTCATTTTGAAGCTCTCGGCGATCTGAGATTGAATACAGTCAGGATTTTGATGAAAAAATTGTTACTTTCGGGTAGAGCTCCGCAAGAGCTTCAAAATGAGTATGAACATGCCCTCCTTTAGGCTCCGCCTCTCAGAAATGGGCGGAGTTTAAAACGGCTCGTGTTTATACTCATTTTGAAGCTCTCGGCGAGCTGAGATTGAACAGTGAAGATTCAATCGGAAATATTGCTATTTTTGAATTCAGCTTGTCGAGAGCTTCAAAATGAGTATAAACATGCCCTACTTTAGGCTCCGCCCATTTTCCCCAAAAAATGGGCGGAGCTTAAACTAGGTCATGTTTAGACTCATTTTGAAGCTCTCGATGAGCTGAACACGATTCTGATATCGAAAATCAAAAATCTTCAACCTACCTCCTCAAACTAGCCGCCACCATACCGCCAAAATGGTCGAACTCGTCTTGATGGGTCGGTGAGGCGGTGGCGGTTATCAATTGCATATTGGGTATGGATGACATCTGCACACGGTAGGGCTGAAAATAGTGGAGATAGAGAAAAATTACTCAACTTTTCGGGTTTGGCGCAAAATTTTGGGTTAGAAACTTTTTTGAAATTTTTCAAAATTCAAAATTTTCGAGACCCGAAATTTTCGAAATTTCAAAATTCAAATTTCCCGGGTCAATTTTTCCCGCTGAATCCAAATTTTTGGATATAAAATCCTCAAAACCACACCTTCTTCCTCTCCGGCTGTCCATCGTCCATCTCGTCCAACTCCTCGTCCACACCACTGCTCGGCGACGCGTTGTTGCTCGCCGGCGGACTATATCGCATCTCTCGTTTGTGTGCTCCAGAATTCGAAGACGTCACCATCGAAGAAGTCGTCGTCGTCGTCGCCATTCCAGAAGACGTCGGCAGCATTTGCGACGAATTCGTCATGATGCTTCCTTGTTGGGTGAAGGATTGAGATTTTGGGGTGGATTGGAACATTTGGAGCATTTGCTCTTCGGACGACGCCGGCTCGTACGAGATTTGTTGGCATGGTGGAGGTCTATAACTGCGAGATTTCGAATTCAAAGGAAAAAATTTGAATTCAGCTCGTCGAGAGCTTCAAAATGAGTATAAACATGCCCAACTTTAGGCTCCGCCCATTTTCGGCAAAAAGTGGGCGGAGCCCAAAGTAGGTCATGTTTATACTCATTTTCAAGCTCTTGACATGCAGAGCAATAATCAACTGTTCATTTCTGGTTTCCACTAACCTCTGACCAACTACGGGCCCACAATTGCCGGAGGCTGTCGTTGGAGCCAACTCATAGGTGTGATCACACGAGTCCCCCAATCGTTTCGCCTCCTTATCATCCAAAAATGAGAGCATACGATAGAATTTCCACGTGGGCTCTTTGATGGCGTCCTCCATGTACTTTCCCTCGTGCACCCATCTCAATTTTCGAACGAACGTGTCCTTGAGATTTTTCCATTGCGCTCGCACGTCTTCCCAGGTGAACTTGGTGGAGTAGGTGGTGTTGAGGGCCCGGGTGACTTCGTCGAACGCGGAAATCTGAAGACGTGGTTATTATGGAAGTGCTCAGCTCATCAAGAGCTTCAAAATGAGTATAAACATGACTAGGTTTGGCTGAGAGACCCAAAAACTACAGTAACCCCAAATTTCAGAATTTACAAAAGTTGGTCATGTTTATACTCATTTTGAAGCTCTCAGTGAGCTGAATCCGAAAATGAACATTATATTTGTTTTTAGCGCTTTAAATGTTTCAAAATGAGTATAAACATGGCTACCAACGGAAAAAGTTAATCCCACTGATACCGTATCCTGAAAGTGGGCGGAGCCTAAAATGGAGTCATGTTTATACTTATTCTGAAGCTCTCATTTAGCTGAATCTAGTTAACATATTGCATCTCAGTTTTGAGACTTGCTAATCGTACAGTACTCACTTTCATGGTGCGATAATTGGTCTCGCCCAGATAGTCCTTATTCCAGATCACCGGTCGATTTCGAATCTCATTTATTAGGAGTTGACGTGTTGGGTCCGTCCAGGACGCCATTTTCTGAAAACCAGATTCAAAATTTTCAAATTTTTAGTCTAGTTTTAACGAAAATTAGGATGAGATAAGATTGGAGGTTGAAATTTTTGGAAATTTTCGAATTTTCAATAAAATTTTTTCTTGCTTGATTCCATTTTCTGTTTAATATAATGCTCTTTTCCAGCATGGCCGAGTTTTTTACCTCTGGGGACCTATTGAAAAATCGCATGGCCTAGATTTGGCCGCGAACCCGGCCCCGGGCCGAGTTCGCTGAAAGGCTTAGGCGACGAGCAGTTAGGAGGCGGTTTTTGAGGGGGGAAACGTGTGTTTGGGGCTGAAAAACATTAAAAATCAAAATCCTTATCAAAAACTGACCTGGAATTGATTTTAGGAACATTTTGAAAAATTTCAAAATTTTTTCGAAAAAAATTTTTTCGGAAATTTTTTTTTTCTAAAACTTTTTTCGTTTATCTTTTTCTTCAAGTTTCTAGACTGTTTTCTATACTGTGCTTGAATCCTTAATTCACAAAAAGGAGCACTGGTTGTAGTCCCCCCAAGTCCCTTGGCCGAGTTGCGCCTGCGATCTAGGCCATGCCGCCAGGGAATGTACTAGGGCCTTCTCTACCGGATTTCTTGATGTTATCGGCCGAAAACCAATACAAAAGTTACATCAGTCGAACGCCCAGATTCTGAGCTTTAAAATGATGTAATTTTCAGAAAATTCCATCGAAAACTAAGAAAGTTACGGCGCTAATAACAAAAGTCGCCAATTCTACTGTTTTGCGAAACGGCCCATTTCTTCCTCCTACAAGGTTCCCAGGGCTTGATTTCCAGCAAAAATCAACTAAAAACCTCTCAAATTGAGAGGATAATATGTAAAACCAGAGAAACATAGGGAAAACGTGGCGAGAAGCGGCGAAAACCGGCTGCGACGGGGTGCTGGTCGGCGACCGCGACGCGCGACAGCGCGACGCGTCGCCGCTGTCTGCGTCTCCACGGCCGCCACACTCTGTCGCCGTTTTGCGACGACGATCTCTGCGCCATCCGCCAGCGGCACACTATTTCGCCGCGTTGTTTGAGAGCGGCGGGGTGGGTCCACCCCGCCCGTGTTTTCACTTTATGTACATTATATTTCATCTCTGATGATTATATGTGTGTGTGTGTATTGTGGGAGGCTGGTGGAAAAGGAAAGAGAGGTCGGGCGGGGGGTACGGGAAAAATGGATGGATAGTGTGGAACGGATGGTAGGGGGTACTCGGCCGTTCGCAGCTGCAGGTGCTATGAAAATGCACGTCGTAAAAGTTTTATACGCGTGGCGCGGAAGCGTTCTGAAGGAGTGGTATGCGGGTTTTGAACCTGGAGAGGTTTGGAAATTTTTAAAGGGTGTTAAGAGATGCTGAAACATCGTAAGCAAGCAGAATCGCAGGGTTTTAGAATCCTCCAGAATCCTTCAGAATTCTTCAGAAAGTTTCAGGCTCCTCCAGAATGCTCCGGAATCCTTCAGCATTCTTCAGAATCTTCCAGAATCTTACAGAGACCTTCTGATTCCTTTAGGACCCTCCAGAATTCCTCAGAACCCTCCAGAGGTCTCTAGGATTGCCCAGAACCCTTCAGAATCCTTCAGAATTTACCAGCCGTTTCCAGAATCTTTCAGAATCCGAGAAGGGTTTTGGCAGAACCTGGAGAGGTTTGAAAAATTCTGAAGGGTGCTGAGAGATTCTGAAGCATCGTAAGCAAGCAGAATCGCAGGGTTTTAGAATCCTTCAGAATCCTTCAGAATTCTCCAAAATCTTCGAGAATTTTACAGTATCATTCAGAATCTTCCAGAGCCCTTCAGATTTCTTTAAAATCCACCAGAATCCTCCAGAAACCATCAGAATACTTCAGCATCATTCAGAATCCTCCAGAATCTTACAGAGCCTTTCAAATTCCTTTAGAATCCTCCAGAATCCTTCATAATCCTTCAGACCCCTCTATAATTCTCCAGAATTCTCCAAAATTCTCAAAAAATTTCCAGAAGCTTCCAGAGACTTCCGGTATCCTCCAAAACCTCCCAGAATCTTCCGGACTCCTTCTGAAACCTTCCGACCACGGTCAGATGTTTTTGACAGGTCCAAAATGTTTCAATACACTTCAAAATCGTTTAGAAACTTTTGAAGCCCGTCAGGTAATCCGAGAATCTTTCAAAATCTTCCAGAAACCTTCAGAATCTTTCGGAAGTTCTAAAAATAAAAAATTTCAAGCTTGCATCCCCCATAACTTCTCCAGAACTCGACAAATTGTAAAACTATTTGCAGATTCAAATTTAGCTCGTTAAGAGATTCAAAATGAGTATAAACATGCCTAGATTTGACCCACTTGAAAATTTCGACCCACCAACCGCGACGCGACCGCTACGCATACCAATAATGAAACTTCTTCTAGAGTAGTCATTTTCATACTCATTCGAAAGCTCTTGATGAGCTGAGCACGACTACACTATCAAAATTTCGAAAAGTTAGGTCTGGTCAATGATGTCCATCAAAATAAGCATTTCATTCTCATTAAAAACAGTACACAAATTTCAATATTTATCCACCCCCGAAGACGACACGACCATTGCAATCGGGCTACTGGATACTGTAGTTTTGCGTTTGTACCTCCCAAACATGGGATGCGTGAAGTAGAAAGCCCATGGCTCGAATACGGTAGCGGTGTCGATGAAGAGGGGGCGAATCGATAGCACATATCCGATAAGAGAGGGATTCCGGAGGGAGAAAATCTGAAGAACATTTCCTGAGCAACAATCTCAAAATGAGCAATATCTCATTACCACAATCATTCCATTTATCAAAAACGGCACAAAAAGCGAAATCATGGTGATAGTGAGGGACAGTTCCGCTTTGTAGTTCTTATTCGCATTTCGATTCAGGGATCTGGAATTTGAAGCTGAGCAATGAGCAATCCGAGAGAGACAACTCACTTTTTGTAAAACAGTATGTGGCGGACTTTTATTAGCATAGTGATGTTTATGGAGAATGTGAACAGGGTACATAGAAAGGAGGTTAGTAGATGGGTGTACTCGTTGATGGGCTGAAATTTTGCGCTGGGTTTCAACTAGTTTCCAGTCAAAATGTGACCTTTCTAGCATGTCTGAGACTCGAGATACAGCGCTTCAAAGTTTGGTGAGAGGCAGAGTGTCTAATCGTCTGCGCTCTCTCACTTGCACACAATGTCTCGCTCTCAAACTTTAACTAGCCATATCTCAGCTTAGAAAGTCTTTTCTTTCAAGAAAATAATTTTCATAAAATTTGAATTCTTTCAAGCTAAAAAGGAGCGCTTTAGCTTTGCTAGGAGCCGAGATACGGCCCTTCAAAGTTTGGAAAGACTGTCTGCGTCTCACTCTCTCGCTCTCAAACTTTGAATGATCATATCTCGGCTCAATATTAAGCTAAAAATTTGATTCTTTGTGGAAAATATTTTTCATAAAATTTCCTACATTTTGGGTTAAAAATCAAATTTCTAGTTCATCTGAGAGTCAAGATATGACGCTTCAAAGTTTGATGAGAGACGCAGACTGTTAGATTATCTTCAAATCGCTGTATCTCGGCTCAAAATTGAGCTAGAAACTTGGTTTTTGTTCCATTTTTTTCCCCCAGAACTTCCCCAACTCTCATAGACCCACCACTTTCAAATCCAACGTGAACATCACAGCTCCCATCGGATATGGAGCAGTCAGCTGGGTGCAGTGACCCACAGATGGCACCATGAACCAGGTGAAGCAGCATGGAAGAACCACTGTCAATGGAAGAGACGCCTTCATGAATCTAGAGCAAACCTGAAACCGATTGCTCATCTTCAATAGATTGCTCAGGTTTCGCCCTTCGACTCACCTCATTGTGGTTCTTTGGGAAGAACACTATAATTGCTCGATTTGCGCAGAAAATCACCGGGAAAAGCATCGAGAGATAGCTGGAAACGAAGGCTACAAGATATGGCATCTTTAGAAGTTGATTTGGCTCTGTTTGAGCACAAATCGAGGTGAGCACTCCGGTTGCTGGGATTCGAACCACCATGAAATCCGTCAATATGTAGGAAAAGTTCTGGAATTTTGCACTTTTTACATCATTTTTGAACTCAGCAGGTCAAGGGCTTTCGAATGAGTATACTCATGACTACTTTCGGAGAATTTTGAATTTTGACCCTGCGTTGCGGTCGCGTCGCGGTCGATGGTCAAGTTGCGTCTAACCTAGGCATGATTATACTTATTCGAAAGCTCTTGACCTGCCGATCATTACTATGCTAATAAAAACTGAAAATCTCCAACCCACCCCTATCTGCATCAACAAAAAGGCCAGAAACAGATGTCTCTGTATGGAGACTGCAGTTGTCATGCGACTGGTTTCATAGAAGATTTTGGCCATTTTCCCAACTATCCAAAACGTTGGAAGGAGATAAACGAGGCCGAGGAGTACTGTAATGTTGGGGAAGGAGAGTTGAGCCCAGTCGAATTGATAGGAGATGTACTCGGAGCGGTTGTGGATAGACATTCTGGAAAAAAACTTCTAAAAAAATCGACTCTCTAGCTCAATTTTGAGCCGAAATACAGTTTCGAGAAGTTGGGAGACGAGAGAGTGTGTTGAAGTGGGAGAGCGCAGAAAGCTAGAGTCTCTAACTGTCTGCGTCTCTCACCAAACTTCAAAGCGGCATATCTCGGCTCCCAGATAAGCTGGAAACTCGATTCTTGACTCAAGATGTAGGAAATTTTAAGAGAAATATTTTCCAAAAAGAATCAAATCTTTAGCTCAATTTTGAGCCAAGATATGGTTGGTCCTAGTTGAAGATCATAAGAGTGTGTGAAGCGGGAGACGCAGACACTCGAACTGTCTGCGTCTCTAGCTCCCCTCGCTAAACTTTGAAGCACTATAACTCGGCTCCCAAATGAGATAAGAAGTCCAAATTTCGACTGCAAACTTTTTGAAAATCACGAAATTTTGAATCTCGAGTATTCCAGTCTAGCTCCGCCCCTTGGAGTATGAAAATGACTCAGGTTTTGAGGTTTTGTAGCCGGAAGTATGCCCGAAAACCAACTGATCACCTTCACCCATGTGTATTCTTAGACCGAGACCAAGCACGTCTTCTTAGAATCTCTAGAATCAGGTTTACGGTCCAATGATTTTCCTATCAGAAGAGTAGATCAAAACTCGAATAGTAGCCACTCACCCATACATTGGTCGTTCTGCTGCCATGGTTCATACTCTGGATAGAAGTGTCACGTCTTCTGGAAAAATTCAGAATTTGGGGAATCAGAATAGCTCAGATTTTAGATGAGATACAGCTATGGAAAGATTGAGGGAGAGGGAGTGTGTGGGAGCGGGAGAGCGCAGACGACGAGACACTCTGCGTCTCTCTCACCAAACTTTGAAGCGTCCTATCTCGACTCCCAGACGTACTAAAAACTTGATTTTTGACTCAAAATGTAGGAAATTTCTTGACAAATATTGCTAAAAAATAATCAAATTTTTAGCTCCACTTTGAGCCGAGATATGATCACTCTAACCGGCTGTGTCTCTCATCAAACTTTGAGGCGTCATATCTTGGCTTCCAGACCACTTAAAAACTTGATTTTTGACTCAAAATGTATGAAATTTTAAGAAAAATATTCTGAAAAAAAATCAAATTTCTAGCTCAATTTTGAGCCGAGATACAACGATTTGAGGTTTGAAGGCGAGAGAGTTCGAGACGCAGACACTCTGACTGTCTGCACTCTCTCTGTTTTTCTCACTGTCTCGCTAAAACAACAAAAAGTCAAATCTCGACTCCCAGTGGTCCGTAGGCATTGGTTTTTAACAACATTTCAAAAAATAATATAATAACTCTCCAGAATCCAGAAATCTCAAAAATCACGATTCTGAATCTGAGAAGACGTGGTGAGAAGGTCTTCCCTTTCCTTCACTGCAAAAACAAAGTAGACATACTGCTCCAGAAGACATGCTCTCTTTCAGAAGACGTCGTCTATCCGGAAGACGATAATTAGAAGGCGTGGAGAAAGATTCAGAAGACACTTTAGAAAGATGAGATGGCGTGACGTCAGAAGGGGTTCTGGAGGATTCTGAAGACCTCGGTTTGAAATTCTGAACTTTGAAAAGAAATCTGAAAAACGCGGAAGAAAATTTTCCAGGTCTTCTGAAAATGACAGTGGAAAATATTTTTCGAAAAATAAATTTTTTTGCTGCTTTTTTCAATTGCATTTTTTTCATCCGAAACCACTAATAAGCTCATTATTCTAAAAAAAACAAAAAAAACACTTGGCAGAATGCCAAAAAAAAATTTTTTTTTTCGAAATTTTTTTTCAGAATTTTTTCATGTGTGATCAAAGTCATCCTTCTTATTAGTATTTCAATGAATTTTCGATGAGTTTTTTCTATTGTTTTTTGTTTTCGTTGCAAGGGATCTTTTTCATTCAAAAAAAAGGAAAGGAATTCATCGAAAAAATTTCCAAATTATCTAGCCAAAGACAGTCAGACAGTCTGCGTCTCTCACTCTCTCGCTTTCAAACTTTGAATGATCATATGTCGGCTCAAAATTGAGCTACAAACTTGAATCTTTTTGCAAAATATTTGTCATAAAATTTCCACCATTCTGAATTAAAAACCAAACTTCTAGCCAACCCAAAAGCCGAGTTATAGCGCTTCAAAGTTGGGGTGAGAGACGCAGACAATGAGAAACTTCCAACTGATGAACCTCAGCTATTAGGAAAGCTAGAAAGTTGGTTTTTTCACCGACAACTTCTTTTTTCGTCAAATGAAATTTTATTGGAATCTCAATCAGGAACATAAGGGCACAATCAACAAGATCCAGTCAATCCCGATCACTCTCACAAATCTCTCGAGAAGAAAATGGAGCGCGAAATCTGAAAATTTCAAATTTCTTATAGGTTTCAAATTCTGCTGAACCTTCTCAAACCACCCATCCTTCATTGGATTCGGACTCTGATTCCCGACGACGTCATCTGAATCCATCTGAATACAGTACTCCAACACGTCTCTCCCGCCATCAGCTCTCTCGGATTTCCGCGACTTTTTGGATCCCGATTTTTGGGATTTCTTGGATCCTCCTCCGCCAGACTTTTGGGATTTTTTGGATGCAGATTTCTTCGATGACTTTCTCGAGTCAGGCTCTTTGGAAGACTTTCGAGACTCGTGTCCTCCCTTTTCCTCTGGCTTCTCCTCCTTCCTCGACGATCTTTTCGATGATCTACCGTATCCACCGGGAGGTGTCAGGGGTCTGGTGAACGAGAATTCGGGCTCTGGGGCTGGTTGATCATTTTTCGCATCGTCCTCTTTTTTGGGGGAAGACCCCTTCTTAGGGGACCCTGCGTCCTTATCGACGACCACGTGGAGAGTGTGGGTGCATGGTTTGTCTCCTGGAAAATTTGACTAATTTCGGCACTGAAAACGGGTCAAGGCACGAGAAATGCGTCAAGGCACCGAAAACGCATCAAGGCACCAAAATAGCGTCCATGCATCGAAAAATTCGCCTGGAAGGTCTATGGCGCTTTTTTCGTGCCTTGACGCATTTCTCGTGAAGAACAAAACTCACTTTTGAAGAAGAACAGCGCACAAATGACCCATGCGATGCAACTGACACAGCACACCAGAACTCCGACGATGATAATCCACCAGAACCACTGAAAAAATAAACGATTTTTGACATTTTTGCTGCCTCGGCGCATTTTCGGTGCCTTGGCGCACATTCAGTGCCTTGGCGCGTTTCTAGTGCCTTGGCGCGTTTCTGGTGCCTTGACGCACTTTCGGTGCCTTCTCAACCCACCTCCGGATAATTACTGTATCCTCCCTCGTTGATTTCGATACCCTCTCCTAAAATATACGTCCACACGACCTTCGAAGAATGGCGTACATTTTGGACAGTAGAATTGTCGGCGGTGGAGTTCAAAACATTTGCCGCCACTTTTCCACCTTTCTTGCTCATCGTTTTCCAAAATAATAAGATACTCGTATATCAAGTTTTTGGATAAGAAAAGTTAGAGGGGCGGGGCTTGAAAACGTGGAATATTTTTGGACACGTTGACCAAAAAATTCGAATACTTTCGAAATATTTTCGAACAATTTTTCTTTTCCAATGTGGGTCCCTATGAAAGAGGTCGATGAAGAAGAGGCGGGGCTTCTCTTGGGCTCTGAAAGTGGGTGGAGTACCTCTGCAATTTCGCTCTATTGCGAATTTTCAGAATCCCCGAATTCTGAAGTCTTCAAGTCTACGAACTCCAGGCGATTCACTAATGCGTAAGGTTCAAACCTCTTCATGAAATGTATGTCAAAAAAATTGCAGAAAACTTCTATTCTACACACTTTTCATCACTTCCGTTGTACTTCTTTTTGTGTTATTTGAAGTTTTTAGTTTTCGGAAGCCAGGTGAGCAGTTTTGAATTGAATTTTTGAGCTTGGCAGGTTAAGAGCTTCAAAATGAGCCCAAACACGACTAGGTTTGCTCCACTTTGAGTTTTTGGGGTCGTGCGTTGCGGTCGCGTCGCGTGTTCAGAGAGGAGCTGAAAAAAGAGAACAAACCTAGTCGTGTTGGGGCTCATTTTGAAGCTCTTATTTCACTGATTCTAAAAATCGCTTTAAAATCTTCAGAAATCCAAAATCCATTCGACTACTTCACCAATAACACTGGAAGGATTGAAAATTCTACAACCGCCGAAAATTGAACACTGACTCCTCAATATGAGCACAAAAGTCAATAAACTTGTTTAACTTTTTACTCAAAAAATTTCAGATCTTTTGAGCCTAAAATCAGCAGTTTCGGACATCGTCGAGCCGAGAAATGGGTCTGTAAAGTTTAGAGACGCAGACGGCTATACACTCTTCACCTTCGAACGCCTATATCTTGGCTCAAAATTGGGCTAGAAATTTATTTTTTCTTGGAAAATATTTTTCATAAAACTTCCTACATTTTGAGTCAAGAATCAAGTTGTTAACACGCCTGAGAGCCGAGATAGGACGCTTCAAAATTTAGTGAGAGACGCAGACAATTAGAATGATCATATCTCGGCTCACAATTGAGCTAAAAATTTGAGTCTCTTTGGAAAATATTTGTCTTAAAATTTCCTACATTTTGAGTCAAGAATCAAGTTTCTAGCACGTCTATTAGCCGAGATAGGACGTTTCAAAGTTTGGTGAGAGACGCAGAGTGTCTCGTCGTCTGCGTTCTCCACCTCCCGCACCATCTCTAGCGCGCCAACTTCAAATGACTGTATCTAGGCTCAAAATTGAGCTAGAAAGTTGATTTTTTTCACGAAATTGTAGCATTTTTTGTGCTGATTTTTGTAACAAAGGATCTGCTGATGTAGCTCATTCAGTAGTAAGGATATGTTTAGAAACGTGCTCACCCCGAAAAAAAATTTCAAACTCTACACGTTTCCATACTCCCAATCTTTCCCGAGTCTTTATTTCCTTCTCAAAATGTCGTTTACGGCGGATAATTCCACAAACGATGAGGTGCTCACTCATTTCGTAGGCAAGGGCATCATCATCAAAGAGCAGCCCACTATTAACTATCCGGGGGTAAGTAGCACTGAAAATGCGCCAACTTATCGAAATGAAGTTTTCAGTGGTTTCTATGGCTTATGGTCATCACCAGCGTGTTTTGCTGTCTGAGTTGTATGGTTTGGTTGGTTTCCTCGCTGCTCTTTTTGAGAAGTAGGTTGACGCGACTTCGGCGCCTTGGCGCACTTTCGGTGCCTTGGCGTGTTTTCGGTGCCTTGGCGCACTTTCGGTGACTTCGAGCATTTCTCGGGCCTTGACCCGTTTCCAGTGCCAAAATGAGTCAAACTTTGCAGGAGACAAACCATGCACCCACACCCTCCACGTGGTCGTTGATAAGGACGCAGGCCCTCCTAAGAAGGGGTCTTCCCCCAAAAAAGAGGACGATGCGAAAAATGATCAACCACCCCAAGAGCCCGAATTCTCGTTCACGAGACCCCTGATACCTCCCGGTGGATACGGTAGATCATCGAAAAGATCGTCGAGGAAGGAGGAGAAGCCAGAGGAAAAGGGAGGACACGAGTCCCGAAAGTCTTCCAAGGAGCCCGACTCGAGAAAATCTTCGAAAAAATCGGGATCCAGGAGATCGCAAAAGTCTGGCAGAGGGGGATCCAAGAAATCCCAAAAATCGGGATCCAAAAAGTCGCGAAAATCCGAGAGAGCTGATGGCGGGAGAGACGTGGCGGAGTACTGTATTCAGATGGATTCAGATGACGTCGTCGGGAATCAGAGTCCGAATCCGATGAAGGATGGGTGGTTTGAGAAGGTCTATCAGAAATTGAGACCTATCAGAAGGAGATTTTGAAATTTTCAGATTTCGCGCTCCATTTTCTTCTCGTCGGCAGACTAGAGAACTTATTGTTTGAATACATTTTATTGGTTTTTTCTCTTTGACAAACTTCACAAAAAACACGACGCAAACATTTTAATGTCTCCGACTCATATTCTGAATCTGTCTCCTGAAATCGATGAGCCACATTTTGAAGCGGTGAATAGTGTGGTCTTCTTCCACAACTCTTCTTGGTCTCGACTTTCCATATTTTGACCTCGGTGCCTTGGTGGTTGCTGGCTTGAAGGTTCCCTCCGGGATCACCTTGAACTCTTTGATGTCAGGGTTTGGGGTCTGAAAACTATAGATTTTCAACTTCTAGTTTAAAATTCAAATTTAGCTCATCAAGAGCTTCGAAATGAGTATAAACATGACTAGAATCGGGTAACTTTGAAATTTAAGGTTTTTCACTAAAAGTACTGTAACTTGATTAGTTTTGATCCAAATTCAAAGATTTTGCATTTTTCGAAATTGTCGTAACAAGAGCTTCAAAATGAGTATAAACATGCCTTATTTCGCTCAATTTTGAAATTTAAGATTTTCAAGGTTCCTTTAAACTGAAAATGTTTTTCAACCAAACCTAAGCATGATTATACTCATTTTGAAGCTCTCATTGAGCCTTATTCAACTACAATAGTCATTTTCCGAAATTCAAAATCACCCACCTTTTTCAAGTCGTCTACAGTGAATCCGTCGATGTCCGCCTTGGAAGTGAGTCCCAACTGATTGCGAAGACCCGTGGGACACTGAATGATCTTTTGCTCCGGGTAACATTTGCACTTTCCCAGACAGTCGAAGACATAGCCTAGAATAATAAGGAAAAGTTCGAAAAGTGATATTTTCGATGTACCTTGAACCGTCCAAATAATGAAGAAAAATAGAAAATTTCGAGTCATTTTTTGTGATAAAAAATGAAAAACTGGATGATTCTGAGGACCCGAGATGTTTTTTTTGGCTTTCAACAGCTGTGCTTTCTATTTTTATGTGTTTTCACTTCAATGACGTTAATGGGGACCAGGACCACCTGACCTTGGTTTTTTGTGGATTTTTGAAAAACTAATTTTGGATTCTATCTTTTCAAATTTGGATTTCAATCAACAATAAACAAAATATTCGTAATAAGCTCTTTATAAGCTTAAAAATGAGTATAAACAAGCCTAGGTTTGTTCGAAAAAAAAAATTTCGGAAAAAAATTTAAAGGCGCATAAAAAAGTTGAAAATTCAAAATTCTGCTTAGTGGGGCATGTGTATACTCATTTTGAAGCTGTTAACCTGGCAAATTCGAAAATCGTAAAATCTCAAAATTTGAACCATGTTTGACCTAGTTACAGTAGTTTTAGTGGAAAACCTCAATTTTCAAAATTAACCGAACCTAGTCGTGTTTATACTCATTGTGAAGCTCCTGAAGAGTTAAGGTCGATTTTCAATGTTTCACATAAAAATTCCTCATAAAAATTGGTATTCGATAAACTTGGGGGTTCAATGGGCCAAAAACCTGTCATGACTCATCAACAAGTACCTGGAACTCAACAATACCCTCAAAAAACATCATCATTTTCTCACTTTCACGTGACAAGGGTCCCCTAGAACCTTGGACCCCAATGACTCATCTGGAACTTCTCATGTTTTTTTCTCTCTACTCTCTCCGTAGTTTTTCACTATTCTCCTCGATGGCATGATGCTATGGGTAGATCAAGAAGAAGAGAAGAGAAAACAGTGTAAAAACGCGAAACAGCTGTTGTTGCCCTCTCTTTAAAATGAGGGGACCCCGAGGGGTCCACCTTCAGTGTGCTCACACCACAACAAGAAGCAATGCGTTCAGCTCTCTGGATTTTCCCGATTTTCTATTTAGCTCAAGGTGGGTGAATTGTACATTGTAGACAAATTTAACATTCAAATTTGAATTTAGCGGGGTTTCCTCTTCAAAATGAGTATAAACATGCAAAGAATCGAGAAACTTTGAAATTTGAGAGTTTTTTTCTAAAAGTACTGTAACTTGATCGGATTAGGCCCAAATTTAAAGATTTTACATTTTCTGGAATTGTCGTAATGAGAGCTTTAAAATGAGTATAATCATGCCTCGTTTTGCTCAATTTTGATATTTCAGATTTTTTGAGCCCCCATGCGCCTTTAAACTGAAATTTTTTTCCACCAAACCTAGGCATGTTTATATTCATTTTGAAGCTCTCGCTGAGCTAAACCCAAATTTCTACATTTCAGGCTACGTTTTCGACTGTCTGGACGATTGTGAATGTGATACTGAAGACGAGGTCATCCACTGCCACAATGGCGACCGCACGCAACTCCGTCTCCCACCTGGCGCTCGTCTTCGTGGATTCCCAGTCATCGGGTTGACCTATAATAAAATTGTGACTCTTCCAGACGAGGATGCTCTTTTGGCCAAGTTTCCAGATTTGAAGGTAAAAAAGTGTCGAAAAAATCTCTTGAAAATTTCACGAAACTTGAGCTATAAACCACTGACCTAGGGCATCTCGAGAGACGCAGACACTCTAACTTTCTGTGTCTCTCAGTCAAACCATAGACCTCATAAACCTCCCAATTCCAGGTCATCGACGTCGAGCGCAACCCAGACTTTGACTGCTCCACCATCGACAACTACGAGCACATCAAAATCGTGTCCGACTGCTTCAAGAACATCACGGAAATCTCCAAGGTCCCAAAGCTGTTCCGCCCAACCAAAGAGTGCGACTTGGCTTGCCAGACCTCGAAGCACTACGCCAAGCTTCATGAATACGTTTTGTCGCTTTGGGAGATTCTCAAGGACAAGTACGAGAACTTTGATTTGGATGTGAGTGTAAAATTTTTGAATTTAGCGCGTCGAGAGCTTCAAAATGAGTATAATCATGCCTAGATTTGAGGTTTATAGGTCAACATAGAGGTTTACAGGTCAACATTAAGGTTTATAAGTCAGCCTGTCTAGTTTTCTTGGCGAGACCAAAATGAGTATAAACATGACCAATTTCGGTTGACTTTGAAATTTGAGGTTTTCCACAAAAACTACTGTAACTGGGTCAAACGTAGTTTAAACTCTAAGATTTTACGATATTCGGATTTGTCAGGTTAACAGCTTCAAAATGAATATAAACATGCCCCACTTTGCTGAATTTTGAGTTTTCAACTTTTTGAGAGAACCCCATGCGCCTTTAAATTTTTTTTCCGAAAAAAATTTTTTGAAGAACCCTAGGCTTGATTATACTCATTTTGAAGCTCTCGACGTCACAAATTCAAATATCCTATTTTCAAACCCCCAAAAACCGAAGATTTTTAGTCCACCCTCCGCGACATCCAGGAATTCTTCACCATGATCGTGAAGAAGATCAACAACGTGTCCAAGGATCTTAACAGTCGTATCGAGGCCGCCAGAACGAAGAATCACCCGAAGCAAGTGACACCCATGCCAGAGCTCACCGAAACGTCGATCGCTTTGGATGGGGAGGAGACGGAGATTTGAATTCTTGAATGTTACCTTGAATGAAAATAAAGCTATGTTTTGATTTGGCTATGCCTCATTTTTGGGAGAGAGAGAGAGAGAGAGAGAGAGAGAGAGAGAGAGAGAGAGAGAGAGAGAGAGAGAGAGAGAAAGAGAGAAAGAGAGAGAGAGAAAGAGAGAGAGAGAGAGACGCAGACACTCTCTATCTCGTTTTCTGAGGAGAGCAGAGCGTGCGTCTCTTCGCAAGGTCACCCTCTGACCACCTCCAAGTCATTCCGTAATTCGAATCGACTATTCGTCTTCCAAGGCCCCATCATGTTGTAGGGGCCCCTTTTTATCGATTTTTTCAAAACTGTAAGTTGAAAACGAAATTTTCGGATGAAAAACATGTACATAATCCTGAATTTTCAGAATAATTCTATCCCTCAAATTTCCACCGAATGTTTCCGTCAAAAAAGTGGGGCTTTCCTCGCCTGTCTCAGAGGATCGTTCGAGTCGTCACAAAGATGCAGGTCAAAGGAAATGTGATCGACAACTTCTTCAAGATGAATGGAAAGGAGATTCCCGAAATGGAGTACACACACAAGATGATTCTGGTGTTCATCGAGGATAACAAGGAGGATGTGCTCACATCTGTAAAGATTGTCAGCGATAATAATAAATATCGACTGAAAGAAGGTTCGAAAACCTACGAAATCGATTCATCAGAAGTGAGAGCAGACGGTGCAGTGATAACGGATGTCATGAAGCATTTTGAAGGACGACACGCGTGTATTGCATCTTCAACAATCACGGATGCCGATGTTGTTCGTGGTATGATGGTGTGCTCGATCTCGGCAAAAGTATTGACCTCATTCAATCGCATGGACGCTTGTATATTGTGTTTACATTTATGTATTTAATAAATTTTAATATGAAAATCTATAAAAGTCAACAAGTAATGAAAGAACCCACTGGCTCGGACGGGAACCAATTTAGGGGTGAGAGAGGAACATGCAACTTGGAATTATCTTATCTCCAGAACCAAAACAGTTATCAAAAAGTTGTCAACTACAAAATTGCTCAGCTTAAAATTTCACATCTTTTTGTAGTTAACACCTTTTTGATAGCTGTTTGGGTTCTTGAGATATAGACGCTCAAATGTTGTGCTTCTTCGCAAGCCGTTCGGCGCATCTTCCATTGGCGCTGTCTACTTGTATCTTGCAAACCTTCTGGGCTAGCCTATTGCTCAGCATAAAATTTACACATTTTTGCAATCGACCGGTTTTTGATAACTATTTTCGTTTTTGACTAGAATCTCAGAATCTTTTGGAACCTCAGAATCTCAAAATCCCTCTCTGCGTCTCTCGCTCTTTCGCGAAACTTTGACTAGTCTCAACTCTTTTCTTAGACGTTCAACAGTCTTGATTTTGTGCTCAAAATGTCAAAAATCGTGGAAATTCGAGTCCTCTCGATTCCAATGACTCTGAAAACCGTTGAGATTCTCAGAACACAAAATTCTATGTTCTAAACCTCTCCAAGCCCAAACTACATTTGTGTTCATTTCCAATCTCTAGTCAACACCACGAAATTTTGTGGCCTCTTTGCGGCAAACAAATATAGAAAACTATTCGACGTCTGCGTCTCTTCTTCTCTCACACTATTTAATAGGTGTGGTCAACAGCGTGGGGAGGTGTATAAAAAAGAAAGGAAAGCAGTTTCAGTTTATCAGTTTTGTCAGTTTTCAACTATTCCAAAATAGAAATGTCGACCTCCCCTAGAAGCGTTGTGGTGACCGGTGCGAATCGAGGAATCGGTCTGACAATTGTTCAGGAATTGGTCAAGGATAAAGAGATCCAGTTGATTATTGCCAGTGCTAGAGATGTCCAGAAGGCTACTGTAAGTTTTCGTTGAAATTTCCGATTTTTTGAGCCAAAAACCACTCTTCTAGGTGGTCTAGAAGCCGAGATAGAGTACTTTGAATCTTCTAGTAGCTATAACTTGACTCATTATGACTTGTTTTTCCTGAAACTTTGACAATGAGTTTCTCTACATTTCATATAGTTCTCCAAGAAATTTCATGAGTTTTGAGCCATAAACCAGTGCTCTAGGACGTCTAGAAGATGAGATAAGCCTCCGGAAGCCTAGAGAGTAAGAGACGCAGACACTCTCACCGTCTGCGTTTCACACCCAGTGAAAAAAATCGAAGTCTCTTATCTCGGCTCCTAGAAGTCCTAGACCCCTGATTCTTCCACCATTCCCCCTCCATTCAGGACCTCAAAGCCATCAACGACCCCCGTGTCCACATCCTCCCTCTCGAAGTGACATGTGACAAGTCCATCGACACCTTCGTCGCTGAAGTCACCAAGTTGGTGGGATCCGATGGCCTAAACCTGCTTGTTAACAACGCTGGAGCAGCTTTTCCATACAGTACCAAAGGGGTAAGTTCGGAATGATCTGTGTGTCCAGATGTCCACATGAGATAGTTTTAGGAACCCAACCGAGCCGTGTTGGCTCAACAATTCGATGTGAACCTTATTAGCTTGGTGCTCTTGACCCAGAAACTTCTCCATTTGCTTCGAAGCTCCGCCTCCAAAACATCAGGCGATAAAATGTCAATCTCCCGCTCGGCAGTTATCAACATCTCCTCTGGCCTTGCCTCGATCTCTCAAAACAACTATGGGTCGGATTTGATCCCAATGTTGGGCTATGCAATGACCAAAACCGCTCTCAATCAATTCACCAAGACGTTCGCTATCGATGTGAAGGATGAGCACATTTTGAGTGTTGCCTTTGCTCCCGGATGGATCAAGACAAACCTGGGAGGTCCGAATGCGGAGTTGACGGTGAGAAAGTAGAGAAAATTTGAGTGGGGATGGAAAAAAGATGGAGGATTTTGGATGAGCGGGAGTCGAGATACAGTGGTGAGACGGCCAAGCACACTCTCGTCGTCTGCGTCTCTCACTGTCGGCAGGCGGCGAGAGTCGTCTCGTTGTCTCTCTAGTCGCCGCCTAGTGAGAGAGCCTCAAACTTCAAATCGATGTATCTCGCCTTAAAATCGAGCTAGAAGCCTGAATCGTTTACCGAAATGCTCAGTTTCTCTTCTATTTTCACGCTACCAATTTTCAGCTCGAAGAAGCCGTCCCAACCCTGGTCGCCAGTTTCTACAAACTCGACGCCTCTCACCACGGAGGATACTTCCAAAGGGATCTCACTGCTGTTCCATATTGATTTTTCATTGTGTTTTATTGAATAAAAAAGAACAAGTAAAGAGCACCCAATAGAATCAGGCGTTGAGCTCGCACTTCTTCTGCACCGCCATCGTTCGTCGAAGTGTGAATACGGTGAATATGGTGACAAGGGTGAGCATGAGGAAGGATAGAATGAAGAAGGTCTGGATTCGAGACTGGTTCAGACAGATGACCGGGGAGTGAGCGCCCTGGACAATAGCCAGGTGGGTGTGGTCTGAAAAGGGAAATTTTTGAACTGACCATGAGACCCAAAAAGTTCCTCACCTTCCTCTCGATCCTGCTTCTCTTCCAACTCGAACACCGTGATCTTGTTCGCCGCCAAATCCATGGTATCCGCTAGGTGTACCCAGTTGACTGTGGTCTTGTTGGTCAATCGATCAGATGCTCGGCGGGCTCGTCGATTGTTGAATTGGTTGTTGTTGTTGCTGGAGGATAGGGCGCTGAAGGAGCCAGATGGTCCGCAGCGAGGGGGCTGGAAGTGAAAATTTCAGGTTTATAGGAGTTCTGAGAGCCGAGATATGGGGATCTGAAGTTTGAGAGGAGACGCAGACGACGAGAGTGTCTGCGTCTCTTACTGTGGGCAGCTAGAGACGCAGACAACGAAACTTTAAACGTTCATATCTCGGCTCAAAATAGCCCTTCAGGTTTGGTTCTTCCACCATTCCTCTTGACTTCTTCCCAGTTTCCCTCTTCTCACTCACCGTTTTCCCATCGCACATTCCCTCGGTGTTCATACAGGTGCTCACCGCGCACTGGAAGTACGTCGAGATCTTGTCGGCGAACTTGAACGTGTTCACTTGAGCGTAGGCGATGTTGTTGGCCTTGTTGTAGGTCAAATCCGGCAGAATGAGTGGGTCGATGGCGCAGCCGTGCTCGTCGAGCAGAGGTTTACGCTCGTCGCCGTTGCCGTCGTCGACGAAGCACGAGTGGACGAGCATGGAGAACATGTCTGAAAATTTTGAAGATGAATAGTGAAAAAACGAAGGCTCCGGGAGTTCGGGGGGCGGAGATATGGGGGTTGGAAGTTTTGAGTAGAGAGCGAGAGACGCAGACGACGAGACACTCCATCTCGCTGGTGGCTGTGAGAGACGCAGACAACGAGAGTGTCAAATCTTCAAACGAGTTTATCTCGGCTCCCAGAGCAGCTAGAGCAACGAATTTTTTTTCAAAATGTTTCAAATTTTATTTCAAATCTATTGATAGTAAAATCATGCTTCGAGCTGCTGTACAAGCCAAGATATGTCCTCCAAAATCTCTGGCTAGTCTGCGTCTCACCTGATCTTCAGAGGCCTATATCTCGGCTCATAATGTACTTAAAAACATAACACTTGCTGTGGCAAATTTGAAATTTCATTTCAAATTTATCCGTCTAAAAATCGTGTTTGTAGCTGCTCTGGGAGCCAAATTAAGACCGCTCAAAGCGTGCGGCGAGAGCTCTATACCTTCAAACCCCAGTATCTCGGCTCAAAATTTAGTTACTCACCACTCTCACAATTCCACACATGATAGACTGTCTCTCCAACCTTGGCGTACTCCACAATTGGCCCAGTAATACTGTCTCGACGAACCGAATAGGTGCAGAGGGGCATCCGGGCGGTGTCGATGAGGTCGGTGGTTGGGAGCATGCTGAAAGTTGGGGATTACTGTAGGATTCTAACTGTCTGCGTCTCCACTCACCTCACATCGAACCGATTCGTCACCACCTTGTCGGCCTCCATGTAGAAGCAGGTGCATCGATAGGCGCGGTCGACTTTTGTGATGAATGTGGAGTGGAATGAGATGATGATCGTCATCGACATTTCCATACCGCGCTTCTCGGGTCCCAGCTGGAAAATTTTGCTCAGGGTTTCTGTAGGATTACTGTAGATGGGATACCATTCTCTGTCGTCGCATGTTGCAGGCGCCGTTTTCGAGCTCAAAGGTGACGTCTTTGGCTTGGCTGGTGACAAAGTCGCGGACACAGTTTTGCTGGAAATTTGAGTGGGTTTGGGTGCAGGAGGTTGATGGTTACTAAGTGTTGAGGTTTAGTGAAGGTCCAAGGTTACTGTAGGTCAAAGGTTACTATGGGTCTATGGTTACGTTAGGTCTATGGATACTGTGGGTCTAGAGTTACTGCGGATCAAGGGTTACTGTGGGTCTATGGCTACTGTGGGTCTAGGGTTACTGTGGGTTTAGGATTACTGTAGTTCTAGGTTACTGTAGGTCTATGATTACTGTTGGGCTAGGTTCACTGTATTTCTAGCTTCACTGTCAAGGTTAATGTAAGGTTTAGGTTACTGTAGGTCAAAGATTACTGTTGGTCAAAGGTTACTGTGGTTATAGGGTTACTGTAGGTTAAAGATTACAGTGGGGCTGGGATTACTGTAGGTTCAAGGTTACTGTAGATTTAAAATTTATGTGGGGTTTATGTCGCTGTAGGTCTAGGCTTACTGTAGGCCAAGAGTTACTGTAGGTCTAGACTTACTGTGTGTATAGGGTTACTGTAAGGGTAGGTTTAGGGTTACTGTAGATCTCGGATTACTGTAGGTCGAGGGTTACGGTACTTTTAAGTTTACTGTAGGACTAGGTAAGGTTACTCTACGCGAGAAGTACTGTGAATTCCTGGTTACTGTAGTTCTAGGAAAGCTACAGGTTTATGGTTACTGTATGCTCTGTAGGTCAAAAGTTACTGTACTTTCAAATTTATTGTAGATCTAGTGTTACTGTAGTTTTTAGGATCACTGTACCTTGTCGACCATCCCCTTGACAAATATCCGTCCATGGAATGGTCGCTGAGTTTTGAAGGTGAGCTTCACACGATCTTCCATACAATCGACCAGAGGGAGTTCTGGAAATTGGTTTGGGTTACTGTATTTTGAATGAAAAAAAAATTTCGAAAAAAAATTTTTTTTTTTTGAGATTTTCAAATTTTTCAATTTTTTCAAATGTTGTGATAGCAGTCTCTATTAGCGATCTACTATCAAGGGTTACTGTACCTGCAATTCCATTATCCAGAGTCGGTGGATCGACGGCGCGTGTCAACCTCACCAAGGCCACCAGTACTGTTGTTGTCAGGAGAATCATAATAGGGTTACTGTAGGGAAAATGAGAAGAGTAAAATGAACACCTCTCTCTTACCCACCCGTCATTTTATATGCGACCCCTTTTCAATAGGCTCCGCCCACTTTTTTTGCGTCGACGCTCCACTTCACCTTGAGCCGCCTGTTGGCCCCTAACTAAGAAATACATACCGACCACCACCACTATGATGAAGATGAAGATGATGAAGATGCACTTGTGTAATCGAGAATATAAAGTTTTGAAGGTTAGAAGGTTTTGGGGGGGGGGGGGGGGGGGGG
>LR546075.1:84285-175023 GCA_900536305.3 Caenorhabditis sp. 40 LS-2015 | reverse complement strand
GGGGGGGGGGTTGACATGGAAATATGGGGAATAATGTGTCTGGGTTAACCAACGGGGGAGCGTGGGTTAGCATGGTTTGGGTTACTGTAGGGTGAGAGCTACTGTGGATCTATGGTTACTGTAGAACAATGTAACCAATCACTTTTGATGAATTGATAATAGTGATTTTTTTTTCTCACACTTCCACCTTGAATCTGGTGTTTTTTGAGACCCTGAAAATTGAAATTTTGAAAAAAAAAATTTCAAGATTTTTCTAAAAATTATCTTTGTACAGCTTTTTTTTGACCTTGCAGTATTTAGATTTGGCTCAAAGTTCATAACTTGCGGTTCAAATTTTTGGAAAAATTTTTTCGGAAAAAAAATTTTGGATTTGAAAATTTGTTTTTTTTTTGGTAAACTTAGAGTCTTTTGGGTTTTTTGAATCGAAATTTGAAATTGGAGCGTACTTTCTGCCAAAATGTCAAACCCTACAGTATTGCAAAATACACTACAGGGAGATTTTGAAATTTGAAAAACTGAAAATTTTTTTTTCAAAATTTCCGAATTTTCATTCAAATTACAGTAATCCTTCAAATCTACAGTAATTCTACACTACCTCAAAGAACTACAGTAACCCAATTGACCAATTTACAGAATGCTCCGAGTTACAGTAATCCTAAAGCCTACTGGAACCCTAAAACTTCAGTCACTCTAGGAACTACAGTCACCCATTAAACCACAGTAACCCAATAATCTACAGTAGCCCATCAACCTACAGTAACCCTTCACCCCCAGTAACCCAAATATAGGATTCCTGTACCTCTTGCAGGTTACTAATGTTCATTCTCAAAATCTGATCTCTTCCTCCCTAAACTTTTGATCCCCCCAACCATCCCATCACATCATCTGTGTTTACCCAGAAAATTACTCCATAAAAAACCCACATGACCAAAGAGTAAGGGAAAATGGAGAATCCGTGTTATCCAAATAATACACCTCTCCCGGATTTGCAACTTTCGAGATTTCTCGCCCTTTTTCTTCTTTGCAAGCCATGAATTTGACCTACTATGTATGTATCCATGTAAACCTCCTCCCCCTCCAGGGGGTCCCCTTATGAGTAACAAGAAGTGTCCTTCGTTTTTGTTTACTTTACCTATACCCTTTCGCCCTCTCCCCAAAGAATAAGAGAAAAGAAGAAGAAGAAGAGGAAGACACTTTGGCCAAGGATAAGTAGAATAATATGTATATGAGGAATTCGGAATTCTTGAAACTTGGGATTCAGAAAGGTTTATTAATAGGGAAGAATAGACAGATCTCGCAAGAAGTAGCCGCCGTGGTGAGAGGCGTTGAGTTTGTAGAAACTAGCGACCAGGGTGGGAATGGCTTCTTGGAGCTGAAAGAAAAAAATAGAAGAAAAACTGAGTATTTTGGTGAAAGAATCGTGTTTCTAGCTCAATTTTCAGGCGAGATACATCGATTCGAAGTTTGACGCTCTCTCACTGGGCGGCGACTAGAGAGACGCAGACAACGAGACGACTCTCGCCGCCTGCCGACAGTGAGAGACGCAGACGACGAGAGTGTGTCTGGTCGTCTCACCACTATATCTCGGCTCCCGCTCATCCAAAATCCTCCATCTTTTTTCCATCCCCACTCAAATTTTCTCTACTTTCTCACCGTCAACTCCGCATTTGGACCTCCCAAGTTAGTCTTGATCCATCCTGGTTCGAAAGCCGCTGTCAAAATGTGCTCATTCTTCACATCGATAGAGAATGTCTTGGTGAACTGATTGACTGCGGTCTTGCTCATTGAGTACGCCAAAATTGGCATCATATCCGACCCAAAGTTGTTTTGAGAGATCGAGGCAAGGCCAGAGGAGATGTTAACCACAGCAGAGCGGGAGATTGACATTTTGTCTCCTGATGTTTTGGAGGCGGAGCTTCGAAGCAAAGGGAGAAGTTTTTGGGTCAAGAGCACCACGCTGATGGTGTTGACGTTGAATTGCTCAGCCAAAGCGGCTCGGTTGGGTTCCTAAAACTATCTCATGTAGACATCTAGACACACAGATACTCCCAAGCTTACCCCCTTGGTACTATATGGAATCAAGACTCCAGAATTGTTGACGAGTAGGTTGAGGCCATCAGATCCCACCAACTTGGTGACTTCAGCGACGAAAGTGTCGATGGACTTGTCACAGGTCACTTCGAGAGGGAGGATATGGACACGGGGGTCGTTGATGGCTTTCAGGTCCTGAATGGAGGTGGAGTGGTGGAAGAATCGTGGTTTTAGGACATTTGGGAGCCGAGGTGAGAGGTTTCAAAACTAGACTTTCTGGGGCACAAGACGTAGACAGTTAGAGTGCCTGCGTCTCTTATTCTCTGGGCTCCCAAATAGAAGAACCCATATCTCGGCTTCTAGACGTCCTAGAGCACTGGTTTATGGCTCAAAACTCATGAAATTTTTTGGAGAACTATATCAAATGTAGAGAAACTCATTATCAAAGTTTCAGGAAAAACAAGTCATAATAAGTCAAGATAAGCTACTAGAAGATTCAGAGTACTCTACCTCGGCTTCTAGACAACCTAGAGAGACGGTTTTTGACTCAAAAAATCGGAAATTTCGAAGCAAACTCACATTAGCCTTTTGGACATCTCTAGCACTGGCAATAATCAACTGAATCTCCTTATCCTTGACCAATTCCTGAACTATAGCCAAACCGATTCCACGATTCGCACCGGTCACCACAACGCTTCTAGGGGAGGTCGACATCTCTCTTTTGGAATAGTGGAAAAATGAAAAAAATAATGCATGTAAGTCAAAGATTTTCTTGCTTTATATACACCTTTGCCTCTTCTTTTCTGACCGCCACTTGATAATAGTGTGTAGACAGAAGAGACGCAGACATCGAAAGTCACAAAATGTGTTGTTTGTTTTCTAGAGAAGGGCACAAAATTTCGTGGTGTTGACTAGAGATGGGAAAAGGACACAATATAGTTTGGGCTTGGAGAGGTTTAGGACATAGAATTTTGTGGTCTGAGAATATTTGAAAAGTTCGGAATGATGGAGACGAAAATTGAGACGATCTCAGTTCAAATTAGGCTAGGCTGGCTGGAATTTTCAAGTTGTGAAACCAACACGTTGAAGGAGGCAAATGATGCATCTATTTATTTAACCTGGACCTTCAATCAATACGGAATGACAGTAAGATCCCTTTGGAAGTATCCTCCGTGGTGAGAGCCGTTGAGTTTGTAGAAACTAGCGACCAGGGTGGGAATGGCTTCTTGGAGCTGAAAGAAAAAAATAGAAGAAAAACTGAGTATTTTGGTGAAAGAATCATGTTACTAGCTCGATTTCAAGGCTAGTTATGGGCGATTGAAGCTCGGGTCAGAGAGTGAGAGACGCAGACAACGAGAAGACTCTCGCCGCCTGCCGGCAGTGAGAGACGCAGACGACGAGAGTGTGTCTGGTCGTCTCACCACTGTATCTCGACTCCCACTCATCCAAAATCTTCCATCTTTTTTTCATCCCCACCCAAGTTTTCTCTACTTTCTCACCGTCAACTCCGCATCAGGTCCTCCCAAGGCAGTCTTGATCCATCCGGGAGCAATGGCAACACTCAAAATGTGCTCATCCTTCACATCGATAGCGAACGTCTTGTTGAACATGTTGACAGCGGTCTTGCTCATTGAGTAGGCCAGTTTTGGGATCAAATCCGACCCATAGTTGTTTTGAGAGATTGAACCGAGTCCAGAGGAGATGTTAACTACAGCAGAGCGGGAGATTGACATTTTGTCTCCTGATGTTTTGGAGGCGGAGCTTCGAAGTAGGGGGAGAAGTTTTTGGGTCAAGAGAACCAAACTGATGGTATTGATATCGAATTGTTGGGCCAGAGTGGAACGGTTTGGTACCTGAATCTGCCCTTTCAAAACTTCTGGTAGGGTCCAGAAACCTACAAATTTGGTACGGTAATCCAAAGCCGTTCCAGCATTGTTAACAAGCAGGTTGAGACCATCGGATCCCACCAACTTGGTGACCTCGGCGACGAAGGTGTCGATGGACTTGTCACAGGTCACTTCGAGATGGAGGATGTGGACACGGGGGTCGTTGATGGCTTTGAGTTCCTGAAATGAGGTAGAGTGGTGGAAGAATCAGGGTTCGAGGACATCTGGGAGCCGAGATAGAAAACTTTGAAGACAGTCGTCTGCGTCTTTCTAAGGCACGAGACGCAGACAGTGAGGGTGTCTGCGTCTCATTCTCTCGTTGAGTTGAAAGAACCTTATCTCGGCTTCTAGACGTCCTAGAACACTGGTTTATGGCTCAAAATTTGTGAAATTTCTTGGAGAATTTTATAAAATGTAGAAAAACATATATTCAAAGTTTCAGAGAAAACCATTCATAATGAGTCGAGATATAGCCACTAGAAGTTTCAAAGTACTCTATCTCGGCTTCTAGACAACCTAGAGAACCGGTTTTTGACTCAAAAAAATCAAAAATTTCAATGAGAACTTACAGTAGCCTTTTGGACATCTCTAGTACTGGCAATAATCAACTGGATCTCCTTATCCTTGACCAATTCCTGAACAATTGTCAGACCGATTCCACGATTCGCACCGGTCACCACAACGCTTCTAGGGGAGGTCGACATCTCTATTTTGGAGACTATGAAACTCGCAGTTTTTCCGTCGTTTTATATACCTTCACCGAGACAGTGTAAAGTGTGCAGAGACCCAGAGAATTTGTGACATTTTTTGATGATAAACACAAATGTAGTTTGGGTGTGAAGAATTCTATGACATTTGGTCATAATTTTTCTGTGGCTTTCGATTTTTTTCTTATTATAAACGTTTTTTTTTTGTTTTTTCGACATTCTGCAATGCCGAAAAACCGGAAAAAATGCGTCAGTCCGATAGAGCGCGTTTGCACACTGCACACATCTCCCCTCCCACTTCGCGCTCTCTCGCTTCTTTTTCGTTCTTTTTTCTTCGATTTTTCTGGAGGATTTTAACTCATTTTTCTCGCCATAATAAACACACTATTATCAGGTTCAAAAATGACATTCGTCGCGATGAAATTCGTCCGCCCGCGAGAGCACCTGAACGCGTCGACGCACGACGAGAAGCGAGAAGTGTTTCATGAAAAACTGAACGCACTTTTCATGGAAATGTGTGTGGAGAACAATATGGATCCGGATGCGGTGCTCAACATGTCATGCTTCCAGGAACTCGTCAGTCATCTGAATCCCGAAGCCAGATTGCCGAAGAAGGTGGGCGATTTTTTTTTGAAAAAATTTGGGGGAAAAAATTTCTTTCGAAGTTTTTTTTTGTCAAAAATGTTGAAAAACTACCTAGTAAGCAATTCTTAATCGCTTGAAAACTGTCTAAAAATTTTTTTCATAAAATTTTTTTTGAAATGTTTATGAAATTTTTTGAATTTTTTTTTTGAAAACCAAATCTATCCGTATAAAATCAAAAATCTAGACAAATCGAAATGGGTGACTGACTCAAAAATTGAAAAATTTTCCATTTTTGAATTTTTTTTCTGAAAATTTTTCAGAGATACATTTTTTTAGTTTTTCGAAGAAATTTTTGCGGAAAATCCAAAAGGACGCATTTCCAATAGAATTTCAAACAATTCTAGCCAAAAACCAGCTCTCTAGGCCCTCTGGGAGCCGACATAAACCTCTTCAAAGCTTCTGGCAAGAGAGTGAGAGACGCAGGCTCTCTCACTGTCTGCTTCTCTCCGCTTCCAACTTTGAACCCCTGTAACTCGGCTCTCCAGCATCCTAGAAATGTGATTCTTTTTGAAATAGATTTCAAATCAAATTCCAAATCATTTGAGCCAAAAACCAACTCTGTAGCATATCTGGGAGCCGAGATAAACCTCTTCAAAGTTTCGAGGCTAGAGAGCGAGAGACGCAGACACTCTTTTCGTCTGCGTCTCGCGAATTTCAAACGACTCTATCTCAGGCTCTATAGACCTAAAAGTTTTTCAGCTCCCCCAGGAAGCCCCGCCCACACCCCACGAGATCGATCCAGAGGAAACTTTTGAGGAGTATCTGAAGAAAATCGATGCCGAGAAGAAGTCGTCTGCGGACTCTGCTCCAGACACTTGCATCGAACGACCCGTGATCAACGTGGCACCTTGTATCATTTGCAAGACTCAAATTCAAACCCATCAAAGTGTCCTCATGACCATCAACGATGCGACGAAAGTGTTGATGGCCGCAGTCATCGGAGGTCCCATGCCAAGACAGGAGGCCGAGAATACGATCAAGCTGCATCCGCTGAGAATGTGCACCGAGCATGTGGATCAGGTGGTGAGTTTTGGGTTCAAAAATCAGGTTTCTAGCTTGTCGGGGAGCCGAGATACATAGATTTGAAGTCTTGCAAGAATGACATTGCGCGCAATGTCAAAATCCAAAAATTACAATTTGGAGCAATGTCAAACTTTAAAAATGGACAATGCGCGCAATGACACAATTCAAAGAATGACATTGCGCGCAATGTCAAAGTCCAAAAATTGACATTGCGCGCAATGTTATTCAAAATCCGAAAATGACATTGCGGCACAATGTCAAAATTAAAAAAAAATTACATTGCGAGCAGTGTCAAAATCCAAAAGACACTCTCGCTGTCTGTGTCTCTCGCTCTCTTGCCAAAAACTTTAAGGAGGTTTATCTCGGCTCCCAGGTGAGTTAGAGAGCTGGTTTTCGGCTAGAATTGCTCAGGATTTTCGACCAACTAATTTCAGCACGAATGGATGTGCAAAGCGATCGGAGCGAGCTGTGTGACAGAGGTGGAGAGTGCTCCAGTCGCCCTGGTCCTGGAGGCTGTTCAACTATACCGACGGATCAAGGGCGTTCGAGACATTCACGACGGAAAAGTGCCGTCGAACACCGCGTTGGGATCGTTCAAAATGGCTCTCAAGATCTACTATAGGAATTACGTGCCACGGAGAAAGCAGCGCAAGCCGAAGTCGAGTCAGTATGTTAATATGCAGGAGTTGATTAAGAGGGTGAGTTTGAAGATGGTTGAGGGTCCGCGCAATGTCATTTTTTGGGATTTTGACGTTGCTCGCAATGTCATTTTCTGGATTTTGACATTGAGCCGCAATTTCATTTTTGGGTTTTTGACATTGCTCGCAATGTCATTTTTCGATTTTGACATTGCGGCGCAGTGTCATGTTTTGGATTTTGACATTGCGGCGCAATGTCAAATTTTGGATTTTGACATTGCTCGCAATGTCATTTTCTGGATTTTGACATTGCGCACGCTGCATTGTCATTTATCAGATTTTGACATTGCTCAGTTCTGATCTTTCAGTGCCCGATCAACATGCCCCTCCGCGACTATCTCCGCGAGAAGAACGTCCTTCTGACGCCGAAGGACGAGAGAAGTCTTCTCTCGTCTCTGAAGATCCCCAAAAATCGTGTTCCACCCACGCGACGGCCCAGGAGAGAACCCCATCCGAATCCTCTTCAGACCACCTACGATCCGCTGGCGTCGTATATTGGCAAAGCCATCTCGGCAAGGTCGAAGCTGGTTGTTCGAGGTCGAGGCAGTCAGAGAGGTGAGGTTTAGGTCGACCCGGATTTTGACCTCAATTCTTAACCTCAAACCTCAGGTCTGGTGGGTCGACCTCAGGTCTCAGGTTTAGACCTCAGACCTTAGTCGACCTCAGCTCGGCCTTTGGTCGACCTCTATGCAGTCGAATTTTGACACTGTTCGCAATGTCACTCCTTGAATTTTGACATTGCGCTGCATTATCGTCTCTTGGGATTTTGACATTGCTCGCACACCAAAATTAACCTTCATTTTCAGCCCGCATCTTACAACAACTGAAGCGAATTGCTCACAATCCACGTGGCCCCAGCACCTCTTCATGGTCAGATCATCCACCAACCCTTTTCCCTATGATTGACTCCACCCACAACTATAACAATGAGCAATTCGTATACGATGCTCGTGCTCCCGCTGACAACACCCATGAGTATGACCCGGGGTATATGGAGCAAAAACCCGACCTCATCGATGGTGTCAATGAGCCAAAGGAGCCCAAGGAGGAGCCCATGTGGTGATAATACTTTTTTTGTTTACAATAAACTTTTTTTTCCAAATTTTTTTTCTTCGAAAAATTTGAGTTTTCAGCCTTTAAAACTTGTTTTAGAGCTTTTTAACCTCGAAAAATGAGCTCAGGGACCCCGAGAACCCCCAGAAAACGAGTTTTTGAGCATTTTTGGAAAAAACGTTCCAAGTGGCGCAGTGGGATTTTCCACCTGAAAATCTGGGAATCTCACTACCCGGGTTCGAGTCCGACTCCCTCCAAACTCTTTTTGCTTCTTTTTCCGAGCATTTTTCGAGTGAAAATAAAACTTTAATCATCATCTAGCTCAAAATAAGTGTAAGTATACATCGGGGGACAAAAAATATGGCAAATTTTTCGGGTAGAAAATGCACAAAAGACTAGTACGAGGAACATTTTGACAAGAATTAGGGATTAATCTCATTGGGAATTCGAGAAGAATCGGGAACTGTTTGGAGAGGACTATGGCAATTTTGAGTGACTGGGAAGAAAAAACTGAAAAAAATCTGAAAATTTGAAAATTTCGGAAAAATCGAAATTTTCAAAAACGGGTTAGTACGGTCTAAAAGGGTTAGAAAAAGTGTCTAGAATCAACTATAACGGATAATAAGAGGGGAAAAAGAAGTGAAAAGAGGGGTTCAAGCTGCTCAAACTGGGAGAAAAAGGGGGCGTGGCCTAGGCTACAGTAATCTACAGTAGTACAATCTATTCGAAACGCTGATGCGACTCCTCGGCGCCTCTCTCGATTTGATATCTCATCATTTCGGAGATTTTTCGCGCACGCTCCTCGGCCTCTTCCTTCTCCGCCTCGATCTCCAGAAGACGTCGTTCCTCGGCTTCCGCCGCTTTCTGGCGTTGGATTTCTGCAAAACGCGATAGTTAGCGGGTCTGGATGAAGTCCGATAGGTTTGAAAGTGTTGAAAATGAGCTTGAAATTGAATTTTGGACCTGGTAAGCCTAGGCTTATCCTTTGACTTTTTGAAGTCTAAAAATCGAATTTTCTAGGCTTAAACATAATCTAAACCCTCTGAAACTGCTAAAAAACAACTCAAAATGACTTTTTAGACCTTGAAACCCCCTCAAAATGAGTTTCCGAGCATTTTCCAAAAATCGGTCCCCCATGGCTCAGTGGGATTTTCGCCGAAATTTCTGGGAATCTCACGACACAGGTTCAACTCCGACTGCCTCAATTTTCTTTTTCCAAGTTTTTCTTTATCGTTCTGGGGGTAAAAAACTTCGCTGAGCTCATTTCCAACACTTTCAGAACCTGAAAACCTCATTCAAAGCCTCAAAAAGCTCACCCAGATCCTTCAACCGCTTCTCCTCCTCTCGCTTCACTCTGGAGACGATGGCGGCGATGAGCGCGGCTCCACGACCCGATCCGTCTCCGGTTTGGACGATTTTAAACTGGAAAAATGCTCAGGGTTGTGGTGAGCAATTCTTGCGATGAATCCGAAAAACTCACATCAAGTCCGGGGTCGAGAAGCTCGCGAATCTTTTCGCATACCCAATGATTGAAGAACGGATGGTATTTGTAGGTGGATCCGTCGATGGCGACGAGCATGTTCGGCCGGCGGACTCGATTCAGAACACAGGCGATGGCTGGAAAAGGTTTGAAATTCGAGTTTGGAGCGGAAAAATTTGGCGGGAAATTTGAAATTTTCAAATGTTCAGAATCCTCCAGAGACCTCCAGAATATTCCTGAGACCTCCAGAGACCTTCAGAATCCTCTAGAGTCCTCCAAAATCATCCAAGACTCTTCAGAATCCTCTAGAATCCTCCAGAGACCTCTAGAATCCTCTAGAATCCTCCAGAATCCTTCAGTATTCTTCAGAGACCTTCAGAGACCCCCAGGACTCTTCAGGATCCTCTAGAATCCTCTAGAATCATCTAGAACAGTCTGGGATTCCCCATGAGCCGCCAGAATCCTTCAGAGACCTTCAGAATCTTCCAGAGACCTCCAGAATCCTCTGAAATCCTCTAGAAGCCTCCAGAAACTTCCAGAATCTTTTAGAATCCTCTAAAATCCTTCAGAATGGAATCGTCTGTGATTCCTCATAATCCTTAAGAGACCTCTAGAATCCTCTAGAA
The DNA here is from genome assembly GCA_900536305.3 of Caenorhabditis sp. 40 LS-2015. Lineage (NCBI taxonomy): Eukaryota > Metazoa > Nematoda > Chromadorea > Rhabditida > Rhabditidae > Caenorhabditis > Caenorhabditis tribulationis. The sequence goes on along the minus strand of LR546075.1, from coordinate 164,874 downwards.
TCTTCCAGAATCCTCCAGAATACTCTAGGAACCTTCTGAACCCAAACTTTCTAGTTTCTCGGCTCAAATTCGCTGAGAAACCCAAAATTTCGGGTCATTTTTCCTCAGAATCGTTCAATTTTTTCGATTCTCTCACCAGCAGCGGCCAAATTCGCACTCCTCCTCGACACGACGACACAAACTTCACGGAGCAGCAGCATATCGCTGAACGTGGCTCCCTCAATGCCCAGCTCGTCCATAATTTGGCGAGTGTTGCTGTAGACTCCACAGTCGTCGCTGAAAAAGTAGATGGTCCATTTTTTGGGCGGGAAATTCAAAAAAAAAATTGGCTGTAAACCTCGAAAATCGACCGATTCTGGGACTCACCAAATTGACTTTTTTTTCCCCCAAAATTTCAATTTCCCGGGTAATTTTTGGGCGGGAAGTTCAAAAAATCACTTACCAGAACTCAAAACCTTCGTTTTCCATCATTTTTCGACTTAAAATAGGCCAAAAATGAGCCGAAACCCCTAAAAAACTCACTGCAAGATCTCAGAGATGTATTTGGTGGGAAAGGTGTTCCTGGTTCGGAGCATCTTCGATCCGATTCCATTGAACAATACCTTATTCTCGCAGAGACGTTCCAGGACGAGGCGGACGAGCTCTCCCATGCACATACCGGCGATCAGCTTGTCGAGACTGAAAATGGCGGGAAATTTGAAAATTTCGGCTTGAAAATGCTCAAAAACCTCATTTTCTGGGTGGAAAATGATCAAAAATGGTCTAAAATGCTCCAAAAAACGTCGAAACCCCTATGCTCAATCTCGGAGCATTTTGAGCCAAAAATCATGAAATTGGACCTATTTTTACTCAGAAAAAAGTCTCCCGAGCTCTTTTTTGGTCCATTCTGGCTCAAAATTGCTCCTAGAAGCTAAATTTTGGAGCATTTTTGAGCCAAAACCCATGAAAATTGAGCAATTTTCGACCGGTTCCAGGTCAAGATGCTTCATTTTTCTCGAATTCCGTCTCAAAATTCGTTGTGATTGTTCAATTTCAGCCTAGAACGGCTTAGAATGCTTCAAATTCAACCAGAACCAGGTGAGCCTTCAGCTCTCAATTCTGGAGCATTTTGGAGCCAAAAACCATGAAAACTGGCCAATTTTCCTCATTCAAATCCCATTTTCAGCTTAAAATGGCTCACAATCGAAATTGGTCCATTTTGACGCAAAATGGCTCAAAATGCTCCAAACTTCATGAATTTTGGCTCAAAATCTCGCTTTTTCCGCTGAAAAAGTCAAAAACAGGAAGAAAAACTCACGAATTCACCCCGGGATGATCGGATTTCGAGTCGACAATCTTGTCGTACCGCGTGAAGATATAATCCGCCTCTCCGTTATCACCGAATCCTCCCCATTCCGTATCGATGATCATCTGAAAAAATGGGGAAAAAGTTGGCGGGAAATTCAAATATTTTGAAATTCCGGCCAAGTTTCCGATGGAAAATCTCGATTTTTGGCTCAAAAATCACAAATTTCGGCTAAAACCATCATTTTTTATCAAAAATTTCGATTTTCAGCTCAAAAAATAGCCTACCGTCTTGTGATTGTAGTCCTCGGTGGCGTTGGCGAGTCCGTGGACGATCTTCTTTGACGATTCCATGTAGGAGGCGTTGGTTCCGGTGCCTGGAAGGATTTCAGGGGGTTTTCAAGGGTGAAAAACTCAAAAATCCGGGTTGAAAATGGCTCCATAATGGTCCGAACAGTCGAAAACAAGCATTTGAGCTTGAAAATTCAAAAAAATGAGGTCAAAATGAGCCAAAATCGGGCTCAAACTGTCGAAAATCGGTCAAATTTGACCACAACCGATTTGGAGCATTTTGGAGGTTTTCAGGGGTGCAAAACTCAAAAATCAGAGCTAAAAATGGTCCCAAACGCTCCAAAATAGGTAAAATCAAGCTTTTGAGCACAAAAATCATCAAAAAATCGGTCAAAATAAGCCAAAATCGGGCTCAAACTGTCGAAAATCGGTCAAATTTGACCACAACCGATTTGGAGCATTTTCGAGGTTTTCGAGGGTGAAAAACTCAGAAATCTAGCTGAAAATGGTCACAATTTCGATTTCTGATGATTTAGAGCATCAGAAATCATTAAAAATTAGCCAAAATAGTCCGAATTTGGCCAAGATCAATTTCGATTCAAAATCCTTCGTTTTGGACCAAATTTTTTGCCCTTTTCGAATTTCCCGCTCATTTTTTCCCAAATTTTTCCAATTTCCAAGCTCCTCCCACGCACCAATAATGACTCCAATATCACAATGACCGCCCGCTTCGTAGGCGGCCGCCACCATCGTTCCCACTGTGTCGTTGATCAACGCGACAATGTTCACTTTGACACGTCCGTCCCGCTTGATGGCGTCCTCCAGAAGCTGCACGACGTCTTCGCCAACGCATCCCGTCGCCGTCACTCCTTTCGTCCATCTGGAAACGTGAAATTCAGCGATTTCGACGGATTTTGAACCAAAATTCATGAAATTTGATGCATTTTGAGCCATTTTGCTTCAAAATTGAGCAAATTTGACGGGTTTTGAGCCAAAATTCATGAGTTTTGGAGCATTTTGAGCCATTTTAGGTCAAAATCGAGTAAATTTGACGGATTTTGAGCCGAAATACACCGAAATTGAGCGATTTTGATGAATTTTGAGCCGAAATTCATGAAATTTAGTACATTTAAGCCAATCTAGGGTCAAAATTGAGCAATTCTCACATTTTTCCGACCCGAAATCACTCAAATTTCATGATTTTTGGCTCAAAATGCTCCGAAATTGAGCCCTACCTGAGCAATGTGGCTGATCTGAGCCCGGTCTGATCGCACGGATAGGAGAAGGTGAAGCCGACGGGTAGGCACTCGTCGGCCAGCTCTCGTTCGATGAGGAAATCACACAAGGCTTTGGCAATGTAGTCGAAGAGCTGGAAATGAGGAGTGTGGATTCTGGAGACGTCAGGTTCAGGCGATTCAGAAGACGTGAAAATTCGGGAAATTTTGAGCCATTTTCGGTCATTCTAGGTCATTTTGATCCGAAAATTGACATTGCGGCGCAATGTCAAAACCCGAAAAATGACATTGCGCCGCAATGTCAAAATCCAAAAAACTTGAAAATCCGCTCAAAATTCGAGAATTTTAGCTCATTTCATTCGATTCTCGTCCAAACTTCCCGCCCAAAAACCCTAAGGCTCCGCCCACCTTCTCGCCGGTGCCATGCATCGCCGCATTGGGCATTCTCGTGTTGAACTGTTTCGTGCGCATCGGCTCGCCGGGTTCCAGCTCCATGAGCATCACACGCAGATTTGTACCGCCCAGATCCATGGCCACGAACTTTCCGCGTTCTGGAAGAGATAGTGAGTCTATTTGGGTCATTTTGAGTCATTTTGAGCCAAAATTAAGCCATTTTGGGGTCATTTAGAGCCAAAAATGAGCCGTTTTGAGTCATTTTAAGCCAAAATCGGACAATTTTGAGTCATTTTGGGCCAAAAATAAGCAATTTTAGGTCAATTTAAGCCAAAAAGAAGCTATTTCGAGTCGTTTCAAGCCAAAAATGAGCAATTTCGGGTCAATTTAGGCTGAAAATGAGCCGTTTTGAGTCATTTCAAGCCAAAATTTGACTATTTTGAGCCAGTTTAAGCCCTGGGCTTGTTTTTCTCCAGTAGTCTGAAGTAGGGTCATTTTCAGTGGTTTTTCACGATTCTAGAGGTGAGGTTTTGGGTTCGTGAGAGTTCTCTAATTTCAGCCAATTTCAATGATTCTGAGCTTATTTTCAGCCTATTTTGAGCCATTTTGAGCCATTTTGAGCCATCTCAAGCCCCGGGGGCTCGTTTTTTCCACAGAATCCAAAATCAGCCATGATTATACTCATTCGAGAGCTCTCGTCGCGTGGAATTCAAAAATCGACGTCTCCAAACCCGAACCTTTTCCATTAGGCAACTCGGGCACAAAAGAGGGCAGCATGGCGATGGTGGACCTGTCGAGACCCGACTCGAGTCCTCGATCCATGTTGTCCGACATGTGCGACATCATTCGTCGCAGCGTCGTGTTCGACAGCTTGAATTCGGCCATCACTGATTCGAGCTGAAAGAGAAAATTTGATTTGGTGGCCGAGGTTTTGCAGTGGGGGGAATTCTAGGCCATGGAGGTGAAATTTATGGTTTCCGGTCGTTTTTGGGAGTTTTCCACTGGTTTTTGAGGGGAATTGACCTCAAAAATGGTCGAAACAGCCCCAAAAAAGACTATAATGGCCTAGTTTGGGATTCTAGGCAATGTATCGAGAAAGTTAGGCCAGAAGTTTGAAATTGAGCATTTTTGCCCCGTTTTTCTGGGTTTTATTCTGCTTATTCATCGGATCGTTCTCCTCTACGTCACTGTGGCCTAGGTTTCCGATTTGATGGCCTAGAAACTCATTTTTTGGGTTTCTAGGCCATCAGACTGATTTTCCTAGTTTTGCATGGTTTTTCGGGAATTTTTCGAGATTTTTTCGGATTTTTCAGTTAGTTTTCAAGGTTTTTCGGCTAGCTTTTTGTAGAATCCACGATTTCCGCCAAGTTTTAGCCTAAAATCTCCAAAATCCTAACCGAAATCGACTCCTCATTGAGCTGCTTGGCCATCTTGGCCAACGGCGTCGTCGGCGCACTCCTCGGACTCTTTTTGCCATTCTTGGTGCTGCTCTGTGAGCGCCATAATCTGCAGAAATTTTTTTTTGTTGGAAAAATTGAATTCTCGAAAAAAAAAATTTTTTCACAAAATTTTGCAACTTACCGATATTGAATGCCGAGTTCGATGATACCCAGCATTGTGATTTATTTTTTGGGGTCTGAAATTCAATAATGAAAAAAAAAGAAAAATCTAGATTTTATTTGCAAAATAACAAAAAATAGAAGGTTTATCATGAGATTCAACAGCACAACATTGAAAATTGTCAATATTTTTTTTTGAAGAAGAATGACGAACGGAGACGCAGACATCGACGAGGGGTGGCTTCAGCAAAAACAGAAGAAGATACGAAGTTTTTCTTCTTCTCCTCAAAAAATCAAGAAAATCCTCAAGGTGTGCCGCGGAACTTGCGAAAGTGCGCGCCGCACCCTTGCAGAGACTCCGCCCACTTTTCTCGTTTTCTCTGCGTCTCTTTGCAACTTCACACCCCGAATTTCTCGACGATTTCTGAATGGATTTTCGCCGAATTTTTTGGAGAAATTCATGTCGAAAATCTGCGCGAAAATTAGATAATACGAATCGGAATACTCAATGTTCGATTTTTACAGCCGATGAGCTCTCAACCCTATCCACCAGCCCTGCATCAGTCCAGCACACAGAGGTAAGCGATTCTTGCGATTCAGGACAAGGAATCGAGAAGAAATGGATGGAAATGGTGTTGGAAATGGAAAAAATCGCCAAATTTCACCTGGAAAAGTCTAGAAAATCATGGAAATTGAGCCGAAAATTGTGGAAAAAATTTTTTTTTTTGGAAACTGGTTTTTTTCTCGGATTTTGCGGATTTTTTTTTCAGATTCTTGGGTTGAAATCAAGCTGAATAGATAATTCGATGAAAAAAACAAGAAATTTGAGAAAGAAACTTGAAATTTTCGATTTTCTAAAATTTTGCAATATTTCAAAACTGAGTCTTCAGAAGGTTTGAAAATTGGGAAATCCTGTGTTTTTGAGTGATTTTCAGTTGAAAATTTGTCTAAAATCATGATTTTCAATCCAAAATCTATCGAAAACAAGATTTTTGAAATTTTCGATTTTTTCATCGAAATTTTTTAATATTTTTTTCCAATTTTTGGTCAATTTTGGGTCACAAAATGGTTTAAAGCCTTCGCAATCATCGAAATATCATTAGAAAAACATGATTTTCGACCCAAATTTCCCTTGGAATTGCAAATTTTCTTCCCTCCACGAAATCCACTATTTCTCACTCAAAACTCTTCATTTCCACTCAAAATTCAAATTTTAAAGCTCTTTTTTCTCCCAAATTTCAATTTTTCAGGGCCCTCATCGGTCAAAATGGGCAGAACACGCCGGCGGGCGGCGGCACGCCCAATAGCGGCACCGGAGCGCCGGAGATCGACGTGAAGCAGCAGTTGCTCAACTATCAGAAGCTCTTCGATCAGGCCACCTATCCGTTCATCAACGACGTGTCCGCCTACGAGAAGTTGAGCAAAATCGGACAGGGAACGTTCGGGTGAGAAAATTCGCCGGAAAATCGATCCAAAACCATGCTGAAACCTCAAAAATGTTCTCTGTTGGCTTTGGTATTTAAAAATGGCCTAAAAGCCCACTTAAAATTGTCGCAGAACCTCAAAAAACCATCGGAATCCCCCAAAACTGGTATACTCGAATTTTGAAGTATTGAAAATCGATGAAAACGACTCAAAATCATCCTGGACCTTCTCAGCTCAAAATCTTCATTTCCTGGGTCAAAATGACCCGAAAATGGCCGAAAAACCACTCAAACTCGCTGAAAATCGAGTCTAAACCTCCCAAATCTTGCAGAGAAGTGTTCAAAGCGCGCTGCAAGCAGTCGGGTCGAATGGTGGCGTTGAAGAAGATCCTCATGGAGAACGAGAAGGAGGGCTTCCCGATTACCGCGCTGCGCGAGGTCAAAATGTTGGAGCAGTTGAAGCACCCGAACATCACCGATCTGATCGAGGTGTGCAGTGCGAAAGGTGAGAAAATGTCGTTTTTGATGGAAAATTTCACGATTTTTCACTCTAAAATGGCCGAAATTTCAAATTTTCCACCTAAGGCAACACGGCGACCACCAAGGATCGCACCACGTTCTACCTGGTCTTCGCGTTCTGTGAGCACGACCTGGCCGGTCTTCTGTCGAATCCGAAAGTCCGAATGTCGTTGGTGCACATCAAAACGATGATGAAACATCTGATAACCGGACTCAACAAACTGCACCGCAGCAAGATTCTGCACAGAGACATGAAGGCCGCCAACGTGTTGATCTCTCGGGAGGGAGTGCTGAAACTCGCCGATTTCGGATTGGCACGGCCGTTTGTGCAGCGGGAAAGTGAGTTGGTTATTTAGTTTGAGGGAAAGAAGAAATTTGATGAAAAATGGGCCAAGATCGGCTGAAATGAGCTGAAAATTGGCTAAAATCGACCCAAAATGAGCCAAGATTGACCCAGAATAGGCGGAAATCCGTTAGAAACAGTCTTCGATGTTCTGCGGGATTCTGGAGAATTTCGGAGTGTCGCTGATGGATTCTGGAGGATTCTAGAGGTGTCTAGAGACTTCTGGAGGACTCTGAAGGATTCTGGAGGATTCTGGAGGGTTCTGGAAGATCTTGTAGGTGTCTAGAGGATTCAGGAAGATTCTGAAGAATCCTGGTCGATCCTAGACGATTTGGAAGGGTTCTGGAGGATTCTGGAAGTGTCTAGAGACTTCTGGAGACTTTTTCTGAATTCTGGAGGATTCTTGAAGATTCTGAAGAGTCCTGAAGGTCTCTGGAGGTCTCTAGAGGATTCAAGAGAAATTTCTGTGATTCTGAAGGATGCTGAATGGTTTTGGAGAATCCTGGAGTTTTCTGGAGGATTCTTAGTGATTCTGGAAGATTCTGAAGCAAAAAGCTCTGATCAGTCACATTTTCGACCCGAAATTCGCATTGTCAAGCAAAAAACTGGCAGTTTTTGATTCAAAAATCATATTTTTAAGCTCAAAATTAACAGTTTTTCAGCTCAAACTGATCATTTTTTGCCCATTTTTCAGCCCCGAAATGCTATAAATCACCTCAATTTGACTCTCTCAACCCAGCCCCACATTCCAGACTCGAACGTGCCGCGCGCACTCTACACGAATCGCGTCGTGACACTGTGGTATCGGCCGCCGGAGCTGCTGCTCGGCGACCGCTCGTACGGCACGAAGATCGACGTGTGGGGAGCCGGATGCATCATGGCGGAGATGTGGACGCGGCAGCCGATCATGCAGGGAGACACCGAGCAGCGGCAGTTGCAGTTGATCTCCGCACTGTGTGGATCCATTAATCAAGAGGTGGGAATTGGCTTGAAAATCTTGAAGAAAATTGGTTAAAAACGAGCCGAGGATCGTTGAAATTGGCTCAGTTTTGTCTAGATTGACTCTGGAGGGTTCGGGAGAGTTCTGAAGGGTTCTTGACGATCCTAGACTATCCCGAAGGATTCTAAAGGATCCGAGACGATCCTAGACGATCCCAGAGTACTCTGAAGTGCTTTAGTGGATTCTAGACGGTCCTAGACAATCTTGAACGATTCGAAAGGATTCTGGAGGATCCTAGACGATCCTAGACGATCCCAGACCATCCCAGACGATCTCAGACGATCTTAGACTACTCTGAAGTGTTTTAGTGAATTCTAGAGGGTCCTAGACGATCTTAGACGATTCTAAAGGATTCTGGAGGATCCTAGACGATCCTAGACGATCCCAGACTATTCTGAAAGATTCTAGTGGATTCTGGAAGATTCTAAACTATTCTAGTCGATTCAAAAGGATTATGGAGGATCCTAGACGATCCTAGACGATCCTAGACGATCTCAGACGATTCTGGAAGATCCTAGAGGATTCTGACGGATTCTAGACGATCCTAGTCGATTCTGAAGGATTCTGAAGGATTCTGGAGGATTCTAGACGTTCCTAGACGTTCCTAGACGATTCTGCAGGATTCTAGAGAGTTCTGGAGGATTCTAGACGGCTAAAAATACCCCTCAGAAGGATTGCTCAGCTTAAAACGACTCCCTCCTGTTTTGCAGGTCTGGCCGGGTTGCATCAAAATGCCCCTATGGGGGAACATGTCCGCCGAGCCGAACTCGGCACTGCCACAAGGCAAGCCACGCCTCCTACGCAATCGACTCCGCGGACTGATGAAGATCGATGGGCCGGATGGGAAGCCACAAGCGGTAGGATATTGAAGAAATTGAATTATCTCACCCAAAATCATAGTCCCGATTTCAGGATCCGTATGGCAAGCACCGGAACGATAATTTGCCGACGGTAAGTCATTGCTCAGCCTTAAAATGTCTCAACTCGCATTGAGAATGAGTCGAAAAACGCTCAAAATTGGCTCACACTGACCCGAAATCGCTATGGACCTTTCTGGACCTCCAGAATGAGCCACCCCTTGTTTTTGCAGGACGACGACGCGATGAACCTGCTCGAACTGCTGCTCGCCATCGATCCGGACAAGCGGCCGACGGCCGACGAGGCCGAAGACGACATCTGGTTCTTCAAGGAGCCCCTGCCACACGAGAACGTCGGCGATCTGATGGACACGATTCCGGTAAGATTTTTGGGGGGAGAGAGAGAATGAAGGAGATGGCCTAGACCTCTGGGTTATGGGATTCTAACCTGACGTGAAAACTGAGAAAATGTGACCTGGCACAGTCCAAAATGGCCTAGAAATCCGGATTTTCAGGGTTTTTAGGCCAACAGTTTGCATCTTTTTTGGGTTAGGTTAGATAACCCCTGGTTTAACCTCAACTCAGATTTAGGTGCTTTTTATGGTTTTCGACCATTTTTGACCAAGTTTGGGTCGTTTTTCATGGATTTCCAGCTCATTTTCACGTTGGGTTAGGTCAGATGACCTCTAGAATCTTGAGGTTTGAGATTCTAGGCCACCAGGTTCGACTTTCTGAGAGGTCTATCCCATTTTTCAAGGTTTTCGAGCGGTTTCTGCTCATTTTTGAGCTGTTTTAGCTCGTTTTTCCTGGGGTTTTCAGCTGATTTTCAGCCACTATCTCTCTCTTATTTCAGACGTCGCAATTCGAGTACACCGTGGGAAAGGGCGCGCACGCCGGCCGCGGTCGCCACCACAACAACCATCAGCGGCCGGCGCAAGCGCCTCGTCAGTCGTCGAACGCGATTCCCGCCGGACAGTATCGAGACACGATCTTCTGAGGAGGAGGAGGACCGATTCTGGAGCATTCTTTGTCTGCATACATTTCTCATCAGTTTTTTCTCGTCACCCCTTCAAATCCATTCCTTCCCTTAAACTACAAAAACTACAAAAACGCCCCCATTGTCATAAGTGATATTTGAGTCTTCTTCCTTCTTCCCTTTTCCTGGTGTCTTCTTTTTCTCCCCTTCCTAGTTTTAGTGTTATTAACATTATTATTTGTAATCTGGTCCTTTTTTCTTCTTTTCCAGCGAGCCGTCTTGTTTTTATAATAACTTTTCGTCCCCGTCTCCCAGTTTTCACTTTTCCGTATCTATACCCTCTCCCCTCTCTTCCCATTGTTTCCACCAGCAGAAATTTGTAGCGGTGCCTCTGTGTCAGAGTCTGTGTGTGTGTCAAATACATATAAATAATGAATGAATTTTGAGATGATTTGTACTGAAACAGCAGCGAGAAAACGAAGTAAAAAAACATTTGGAGGGAGTCGAAATCGAACCTGCGGCTTTGAGATTGGTGGATTTTTATTGGGGGCGAAAATTCCACTGAACCAATTGGACGTTTTGAGGGAAATGATGCAAACAACCATTTTCAAGGCGGATTTTTGGGTTTTTGGAGGGTTTTGAGCTCATTTTTCGCATTTTTTTGAGCTGAAACCCAAAGTTTTCACCTGGAAATAAACATATTCTTCTGTAAACTGAGGCAATTTTAACAATCGTGATCGAAATTCTAAGCCCGTTAATTTACAATCCTAATAGATGTTCTAGCTTGAAAATACTTTTCAGAATGCTCATTTTTTTTACCTCAAAAGGGTCATCGACCACCTACTCACGGAGACCTGGCGATAGAGGAACGCAAACTCACTCTACTGGGAGGCGCCTTCCGCCTTCAAATTTTCAAATTTTTTTATGCTTTGGGCAAAATTTTTTACAGTCTTTTCGAGTTCAAAGGATTGCTCACGTCCTATTATCATCACAGGGTGCGGCAAAAACTGAAAAAAATTGTTCAAAACAATAGAAAAAATTCAAAAGGTTCGCCGGCCTAAAAATTTGCCCACTGGAGCGCGATTGCATTCCTCTTTCGCCAGGTCTCCGTGCCTACTGCGTCCCAAGTAAGATTTTCACTTTTTTGTTTTGATTACGATTTGTCTCCATCTCTGAAAGACGTGGTTATGGAACAGCGGGAATTGCAACATTCGCAAGTGTTTTATAGAAGGAACATTCTCATAGTACAGTTTCGTCAGTTGCCATATAAGTGGAAATGTGCTCTATCCCGACTTGAGAGATTTGAGCATCGCAGGTAGAGGTCGGTTGATTCTGTGGGTTGATCCATTTCTGAATTCCCTTGGAATGAACAATTCGAGAAGATATAATCCATAGATAGGGAAAGTAGAATAGATTGGCATCTAGTGTATACCAACTAGCCGGCATTATGACATCTTTCGGTGTGCTCAGTTTTTCGATGACCAAAATGACAGTCACGGCCTGAAGGTCAGATGGTTTCTTTGAATATCGCAGATTACAGACTTACAATGATAGATCCAACATAAAACAGAGAGTTCACAAGAATCGATACGGTTCTTAAATTTCTCATTGTCTTTTGGAGTTTACACTTCAGGGCAGCGACACCGATGAGAATGAGATTCAGAAGTGTCAGGATTGTCTTTGATAGTTGCAGTTTTAAGTTTTGATCCGAGAATTCCAGAACAATGTGATCTAAAATTATTTTTTGATTCGCAAAATAAACTTCTGTCTAATACAGTACGTTGCAAGTTTATACGTAAACCTTTTGTTGGCAGTGAAACGCGGAAACCCGTTTAAACTAGGTTTCACCATTATGAAAATCGCATTCAGAGCACAAAACTACATATGCTTACAAAGTTTCATGAAAAAATTTGGAGAACTTAGCAAGTAAAACTGAACTAATAATTGGCACCGTGCAAGCGTTGCGGGTTCATACGCCCACCCCCACAGAACGGCTGATTTACCAAGTTTCTTTGAGATCTGAAGATTGGAAATGAGGCTAGAGCCTTTTTAAATACGAGCTAAATGGTTTTCGATGTTTTTTTTGGGCTCGTGGATCAGGATTAATGGGTCATCAGCTAACGACCTAACTTGCTCAGTTCTCCGAACTTTTTCATGAAGCTTTGTAAGTATATGTATGTAGTTTTGTGCTCTGAACGCGATTTGTGGTGTAACCTAGTTGCAACAGCTTTCCGCGTTCCACTACCAACAAACGGGGGACGTATAAACGTGCAACGCACTGTAATAACTCACAAAGGATAGTGGCAAGCCATATAATCAAACAAAGTATGAAAATGATAGGCCCCAACTTTTTCATATTCACCCGACCGTATAAATTGAGAATGAGCATGGTTAACTGCACGAATAGAATGCACAGAGGGATGTATTGGAATGACTCAGCGATGAATATAGAAGGGGTGAGAATGATTCTCATGATTGTACTGGTGATCAATTCGGGGAAACTCCGGATATTGATTGCCAGGAAAGAATAGATCATGACATACATCAGGATGTGAAATGGAAGAAAGTATTCAAATTGGTGAGACTGAAAATGTATGAATGGATGAATACGGCACTTCAAAACTCACTCGTTTCTTGATCAACTGATTCAAATAGTACCCGAATAGAGAAAGCGGGAACAAGACGTGGTACACTTCTCCCCAAGAACTTCCACCAGGATCTTTATACTCACTATTGTCGATATCTTCCAAAGCAGTACCGCTAAAATAGAGTATGTAGATTCTCATTTTTGAATGCAAAACTGAAAACGACTAAGAGAGAGATTGAATAAGAGCACTCGATTTCACCTGCATTCCAGGGGGCGTGACAGGACACGGAATAGCAATGCACCTGGCTAGTGTGCAGGTGAAATCGATGAGGAGCCAATTTTCCACACTGCTCCATTGAAATCATGGCTTTCCCCTGAGCGTTATTCAGGTACATTGCTATCCTGGAGTGCAGGTGAAAGCGAGTACTTATATTCAGTCTATTTCTGGCTTTTGCAGTTTTGCATTCAAAAATGAGAATCTATATACTCCGTTTTAGGGGAGATACTTTGGAAGATATCGACAATAGTGAGTACCAAGATCCTGGTAGAAATTCTCGGGGAGAACTGTACCACGCCTTGTTCTCGTTTTCTCTATTTGGCTACTATCTGTTTCAGTTTGTCAAAAAACAAGTGAGTTTAAAGATCTACAACCATCCATTGATTTATTTTCAGTCTCACCAATTTGAATATTTTCTTCCCTTTCACATCCTGATGTATGTCATGATCTATTCTTTCCTGGAATTTATAACTCGGAGTTTTCCCGAAATGATCCACAGTTCAATCTTTACAATTTTCGCTCCTTCTATAATAATCCTTGAGGCATTTCAATACATCATTCTGTGCATCCTCTTCGTTCAGTTAACCATGCTCATTTTTAATTTGAACGGTCGGGTGAATATGAAAAAGTTGGGGCCCATCATATTCGTATTTTGTTTCTTCATAGGGGTTTTCGGTTCGGTTTGTAAGTTACTATTAGTCATGAGTTCATCTTTCGATTCAAAAAATAATTTGAGATCACATTGTTCTGGAGTACTCGGATCAAAACTTAAAACTGCATCTATCAAAGACAATCTTGACACTGCTGAATCTCATTCTCATTTGTGTCGCTCTCCTGAAGTGCAGACTCCAAAAAACAATGAGAAATTTGAGAACCATATCGATTCTGGTGAACTCTCTGGTTTATGTTGGATCTATCATTGTAAGTTTGAAGTCTTCAATATTCAAAGAAACCATCTGCCTTTCAGGCCGTACTTGTCATTTTGGTCATCGAAAAATTGAGCACACCGAAAGATGTCATAATGCCGACTAGTTGGTATACACTAGATGCCAATCTATTCTACCTTCCTTATCTATGGATTGTATCTGCTCGAATAGTTCATTCCGAGAGAATTCAGAACTGGATTAACCCACAGAATCAACCAACCTCTACTTCCGAGGTTCAAATCTATCAAGTCGGAATAGAGCACATTTCCACTCATTTTGCAACTGAAGAGACTGTACTATGAGAATGTTCACTTAATAAAATAGTTGCGAATGTGCAGATTATCTGGAAATCCATATTTTAGAAATTTTTCGGCTCATTGAAGGCGTTAAAATTCGAATGTTTCAGAAATTCAAAACACCATTCGAATCTACGAAAAAATTCCTATCGATTGATGGAATTTTCATCGAAATCGGCTCACGGGTTCTCGAGATATTGCCGAAACGCCGAAGCTCCTCCCACTTGCAAGCCTGGCACGCCAATTTTGCCATTTTTCCGCGCGCATTTTGAACTAGGTTGAGAATCAGTTAAAGTAAGTGGAAGGTGAGTTTTTTTTTCGAGAATTCGACGGGAAAAAAAGTGAAACTATGGAAAAATCGGGAAAAAAAATTTGAAAAAAAAATTAATTTGGGAGATCTTTGGATGTTGATTTCGAGGTGAACATGAAGGTTTGAGACTTTAAAAGTGTCGAAAATGAGTTTGGCACACTCGAAAACCTATAAATCCCCTCAAAAATTGCGTTTTTCGGCCATTTCCCCGCAACTTGTTCGAGTGGCTCAGTGGGAATTCGCATATGAAAATCTACAAATCTCACGACCCGAGTTCGACTCCTACCCGCTCTAATTTCTTTTTTAGTGCCTTTTTTCGGTCAAACCGTTTAAGACGGTGATTCGAAAACGTCCTTGAACTTTCCAATTCTGGTTTCATTGATTCTTGCTGTTTTTCATCCTGTGTCTACTACTTCCTGTACATTTTTTGCGCGGCTTCACCTGCGCCCCATTCAGGTACATTGCTATCCGTGTCCTGTCACGCCTCCTGGAGTGCAGGTGAAAACGAGTACTCTTATTCAATCTGTCCCTCCGTCGTTTTCAGTTTCGCATTCAAAAATGAGAGTCTATATACTCCGTTTTAGCGGTGTTGCATTGGAAGATATCGACAATAGTGAGTATAAAGATCCTGGTGCAAATTGTCTCCTACCCCCTCTCATTTCTTTTTTACCAGTTTTTTACATCTTAATTGTTAAAAACGGCCGGTTGAAAACGTCTCAGAAGCGAAAACGTGCCCTCTTCGAAAAAAAAAGTCGAAAATTTCATCTTCCCCAAATCAAATTTCCATCATTTTTCAACAATCCTCGAGCGACAAACAAACAGAAAGAAAAAAGCAAGAAAAAATGCCCGGTGATAATAAGGAGGATACTCAGCAACAGGATGAGGACAAGATGCCAACGTTGCCCAACGGACAGATAATAGCGAAGCGGTTCAAGGTCTGTGTGACCAGGTTTGACCCCAGGTTTACAGAAGTGTTTTCAGATCACCCAGAAACTGGGCGAAGGGGGTTGTGGGTCGGTGTACAAGGTGGAGGATGTAGAGGACAAGAATCAGCAGTACGCCATGAAAGTCGAGTTCGCCGCTGCGGACGCGGGCAACGTGCTGAAAATGGAGGTCCAGGTGCGCTCTATTCAGTTTGTATGATTTTCGAGAAAATTTTCGAAAAATTTTTTTCCGAAATTTTTTTCCGAAAAATTTCCGAAGAATGTTCGAACTACATTTTGAAACCTTTTTTCGAAAGCTTGTTCGAACAATTTTCGGAAAAGTTGTTCGAAAAACCGTTCGAAATTTTTTACGAAATTTTTTTCCGAAATTCTTTTTTTCCGAAAAATTTTTCGAAGAATTTTGGACTTTCCGTGAAATTGAGCGCAGTGCGTTATTTTGGAGTGTCGTAGTTTACTAGGCAGTACTGTAAATTTGAAGACGCATTTGTTCTTTCATCGAAATCTTTTTTTCGAAAAAAAATTTCAGAATTTTTCGAATTATTTTTTCCGAAATTTTTTTTTCCAGAAAATTGTTCGAAATATTTTTTTTCCGAAAAAAATTTCGAAAAAGTACAAACTTGCCTCTAAATTTACACTGCAGACTACAACACTCCAAAATGACGATCTGCGCTCAATCGAAAATTCTTCGAAAGATTTTTCGAAAATTTTTCGAAAATTTTTTCGAACAACTTTTTGAAAAATGTTCCAAAAAATATTCAAATTTGGTTGAGAAGTAAACCTGCTCCATTAACAACACGAGGGGATCCTATTCCAGGTGCTCACGCTCATGGCCTCCAAAAAACACGTGCCGAGATGTGTGGCCAGTGGAAAGAAGGAGGCCTATCAGTACATGGTGATGACTCTGTTGGGTGAGAGTTTGGACTCGATTGTCAAGTATGGTTGAGAATCTTGGAAAATGTGTGTTCCTTATTATCTGTTCAGGAAACACGGCCCTAAACTGAATGTGTCGAGTCAGATGAGGATTGGGATCAGTGTGCTGTTCGGGATCAAGCAGATTCATGATGTGCGAGTTTTTTTGTCTGGGTTTCGAATTTTTCGAGGGAATTCAAATAGATTTCCTACAATTTGAGCTAAAAATCAGTTTTCTGGCATGCCTGTGAGTCGAGATATGGTCGTTTAAAGTGTGGAGGCTAGAGAGTGAGAGACGCAAACACTCACAGTCTGCGTCTCTCTCAAACTTTGAAAAGCTGTATCTCGGTTCTCAGTCATCCTACAAACATGATTTTTATTGGATAAAACGTGAAATTTTATTGCAAACAATTTGAGCTAAAATTGAGCTTTCTAGCACGCCTGGGAGTCGAGATATGGACATTTAAAGTTTGAAAGTTAGAAAGTGAGAAACGCAGACACTTTGAAGAGCTGTATCTCGGCTCTCGAAAGTTCTCATAGCGTGATATTTTGTCGATAGACTTGAAATTGGATTTCCAATAATTTGAGCTAAAAATCATTTTTCTAGCACGCCTGGGAGTCGAGATATAGTCGTTTGAAGATTAGAGGTTGGAGAGTAAGGACGCAGATTCTTTAAAGAGCTGTATCTTGGCTCCCAGTGGTCCTAGAAGTGTGGTTCTTTTTGCGATAATTTTCAAATCAAATTTCACACAATTCTGGCTTAAAATCTAGTTTGTAGCGTTACGGAGATTCGATTTATGAAGCTTCAAAGACACAATTTCCAGATCGGTTACATCCACCGCGACCTGAAACCTGCCAACGTCGCGTTGGGTTGTGTAAGTCATCATACTTCTCTCCATAGACCTGCGCTCTTTTTCCAGAAGGGCTCCTCCGACGAGCGCTACTTTCTGGTGCTCGACTTTGGTCTCGCCCGTCAGTACATCTCGGAGAAGCAGAAGCAGCGGGTGATGCGTCTGCCGAGGGACAGGGCCTTGTTCCGAGGCACCGCCCGCTACTGCTCGACGACGATGCACGATCGGCAGGAGCAAGGGCGGGTGGATGATCTGTGGATGTTGGTGTACATGCTGGCAGAGCTGAGGTCGAGGTTGCCATGGCAGGATGAGAATGACAAGGTTTGAAGGGGACTAGTGTAAGGTTTATGGAACACTTTGCAGGTGGAGATTGGAGAGATCAAGAAGGTGATCACGGACGCCGAGCTGTTCGCCAACTCGCCCATTCAAATGTTGGAGTTTGTGAAGATTGTCCGTAACACGCAATTCTATCAACGGCCAGACTACGAGAAGCTCTTCAAAGTGATGGATGAGGTCATGCGGAATGCGGACTACAAGTGGTCGGACCCCTATCACTGGGAGTCGGATGCGATCAAGAGGAAGATGAATGCGCCGAAGAAGTTGTTGAAGAAGTGTGAGTGACTGAGAGGAAGGGGGTGACAGTCTGATAAAAAGTTTTTTGAGGTGTTCCATCAACCTCTAAGGAAAGCGCAGAGGGAGGAGGAGACGCACCCTACTTCACTGCGGAGGACTTCAGCTCGAATCCGATTGGTTTTTAGAGAACTCCAGGTTTCCTGATTTATTGATATGAATGAAGTTGATTGGGTTGATCCTTTCATATTTGATTGAATGACACTTCTGACCGAGAATTTTTGACCTAGTTTCGTTCAAAGGTCCGTGAACCTCTGACCACTTTTGACCTAGCTTCATTCAAAGGTCCGTGAACCTCTGATCATTTTTGACCTAGTTTCGTTCAAAGGTCTGAGAACCTCTGACCATTTTTGACCTAGTTTCGTTCGAAGGTTCAAGAACCTCTGACCACTTTTGACCTAGTTTCGTTCGAAGGTCTGAGAACCTCTGACCATTTTTGACCTAGTTTCGTTCAAAGGTC
Source organism: Caenorhabditis sp. 40 LS-2015 (assembly GCA_900536305.3). NCBI lineage: Eukaryota > Metazoa > Nematoda > Chromadorea > Rhabditida > Rhabditidae > Caenorhabditis > Caenorhabditis tribulationis. Next base: position 146,803 of record LR546075.1, on the reverse strand, counting down.
TGAGAACCTCTGACCATTTTTGACCTAGTTTCATTCAAAGGTCCGTGAACCTCTGATCATTTTTGACCTAGTTTCGTTCAAAGGTCCGTGAACCTCTGACCATTTTTGACCTAGTTTCATTCAAAGGTCCGTGAACCTCTGATCATTTTTGACCTAGTTTCATTCAAAGGTCCGTGAACCTCTGACCACTTTTGACCTAGCTTCATTCAAAGGTCCGTGAACCTCTGATCATTTTTGACCTAGTTTCGTTCAAAGGTCCGTGAACCTCTGACCATTTTTGACCTAGTTTCATTCAAAGGTCCGTGAACCTCTGACCACTTTTGACCTAGCTTCATTCAAAGGTCCGTGAACCTCTGACCATTTTTGACCTAGTTTCATTCAAAGGTCCGTGAACCTCTGATCATTTTTGACCTAGTTTCGCTCAAAGGTCCGTGAACCTCTGACATCTTTTGACCTAGTTTCGTTCAAAGGTCCGTGAACCTCTGATCATTTTTGACCTAGTTTCGTTCAAAGGTCCGTGAACCTCTGACCATTTTTGACCTAGTTTCATTCAAAGGTCCGTGAACCTCTGACCACTTTTGACCTAGCTTCATTCAAAGGTCCGTGAACCTCTGACCATTTTTGACCTAGTTTCATTCAAAGGTCCGTGAACCTCTGACATCTTTTGACCTAGTTTCGTTCAAAGGTCCGTGAACCTCTGATCATTTTTGACCCAGATGTGTTTTTTTTCGATAGTTTGACCTTGAAGTTCGTTTTTATCACTGGTAGATCAAATCGAACTCCAAATTAAACCAATGGAGTTTTTGATCTACCCGGTGTAGAATAGCGCGCGCAAAGTTTTTCATTTTTCATCGAGGTGGAGACACTTCGAAATCATCATTTTTTCACTCACAATTCCTCTGTTTTCCCTGTTTTATGTTTGGTTTCTCTGCGTCTCTCATCTCTCTTTCTCAATCTCTAATCTCATCCGTTTTCAGCCTCAAATGTCGAGCGTCGCGCAACTCCTCCTCACCACCGCCACACCTCACAACCCCGGAGAGCTCCACGTGGATTTCGCGAAACTGCACGTCGACTTCGAAGGCCTTCGATACCATGTGCTGGACGAGGTGGAGCTGCCGAACTATCAAGGCGAGCACTGGATGAGGCTGGAGCAAATGTGCGAAGGTCTAGTGGTGCCTGTGACCGGGTTCCGTCCGTTTGAGAGAAACCAGGTGTTCACGTTTTGGCCGCTTGGCGAGGGGAACGGACTCATCAAAGGGGTGAGACGAATCGCGGACCATTTGATCAGGAAGTGCGAGGTGAAGATCATCGACCACGTCACCATTGGCGACGTCTATCAGAGAGAACTGCTCGGCTGGTTGTTGATTCGGAAGATGCCCGTGAGGACCTTGGTTTGCTTCAACACCACCTCTGACAACCCGAGTCTCGTCGACCAGGTGGCCAATGATCTCTACTCGAACCCCATCCTTCAATTCTGCACGGGAGACCTCACCTCGTTGCTCGACACCTCTGATGAGTATCAACCCAACAATTTGAAGACGGACTATGAGATGACCGGAAGGATGATGATTCTGAAGGCGACTTGGGTGAAGCTCATTAAGGCTAAAGTGCCCACCGTAGACCTCTACGGGGTTCGATGGACTAATAAGGAGGTGAATGGGTTTTTGAGGGAGTGGAGAGTGGGTAGGCATGAGGAGAAGAAGAAGGTGGTGATTCGATTGGCGATGAGCGCCGCGAGGTTGGATTTTGAGAGGATTCTCGAGGGATTCAATGAGGGGTTTGGGTGAGTTTTTTATCTTTCCTGAAAGAGGTATGGAAAAGTGGTCAACTAACAAAATGTTAAGCACAAAGAGAGAAGCATTTTTGTAGTTGACCATTTTTCAATAGCTCTTATAGGAACTGAAATAAACTTGGTTAAAGTTTGAGGTTTAACAACTTGGGGTTTTCAGAATCATCCCAACCGACTTCACTATCAAGAGAATCGATGGAAGAGAGGCGAGAGTGAAGCTGAGCGATGATGGAAGACTCTTCGAGGTGGACTTCACCGACCCCAACTAGGACGATTAATTTATTATCGATTATTATGACTTTTTCATACTGTAAAATGAACCTTCTTTGTGCCAGTTTTTCCTTCCAGTTAGAACGTTCAGAAGACGTTGGAATTCTGATTTTCAGAATTTTTCAAGACTCAAATCTATTCTTCAAGAAATTTCCTGTCGATTGACACAATTTTCATTCGAATCGGCCCAGTGGATTTTGAGATACGGCGTGTTTCAGAAGACGTCAAAATCCAAAATGTTCTTATTATTCACCCACTTTTCCAAGACAACAGGTTTATTAGCGAATTCAAACAGGTAATCCTCAAAAAATGAGGGAGCCAAAATCGATAATCTCCATTCAAATGCAACACATCGGGTGACGTCTTCTGGGAAGGACCCCAAACCCCCAATTCTAGGCGCGTTTTTTCGAGGAGAGTGGACCTCTTCACACAGAGTAATATGCCCTTCACTCGGTGGGTCATTGAAAACCGATAATATACGGTTTTTTTCGCTGTCCCGTTTTGCTTATGATCTGCTCATTTTTCCCCGATTTTCTGCAGTTTTTATCGATTTTTTCTCAATTTTCTTTTATTATCTTGAAAGGGAACAGTTCTCAACTGATTTTGAGTCAGTTTTGGTTTGAAAAAATCCCCAAAACTAGCCTGAAATTCGCCAACATGTTGCAACAGGTTATTGGCCAATTCTCTATGGAAAATTCCCAAGTTTTCCATGGTTTTCGGTGATTTCCCGCTATTTTTGTCTGTTTGTAAGCCTTTTTTTTCTTCAGAATCACAATTTTCCTGCGAAAAACCTCCAAAAATCATAAAATTCGCGCATTTATTGGGCAAACAATGGGAGAGAAGCGAGAGAGTACGGTCTCGAATGATGAGTGGCGAGAGACGCAGAGACATGCGCGCGCGTTTTCCAACAAATTCAAACGACGAATCGACAGGTTCCTCTCTCTTGCACTTTCGCATGCATTTTCGCGCGTTTTTCGGCCTATTTTTTGGGTTTCTCGTCGATTTTTCGTGCTGAAAACGAATTTCGAGACGAAATTAATAAGAAAATCAAGATTTTCATCGAAATTTTGATGTGAAAATCGAAAAAATCGGTTGAAAATGAACTGGGTTCGATTTCCGCCTATTTTTTGAGTTTTCGGTCGATTTTCCACGAAAATTATAGATTTTGAGCTGACATTAACAAGAAAATCGTGATTTTCATCAAAAATTTAGTGAAAAAACCGGAAAAATTGGTTGAAAAATTTTCTTTTTCGAATTCAGCCTATTTTCTTGGTTTTTCGCCGATTTTCCATGAAAATGATAGATTTTGAGCTGAACTTAATTATAAAATCGTGATTTTCGTCAAAAATTAAGTGTAAAAACCCGAAAAATCAGTTGGAAAATGCCTTTTTTTCGATTTCCGATTATTCTCGAGTTTTTTTTTTCGGTCGATATTTTCATGAAAATAACGAATTTCTAGCTGAAAATTCTGATAAAATCAAAATTTCCATCGAAAAATGGCTAGAAAATCGACCGAAATTGTAAAATTTTTTTTTTTTTGAAATTTCTACACAATTTTTTTTTGGGAAAATAGCGAATCTCGTGCTGAATTTAACGCTCCGGTATAGATTCATAGTGGAAAACCGCTGAAAAATGATTAAAACTTGTTGGAAATCCTTAAATTTCGGAATTTTTTTCCCTAAATGAGTTTTGCTCATTTTCTGTCATTTTCCATCATTTTCGGCTGCTATTATAGTCCGTTTTTGCTTGATTCTCAATCCTATAATTGATTTTCTCGATGATTTACACTCAAAAATGACCATGAACCCATTATTTTCGCTCATCCTGCATTTTTAGTCATTTCCGTCAGCTTTGACTCAAAATCGACCGTTTTTGGTCGCTCTGAGTTGATTTTGAGCCAAAATAACTTCAAAAATCGTTGATTTCGCGCCATTTCCACCCCGAATCCCCCCTAAATCCCAATTCTACATAATTTTTGCTTTGCAGAGTCATGTCTCGCGACTCGGACACCGTATTCGTTGGCAATCTGCCGGGAGACACGCGCGAGCGCGAGCTGGACGATCTGTTCCACAAGTACGGCCGCATCGCGAAGATCGACGTGAAGTCGGGACGCGGCGGCGCCGGCTTCGCCTTCGTTCAATTCAGCGACGCGAGGTGAGTTAAAACTGCTGAAAATGTGGTCAAAATCGTCTTGAAATGCCTCAAAACGCTCCAAGATGTTCCTAGACCCATTGAAATGGCCCAAATTCCTTGAAAACCACCCAAAAATGATCAGGATGATTCAAGACTCCTTCCAGATGCCCCGGGACCGTTCAAGATCATCCCACACCTTTCCAGGTGCCTCTAAGCCTTTAAAAATGACTCGAAATCCATGAAAATCGGTTCAAAATTCCTCCGATCGACTCAAAAACCACGAAAATCGCCTCTAAACCAAGTTATCTTTCCAGAGACGCCGATGACGCTGTGCGCGGTCGCGACGGCTACGATTTCGACGGAAAACGCATTCGCGTCGAGCTGACCCGAGGATCAGGCCCCCGTGGTCCAGGCGGTCGTCCGATGCGCGACGGCGGTGGCTACGACCGTGGCGACCGTTTCGATCGTGGAGGTGGCCGCGGAGGAGGCGGAGGACCGCCACGTCGCAGCGACTACAAGCTCGTCGTCGAGGGACTCCCGCACACCGGATCGTGGCAGGATCTGAAGGACCATCTGAAGTCGGCCGGCGAGATTTGCTTCGCCGACGTGAATCGAGACGGCACGGGAATCGTGGAGTTCGAGAAGCACGAGGACTTGAAGTACGCCATCAAGAAGTTCGACGACACCAAGTTCACTTCGCATAAGGTAGGAAAGTTGCTCCGACGAGCTTTTGACGAGTTCTAGCAGATTCTAGAGCATCTCAAATGGTCCAGAATGAATTTGACAGATTCTGAAGGCTTCCGGGTGACTCTCAAGCCTTCTGGGGGATTCTGGAGCATCCCAGAGCACTGTCAAGTGTTCAGATCGGATCTGATAGATTCTACAGGGCTCTCGATAATTATGAAGGATTCTGGAGCACTTCCACGGGCCCTATGGTGTTTCTAGGAGAATCTGGAGGATCTTCGAGGTTTCAGGGGGATTCAGGAGGTATTGGACGGCTTCGAATCCTCCTGCTTCCTCTAGACTCCTTCAGAACCTTTCAGAATGCTTCATAGCCCCGCAGAATCTTCCACGAGCCTCTGGAATCTTCAAGAATCTTTCAGAACCCTCTAGAAACCTCCAGAATCTCCATATATCTGTCACAACTCTTCTGATTCCTTCAGAACTAATCTGATCCCTCCAGAATCCTCAGTGTCCCTTCAGAATCGTCTAGCATCTTCCAGGCATTCTCCGGAGTCCAGAGAATGGGTTGGAAGATGCTAGACGATTCTGAAGGGTTCTATAGTAGGATTCCTAGCCCCCCTAACAACAATCTCATATACATATAACTTTCTTCCAGGGCGACACCGCGTACATTCGTCTCAAAGAAGGCTCCTCCTCGTCGTCGTCGTCTCGCCGTGAGCGTGGCGGCCGCGGTCGCGACCGCTCCGCGTCTCGCTCGAGAAGTCGCTCCAGAAGCCCGGTGGCTCGTCGTCGCGGCTCTCCATCTCGCTCGCGTTCTCGCTCGGGCTCTCGGAAGTCGCGAAGCCGTTCGCCGTCCAAGTCGCCACGCGGCTCGCCATCGCCAAAGAAGGCCGCTCCACGTCGCTCCAGATCGACGTCGTCGGAGCGCTCCAGGAAGAGTGACCGCTCGAGAAGCGCCTCGCCGGCGCAGAAGGACGGCAGAAGATCGCGCTCCGGATCGCCAGCGTCGCACGGCTCCAGATCTCCGTCTCGTTAAATTCTGAACCCACTTCTGTATTTGTTGTTCTCTCGGCCCTCTCTCCTTCTCAAAACCTCTCTGTTCTTCTTTCTTTCAAAATCCAGAATCCGTTGTCTCCGATGGACTTCTGAATTCTGAATTCTGATTCCTCTCCCTCCCTATTATTCTTTCTTATTCTTTGTTGCTGCTGTGTTTTTATCCACCCACACATTTTTCCACAAAATCTCATTACATTTTGAGCCTCTCTCTCTCTCCGTGAAACACTTTTTTAAAAATTCTGTTGCAAGTTCAATGAAATTGAATTATTGGAAGAAGTGTTTTATTCAAAACTTTGAAATTTCGCGCCCAGAAAAAGTTTGGAAAATAAATAACCCAGAAGAAAAGGCAGCCAGTAGCGGATTGAAAAATCACAAAAAAAAAAAATTTTTTTTTGAAAAAATTGAAAAATCCAGAAAATTTTTTACATGTTGACGATTTGATCCTTGGACACTTGCTTTGGTGGGGTGATGCCGAGCTTTTCGACCTGAAATTTTGAATTTTTTCAAATTGTCAATGGAGCGCATTTGCATTTTCTCGAAATTTGAAAATTCACCTTTCTCGCCAAACTTTGCAGGGTGACCGTGACGGAGAAGAGGTCGCGGCCGTCGAACAGGTCGACCGATTGGAAGGTCTGAAGAAATTTTTTGAAAAAAAAAATTTCAAAAAAATTTTTTTAAAAAAAAAAAATTCCAAAAAAAAAAATTTTTTTTTTTTTTAATTTTTTTTTTTGATGGCCGATCTTTTTGGTCAATTCGGTTACCTCCTCATCCTTCACACCCAACTTTCTCGCCGCATTCGTGAACTGGTTGATGTTCTCGAGACAGTTGAAGTTCGATATTGGCTTCATGATCTTCTTCACCGAGCCCTCTTGGATGGCGTTGACCAGCCTGGAAGAGAAAATTTGGATTTGGTGGCCTAGAAACCCGAAACTGGGGGTTTATAGGCTACCAAGTGATCATCGACCTCATACTGTGGGATGACCTATAAACCCAAAATTCTGGGTTTCTAGGTCACTAAATGATCTTCGACCTCGTACTTTTTTGTCGACCTCGTACTTTCTCACCGACCTCGTTCTTTTTGAAGACCTAGAGGCCCAAAATCTCGGGTTTATAGGCCACTAAATGATTGTCGACCTCGTACTTCTCAATGGCCTAGAAACCTAAAGCTGGGGATTTCTAGGCCACCAAGTGATCATCGACCTCGTACTTTCGCATCGACCTCCTAGTCTGTGCTAACCTAGAAACCTAGAATTTCGTGTTTCTAGGTCACCAAGTGATCATCAACCTCGTACTTTATGATGACCTAGAAACCCAAAACTGGGGGATTTCTAGGCCACCAAAAAAACATATCGGGGCTTCTAGGCCATCATAGATCTGTGGCCTGAAACCCCCTTTATTTGGATTTCTAGGCCACCATTCTTCTTCCATTTTCCATCCCCTCCGTGTCATATTATCTCACACGGGAACACAACATCAAACGTCAAGAAACATCAAAATATCACTGTGTGTCTCTCTTTTCGCTTCTTATTATTTGCTCATCCTTATTATCCGTTCGAAAACAGACTCACTTGCACAGTCTCGAGCCGTCTTTGAGTTGCTCACGAAAGTTGTCGCGCGAGGGTTCGCAGTCGAACTCCTCCTTGGTGAGATCCTGCAAACAAATGACAGATTTATCGATCGATTTTGGAAGGATGAGGGGGCGGAGTCTGGAGATGTCATAGGCTTGAGCTGAGCAATGATAGGGGGCAGTTGTATAGATTGCTCAGCATTAACCTGAGAAATGAGAAAGCAAAGCTGAAGAGTCTATAACTCACTACTAGTTAGTTAGAGCTGAGCAATCCATAGGATTAAGCTAGGTTAACCTGAGCAATGCCTAGGCTTAAACAGGTCAATAATTTGAGCTGAGGTCGGTGGCCTAGAAACCTCTAAATCTGGTTTCCTAGGCCACTGACCTGCTTGTTTTTTTGACGTTACTCACCTTGATCCACTCCAACAAATAACCGGCCTCCACATCGTTGAACTTGCTCGCCTGCTTGTCCAAAATGGCTCCGGCCATACCGGCTGGTCTGGGGCGATGGTAGGATTGAGACATCTTTAGGGGTACTGTAAAACGTGTGAGGTCTTTGGTAAAAATTATCGCAAGAGTCAACAAAAAGAGACAGGTGCAAAATGGCTCAACGTTGACTTTGAGCACTTGAAAAAGTAGGTTCTTGTGACTCGATTTTTTTGAAACTTGGTGAGTGTATCAAGCAACTTTAGATCTACATTTTTGTAGTTGACCACTTTTTTGTATAGGTACAACTGAGCGAGTTATGATGCGTCAAAAAAATTTTTTTAAATAATTTTGAGAAAAAAAAATTTAAGACAATATTTCGGAGAGGCCTAACTGACTGGATTGCAATTTTCGAAAAAAGTTTTCAACTACAAAAGTGAAGATCTAAAGTTGTTTGATAAACTTACCAAGTTTCAAAAAAATCGAGTCATTGGAACCCACTTTTTCAAGGTCTCAAACTTGGCCAACTTTCACTAAAAATCACAAAAAAAATTTTTTTTTTTTGTTTTTTGGTTGGTGATAGAGGTCAACGATACAAAGAGAGGTCTAAAAATTCTCTGGCTTTTGTTTGAGTAGTCTAAAAATGATCCAAAAATAGTCTGGAATGGGTCAAAATTTTCTAAAAATGATCGACTCCGTCTTAAAATGACTTTCAAAATCTAGCTAAACTTCAGTTATGACCTCTATCGTCAGGTGTAAGTCTAAGCGAGCTATCCTCTTAAAATTGTCTAGAAACGCTCTAACCGGGTAAAAACTGGTCTAAATTGATTCAAAAATGGCTTAAAGTGGCTCAAAATGGCTCAAAACGAGTGAAAATTGTCGAAAAATGGTCCAAATTTACCCAAAATGAACGAAAAAGAGTCTAGAAAACCAAAAACTGGGTCGAAATCCCAGTAAACCCCGGAACCCTGCCTTAGATCCTACCACAGTCTCCTAGCCCTCCTTAAATATCCCACAATTCGTTTGTTTTCCCCGACTCTCTCACTTCCCCACACTATTTCTCTTCCCACCCCTGGATATCAGAGATGCAGTGTTGATTTTTGCGCGTGTGGGTGGACGAGTAGTCATCTTTTCCGAAAAAATTGGGCGGAGCCTCCCCCTAGCGATATGGATTTCGAAAGTCTCTCTGGAGCCAGAGCACAGAACATTCCAGAAGGAAGGTTTTTTTTTGAAAATTTTCGAACGGATAGAGGGAGAAAGAGAGAGGATTTGACACTTGAGAATGGGTGGTTTTTTAGGCGGGAAAAACCTGTCTTGTTGACCTATTGACTCGGATGGGAAAGAGAGGAAAAGGGGGGCTCCATTGGGCTCTGGGTGAAGCAAAAAAAAACAACAAGGACGGTTTTGCAACACACAACTTTTGAGCCGAACTGTGAGCTGAGAGAGAGAGAGAGAGAGAGAGAGGAGAGAGAGAGCAAATAGGAATCGAAGATGGGGGCACAGATTTCGAAAAGTTTCGCAGTTTTTTTGGAAGGTTTGGAGGGTTCTGGGTGATTCTGGGTGATTCTAAAGGGTTCTAAATGATTCTAAAGGATTCTGAAGGATTATAGAAGATTCCGGAAAGTTCAAGTGGACTCCCGGAGATTCTGGAGGTCTTTGGAAGATTCTTAAAGGTTTAGAGATTCCGATTCTCTGATTTTTTTTTTGTGGGATTTTGTGGATCCTTGAGGAGTCTAGATTTCGCTTCGGGTGGATTCTGCCCGATAAGTTCTTCGAAAACCATTAGGAAATATCTTTCAAATTTTTCTGAATCTTTCGAATCTTACAAGAATTTTTTGGGATTCTGTGGTTGTTGGTTTTTTTTTCTATCGACAAAATTTTCGACGAAATTTTTTCGAAAATTTTTTTCCGAAAAATTTTTTGGGACTTTTTGGAAGATTCAGAATTCAAGATCTCAGTTTCTGAAGCATCCGAAAGATCCCGAATTCTCATGAAACGGTGGATTCAGTGATTCTCAAAATCTGAAGTTTTCGAAAAAAAGTTTTCAAAATTCTGAAATTTCAAGATTTTCGGAGAACAGAACTCCATGATTCTGGGAACTTCATGATGTTGACGGAAATTTCTCGTCCTCCTCGAAAATCAAAAGGAACTCTTTTTGATTTTTGAAGTTTCCAAAGTTTTCGAAATCAATGATTCTCGGAAACTTTTCAACGTTTCAGAGTCGATGTTCTAAGCTAAGGCCGAGCTCCATTCAAAAACCCCAGTAGTCTTAGAAAAACAAAAAACACACTGTTTATGATAATAAAACAATGATGAGATTATGTAGGAGGTAAAGATGGAGCAGAATCAAAAAAAAGAAAGAAAGAAAAACGAAAAACATATCAACAACAACAGTAACAACGAAAGAGAGAGAGCTGAGAGCTTGTGAGGTGGAAGAAAAAGAAAAGCTAAAAAACGAATCATAACAATATGGTGTATAGTGTATGTATAGGGAACGGAGATAACAATGAAAACGAGAGAAAAAGAAGAAACAATAAAAATGATGAAGGTGGAGGAGGAGGAGGAAGAAACGACGACGATGATGATTCAGAATCCAGGAATTCAGAAGGCAAGAATCAGGAATCTGGAGTCCTGGAGAAGCTTCAGAAGTCAAGATTCAAGATTCAGGAACTCAGAATTCAGAGGCCAAGAGTCAAGAATCTAGACTCAAAAATGGTCAAGGATGCTTCAGAAGCCCTCAAGACTCCAGACTCCAGACTCCCAGATTCAGAATCCCCCCGACGTCATCATCTACCCCTCTACGATCTAACCGGCGGCGGCAACAACGACTTCTCAATAAACAACGGCGCGATGAACGAGATCGGCGGCAGCTGGTGGACGGGTCCCGAGAACAGTCTCGCCGCTTCGGGACGCGGCTGAACCGCGTACACCTGGTCCCCGCCTCCTCCAGAAGACGTCACCACCTCCGAAGACGTCGGTGTCTTCGATGTCTGACGAGCCAGCTGTTGGAATGGTGTTGGCTTCGACTCCACGGCACCTCCACTTCCAGAGCTCTTGATTTGAGCCGGACGACTGCACAGGATTCCCTGGAAAAAACGAGGGGAAGATTGTTGATAGAAGGCCGAGGGTGTCTTCACCAACCTTGGCCGTCTTGGCCACATAGACCAACGCCTCCTTCCTCTGCACGACGACCATCAGATCGTCGACACTGGCCGAGAACTGCAACGTCTCCAGCACTCGTCCCGTCTCCACGTCGAATCGCATCACTTGCGCGCCGTCGTAGGCGAAGCAGCCCGCAGCGTTGACCAGCACGCCGACGCGTTGTCGAATCTTCCAGACGACCAGGAGGCAGAGGGTGTCCCAGCACACGACGCCGCTCTTCGTGGCGATGATGAGATGACGTTCGTCGGCGGCGAACGTCACCTGCTGGATGTCGTCGTCGCAGCTGAGCACGTCGATGATGCGCATCTGGAAAAATAAATGAGAGTTCAGAATCGTCCAGGGTTCTTCTGAATGCTTCTGATGCATTCTGAATCTCTCAGAATGCTTCAGAATCTCTTAGAATCCTCCAGGATAGTCTAAAATACTTCTGGATCCTCCAGGACCTTCCTGGACCCTCCTAGATCTCCCTGGATCCTTCTAGAGACTTCTGGATCCTTCCGGATCCTTCTGAATCCTTCTGGAACCTTCTAGATTCTTCTGGATTCTCCTGGATCCTTCTGGACCCTTCTGGATGCTTCTGGATTCTTCTGGATCATCTTGGATCATCCTGGATCCTTCTGGATTCTTCTCGACCCTTCTGGACTCTTCTGGACCTTCCTGGATCATCCTGGATCATCCTGGACCATTCTGAGCAATGCTGAATCCTCCATAGCTCCCCTGGATCCTCCTGGACCTTCCTAGGTCTTCACGAATCATCCGAGACCCTCCAGAACCCTCCTGGATCTTTCTGGATCCTTCTGAATCCTCATTGACCTTTCTGAGTAACTCAGGCTCTTCCTTAGCACCCCTGGAGCCTTCTGGATCCTCCTAGATCTTCCTAAACCTCTCCAGCTCCTCCAGAACATCTCAAAAACTCACATTCTTCACATTCCACAGCACCGCGTGTTGACCATGCGCGCTGACAAACTTTCCATCGGCCTGAATCATGGAGATGTCGCGGATCTCCGCCTCCTGCCAGTTCCTGGATCTCTCAATGTCCTGTCGGGCGTCCTTCTCCGTGTAGTCCCACACACTGATGGCTCCCGATGTGGAAGCGGTGACGATGGTGTTCTGAAACATGCGGAGATCGCCTGACGTCTTAAGGATGAATCTCTTACCACAAACTTGGAAGCGGCACTGGTCTGACACGTGGCGACAAACACCACATCCTTCGGCACGCCAATCGAGGCCACCAGTTTGGTCTTGGTCTCGTTGCCGACGCGCTGCCAGAATCGCAGATAGTTCTCGCCGTCGTAGGCGACGAATCGCTCGATAGTCGCCGCGAGCTTCGGGGTGAACGAAGCCACGAGGACGTCACGATAGGCGGATCGAATTCCTCTGGCTGTCATGTCTCCGTCGATGGTGTTCTCCAGGGTGACGTGCATTTTGGCCTTCGTGGTCACGGTCACCGGACAGAACCATTGCAGGTGGCCGGGTTTCGCGTTCATGATGATGTCACGCGGGCGCAGGGGATCGCTGGAATAGAGAGGAGGATAGATGGAAGAGATCAAGGGGCTTCGGGAGATTCCAGAAGACTCGGAGGCTGCTCTAGACAGTTCTAGCGAGCTTTGGGAGGTTCTAGGTGGTCTCAGAAGGGTTCAGGAGGTTCTAGGAAGATCCAGGGGGTTTTACAAGGTTCTAGGGGATGTAGGACGACCTGGGAAGGTTTCCGAGGTGTCAGGTGGTCCCAGAGGGGTCTAAGAGGTCCTAGAAGATCCAGGTAGGTTCTACGAGGTTCTAGAGGCTGTAGAGTACAATCTAGAAGGATCTAGGAGGTTCTGACAGGTTCTCCGAGTTTCTACATGGTTTTGTAGGTTAGCCGAGGGTCTGAGAGGGTCTAGGAGATCTAGGAGGTTCCGAGAGGTTCTAGGAGGTTCTCAGGGGAATCCGAGAGAGGCGCTAGGAGGTGCAAAGATCGTGTAGCGGGGTCTAGAAGGTCAAAGAAGATACCAGAAGGTTCTGGACAGATGGGGAACTACAAGGTTCTATTTCGAACCGGCGGCGGCAACAACGACTTCTCAATGAACAACGGCGCGATGAACGAGATCGGCGGCAGCTGGTGGACGGGTCCCGAGAAGAGTCGCGCCGCTTCGGGACGCGGCTGAACCGCGTACACCTGGTCCCCGCCTCCTCCAGAAGACGTCACCTGGACAGATGGGGAACTACAAGGTTTCTACAAGGTTCTAGGAGGGTCTAGAGAGGTTCCAGGTGCCCAAAAAAACCGCCTACCCGACGAAGACGGTGTTCAACGATCGCGGACAGTACTCGAGTGTGGTGAGCGACGATTTGATGGCCATGGTGGCGAGGAGCACCGTGTGGATGGAGTTGTCTTCTGAAAATCGTCAAGGATTAGAGTGTGCCAACTCGAGGATGCTCCAGTTAGGGAACACGGAGCTCTCATAGTCCCAGATTGCTCATCTTTAGAGTTTTGTTTTCCAGAGTATTTTCGAGCCCATTTTTGGTTGACCTATGTCTGTTAGAGCCCAAATCGGCTCATTTCCTCCATGCAATCGATTCTGGGAACTGTTTTTTGTTCTTCCTAGCTCACCAACCATCACCCGTGTTCGTCTTGTGGTGCATAGAGCCGATGTGATATAGATCATGTTGCTCTGTTTGCTCTCTCGTCTCTCTCACTCTCTGGGAAGGAATTAGTTCTCGACACTACTCGCTTTCATACAACCAATGATACAGTACGGATTGTTGATCTATGAGCATCACTCACACGAGGAGGAGAAGCAGCTCAATGAGCCCCCCGATTCGTCACTTTTCACGTGGACAAGAGCAGGAATCGAAGAGAGAGAGAGAGAGAGAGAGAGAGAGAGAGAGGGTTCAGAAGATCGGAATCATCGTGAGATATGGGGATGAGACAGGATCAAAACGAGCAGTTTTCCGGTTGAAAGGGCGGGGTTTTGAGCTCTAATTGACCCATTTTCAGTGCCAAAACTGAGCTTTTTATGGGCAAAACGGGTTGCTTTCAGTTCAAAATCCAACTATTTCGAGTGAAAATGAGCAATTTCCAGGTTGAAATTAGTCATTTTTAGAGCAAAAAGAGTGATTCTTCCAGGTCAAAATGAGAATATTTCGGAGTCAAAATGAGTACTTTCAAAAGCAAAGAGGGTTAGCTTCCAGGTCAAAATCCGTCTTCTCAGTTGAAAATGAGCAGTTTTCAGAGCAAAAATGGTTAGTTTTAGGTCAAAGTCCGCCTTTCTCAGGTCAAAATGAACAATTATTGGGTTAAAATTAGTCATTTTCAAGCCGAAATCCTCATCTTTCAGGTCAAAATCAGCCATATCCCAGAGACTAGAACACTTACCCATGATAAGCGCACACATTGACGAGTCCTCGGACAGCACCAGCCCGGTGACCGGCGCCGCCAGTCTCGACAACAGCGTCGGATCCTTCTGTCCCTTCGAGTGACGGGCGAGCACGCACTCGGCGCCGGCGGCCAGCACGTTTCCGAACTGGGTGACAGCCACACGGGCGCCCACCTTGTTCCAGTGGATGCGGTGGTAGGTGTCGGAGACGCCAGCCGTTCGAATGTTCGACCACTGCAGAATGCGACCGTCGCTGATGGAGACCACGAGGAACGGGCCGTTTTGGGTGAGACGCTCCATTTCGTGTGTTGGCTCGTCGTCTGGAAGATGAGAGGAGGGTTTAGCCGGGTGTTCAGAATCCGAGTTCTAGTGGGAGGGTTCTGAAGGATCTAAAGATCCCGGTCACAGAGATCCTTAGATCCTTGGATTCTAGAGATTCTCTGTGAACCCAGGAGGATAGTTGAGGCTTTTCGATAAACATTGACAGAGTCTAGATGGCTTTGATGCAGTTTGAGGGAGTCTGGTGCATTCGGAAGGGCTATGAATGGCTCTACGTTCTTCAGAATCCTTGAGAATCATCCAGAGTCGTCTAGAATCCGTCAGGATCGTCCAGCATTCTTCAGAACCTGTCAGAATCCTTCTGGATCCTCCAGAATCATTTGAATCCTTTACGGATCCTTGAAAACCCTCTAGAATTCTCCTGGATTCTCCAGCCTCCTTCATAACGATTCAGGATCTCTAAAAACCCTCTAGAACTCTCCTGGATCCTCCAGAATCAGTGGAAACGTTTCAGGATCCAGGAAAACCCGATTCTTCTAGATCTTCTAGAATCTTCCTAGATCCTTCACAAGGTCTTTAGAAGCCTTCGAAGGTCTACAAAGACCATCTCAATCATGCAGAGTCCGCTAGAAGCACCTCGGGTCTTTCTGGACCTTCCAGTTTCCTTCTGGGTTCTTCTGGATCAGCTACGATCCTCTGAGATCCTCTCAGATCTTCCCAAACGCTCCAGAAACCTTCTGACATCCTGATATCCCCCAAAAAACCTCACCATATCCAGCACCAGCCGATGCAGCCGCCGCTCCAGGCGTGCTCTTCACCGTATACTTGGTCTCCCTCTCCACAACCGTGTAGTCGTCCTCCTTGAGCGTAATCGAGTGCACATCTAACCCGCGGCAGTAGGACACACATCGATTGCCAATGCTGATTTGCTCTCGTCGGCAGTCGGCCGGAATCTCGAGCACCTTCTCGATGGACCCGTTGGCTCCGGTGACGCAGACGTCGTAGAACTTCTCCTTCTTGGTTCTCGTGGACTTTTGAACCACCAGCCAAAGTTCTAGGTCTTTGGGCTCATCGGAGATGGTTTCCGAGTGTTGGGCGAATGCGCAGCTGAAAAAACCAGATTCTTGGGTAAATTTGGACCATTTTTGGGCCATTCTCAGCAGGGAAAATCTGATTTTTAGACCTTGTTGAAGTCTGTTTTCACTTACACCACAGGAAACGCGGTGACGCGTCTCGACACGACCTTCTCGAAGCCGCCGCGCTCCTTAGCCTCGTACTCGGAGACCTCGCCGTTCTCGGTGACCGTCACCAGTCGATCGTCGGACTGGAAGAAGACGGCGACGACGTCCGAGTCGTGTTTGATGACGCGACGCGCCGCGTCTCCCTTCCTCTCCGGGTAGAGAATCTCGCACGAGGTGCCGGTGGCAGTGGCCAGCAGTCTGGAAATTGGGGATTTTTTATGGGAGGGATTTGAGGGATTCTGAGTGTTTTCCTGAAGTCGGAATCGACTTCTGGGTGTGAGAATTAGGTTTCGAGGGTTTTCAGCGATTTTCTGTGGTTCAGAATCGACTCTAGACAGTTTGGGGCGAAATCTGGTGAATTTCCAAAGTTTTGAGCGATTTTTTCTAGAAATTCCAAATTTCTAGGCCAAAAATTGACTGGAAAATCAGTTTTCCAGGCCGTTTTCTCTCACCGATTATTCGGTGAGATCACCAAATTCGAGTAGGGCCGTCCGACAATAGTCACTTCGATGTTCGCCGGGTTTTCCATCTGAAAATCTGTCCTGTTCTTTTGGATTTTTCAATTTTCGAATTTTCGAAATATGAGAACCTGAAAACAAAATCCTGCAAAAAAAATGCAAATAGGGGGTAGAAAGACCCGCAAAATTCGAAAATCAACTTTAAATGCAAGATTTTCCTTGGAAAAATGGCTGTTTTAAACACACACATCATCAAAAAGCAAGTACACACACATCTCGAAAGCGGAGAAAGAGGAAGAGGAGGAAATGCTTGGGGGGGTTTTCGGGGGAAGAAAAAGGCACATTATGCAGGTGAAGAAAAAGAATTGCATGGAAATCACAGAGAATTTGGATTATGAGGAAAGGAAGAAGGCACTGTTTGATTTTACATATGAACATGTTTGGGGGGCGAAAAAAAAGGCGGGAAAAATGGGTAAAAATTGGGGGGAAAAATCACTGAAAATTCGAGTTGTTTCAGCTGCAAATCGGTCATTTCCAAGTTGAAATCGAGGATTTTAGGCTTAAAATTGAACATTTAGAGTCTGAAAATGACAATTTTCAGCTTAAAATCGATCATTTTAAGCCTTTGATTGGTCCAATCGAGCTCAAATTCAATCACTTTTGGCTTAAAATTGACGATTATCAGACCGAAATCCATTGTTTTCAGTCTAAATTTGACAATTTTCAACTCAAAATCGCTCATTTTTAGCCCAGAATTGATAATTTTAAACTCAAAATTAACCAATTTCGGTCTAAAATGTGTCATTTTGAAGCCGAAATTAGTCATTCTAAGCCTGAAATTGGCGATTTTTAATCTGAAATCGATCATTTCCAGCTCAAAACAGACTTTTAGGAGCATTAAAAGAACAATTTTCGACTCAAAATCATCAATTTTCAACCTAAAACCACTCGAATTTTCAGTGAAAACAAACAAAAAAAATTCAGAAATTTCAAGTATTTTCAGACAATATTTAGTAGTCAGCTGCTGCTCCGTTGCTCCACTGCTCTCTACGCAATGCGATGCAGCTCGTGGACAGTGTAGATGGTGTTGATGCGCGCGTGCACCACCTTCCCATGCCTGACGACGTCGTCAATGTGACCACGGACGAGCGTCTCGTCTGGAGCCGCGCCGCGGATGTACTCGAGCATTTTGTCGCGCGACGGAAGCGTGTAGACGGCCACTTTGACGGCGGCGCGGATGATCCATGGGTGGTGTCTGGAAGAAGAAGAAGAATGAAAATCGGGGTGAAAAATGGTTGTTTTTGGCTGAAAATGACAGAATTCAGACTGAAAATCGTGAATTTTCGACTGAAAACCGTCAATTTTGAGCTGAAAACGCCAAAATATCACTGAAAACGACCGAAATCGAAATTAAAATTGCCAGATTTCACTCCAAAATCACTGAATTATAACAGAAAATGGTCAATTTTGGACCGAAATTGACAGATTTTGAGTCGAAAATTACAAAATTTCGAATGGAAACCATCAATTTGGACCTGAAAATCACAATTTTCAGTTAAAAATAACCGAGTTTAGGATGGAAAAAAAAAAAATCGGACTGAAAATGGTGGATTTTGACTTGAAAATGACTAAGCTAACGGTAAGGCTAAAAACTGTAACCATTGTTCCGAAAATGAAAAATCTGGACTCAAATTGACGAGCCAAAAATTTCCAAATTTCGGTTAAAAATGCCCATTTCGGCTCAATTTTAAGCTCAAAATTGTCATTTTCCGGCTGAAATTACCCAATTTTCACCTAAAAATCGACTTTTTTCCTTTGAAAATCATCGATTTTTTCTCAAAAATCTCGATTTTCCAGTCAAAAACTCACTTGGCCAGCGTGCCGTCGTAGCACTCCTTGCAAATCTTCGGAATGCTGTCGTCGTTGGTGGCCGCGACGGCGGCGTACATGAACTCGACGATGAACTCGAGAGCGCTGAAAATTGTCGATTTTCGGGGTAAAAATCACATTTTTAGGCCTATTTTTCACTTGGAACAGTCCAAAAATGACTAGAGACAAAGCTTAGAGCATCTGGAGCTTCTAGGCTGATTTTCATGGTTTCTGTGGTGATTTTGAGTCAAAAATTACGATTTTTGGCTGAAAATTGACATTTTCCGGGTGAAAATCACAATTTTAGCCCCATTTCTGGGTCTGAAGAGTCCAATGTGGCTAGAAATGAATTTCGGAGCTTCCATAATTTCTAGGCCGATTTTCATAGTTTCCGGAGCGATTTTGAGTCAAAGATGACGATTTAAAGCTGAAAACTGGAGCTTTTCGAGTGGAAATGACGATTTCAGCTCCATTTTTAGGTCTGGAGAGTCAAAATTGGGTAGAAATGAATTTCGGAGCTCCCGGAGCTTCTAGAACTAATTTTCATGGTTTCTGGAGCGATTATGGGTGAAATATGACGATTTGAAGCTGAAAACTGGAGTTTTTCGGTCAAAAATGACAATTTTAGCTATATTTCAGGTCAGGAGAGTCCAAAATGGGTAGAAATGAATTTTGGAGCTCCTGGGGCTTCTAAGCCGATTTTCAAGATTACTGGAGCGATTTCAGCTCAAAAATGACGATTTTGAGCTGGAAATAAAGCTCACCGATTGAGATGCAAGATAGCGATGGCTCCACTCTCCTTCTCCTTCTTATCCATAGACTTCTCACTATGCACCATCTGAATCACCGTTCTGTACCCCTCCGGGTTCGCCGTGTGCAGCTCTTTGAGCAGGACGATCTTCTCGCGAACGTCCTTTTCCACGAATTCGAAGATTTTCCCCAACATTTTGATGAACTTGCACAACTCCTCGTAGACCTCGACGAACGTCAGAAGCTCCACGTCTTCTGGATGGTCTTCTGGAGCCTCAACGGGCGAGTTTTCGTTGTTCTCAGTGGCGACGACTATGGCGACGATTTCTGGCTTCTCCGTGGTCAGCTTCTTCATCTGACTGGCCACCAGCTTGATGCAGAAGGGTTTCGGAGGGTCCATGGTGCTGGAAATTGGGTTTCAGGGGGTAAAATGATGGAAAATCGTTGTTTTAAGCGGAAAAATCATCAAAAATGGCCGGAAAACATGGCTTTATACATGTGATGCGGTATACAGCTGTACGATGAATGATGATGAATCACACTCGTGATTTTTGTTTATGTTTTTTTTTTCTTGCGAAAGAAAGATTGATGTGGAAAAGCGCGAATTTCGAAAGCTTTTGTGATTGCAAAATCGAATTCTATGGATTTTAAACTATAGAAAAGTGATTCAAAGTCGTGAGAGAAAAAAATTTGCAAAAATAATTTTTGACCAAAGAAAAATCGAAAATCTCAGTTTTTCCAGTAGTTTTTTGAACTTTTGATATTTATATCACCTTCAAAAACTACTGCGATTTTTGAATTTTTGACATCAAAATCTTCTCAGAAACACCAAAACTATCGATATACACTAAATTCTGAATTTTTCAATTTTCCCAAACTTTTTCCTCTTGAATTTTATATCATTCGATTCAGAAAAATTCGCTGAATTTTTTGACACGAAATTCACTTCTCAATACTCGAAAACTTGCTTGAAAAACTTTAAAATTGTCGATAAATTCGTGGAAAAATCTCAACATTTTTGAGACTATGCAAGTGCGCTCCATCGAACACACTGTTTTCGAACTCAATTTTTCCTCATTTTTCCAATGTTTTCTCGGGAAATCATTGATTTTCGGGGTTTTCCGATATTTTTTACTCATTTTTAATGTTTTCCGGGAGTAGAAATTGCATTCAGACCCTTAAAAACCTCTATTTCCCAGCGAAAATCTAAGTTTTTGATCCAAAAACAGTGGAAATGTTATCCCCTTAATTTCTGCCTGGAAAAAGGCATTCCGTGTCATTTTTGTGGTAAAAACAATGAAGATAACGAGAATTTTTATTAGAAATCATACAAAAAAAACAGGAAAGATCAATCCTCCTCGGTGGAAACCTGGAACGAAACGAAAAAAAAAACTTCCAAAAAATCAAGAAATTTTTATTACCGATTCCCGTTTTCTCTTCTTTTTCTTCCCCTTTCTGGCTCGCGTTTTCGCCTTAATCTGCGCGATTTCCTGCTCCAAATGCCATTGAACATAGTTATCGGCTCGAATCGCCCCTCCAGTGGGGACCTCTCCAGTGGCAGTGTATTGTAGGTAGAGGGGAATGGAGATGGAGCACAGAAAGATGACGGCGAGTCCGAAATACGACCAGTAGAGCTCCGAATGGTCCGGTTCGAGGTGTTGGAAGTAGTGATAGACTTGATATTTGTCCATGCTTTGAAGGAAACTCGAAATGACTCTTCTCCTCTGGCTGAATTTCTCACGCTATTTGATTTTCGCATTTTTGCAGATGGACGCTCTACTGGACTATGGAGCCAGCGACAGTTCCGACGACGAGTCGTACAAGATTTCCAGAGGCCGAACGAAGACGCTGGGCAACGAGGTGGCGATAAAGACGGCGCCGGCGGTGGTGTCGAGGAGCGGCATTCAGGAGGTGGCCATCGTCGATCCGAAGACCAAGGAGATCAAGTCGAATCCAAAGTTCCAGCAGTTGTTCAAGGCCGAGGTGAGTGTTTTTTTGGTGGAAAGTTTAGGAGAATTGAGATCTGAAGGTCCTGGAGGGATCTAGGAGGAGTCTGGTGGATTCTGGATGATCCTGAAGGATTTTGGAAGATGCTGGAAGTTTCTGGATGATCCTGTATGATCCTGAAGGATCCTAGAAGATTCTGAAGGATCCCAGAAGATTCTGAAGGCTTCTTGAGGCTTCTAGAGGATTCTGAAGGGTTCTCAAGGATTCTGGATGATCCCGGAGGATCCTAGAAGATTCTGGATGATCCTGAAGGACTCTGGAAGATTCTGGAGGATTTTGGAAGATCCTGGAAGATTCTGGAGGATTCTGGAAGATCCTGGAAGATCCTGGATGATCCTGAAGGATTCTGAAAAGTTTTAACAGCTTCGGGAGGATTCTGGATGATTCTGGATGATCCTGAAGGATCCTGGAAGATTCTTGAGGATTCTGAAGGCTTCAGAAGGATCCTGGAAGATTCTGGAGGCTTTTAGAAGTTTCTAGAGAATTCTGAAGGCTTCTCAAAGGTTCTGAAGGACTGGCTCAAAATTGGCATTTCCATATTGTTTCTTACCGCGGTAAGACATTTTTTGGCTTAAATTTGCGATTTCTAGGCCAAAAATAATGTTTCTGGCTCGAAAATGTGTGTTTTTAAGCCTCAAAAAGCATCATTTTGACCCAAATTTATTCCTAGACCTTACTAAATGCTCTAGATTTTCCATTTTCCACTCCGAGACCTCCTAATCGATGTAGGCTTAAAATTGACGTTTCTGGATCGAAATTGCCATTTTTAAGCTTAAAATCTCGTTAGAAACTGTTCCGAGATATCCTCCGAACAGTTTTAGGCCAAAAATTGTCATTTTTAACCTCAAAAAACGGTCTAAACCTCCCGAAAGACCTCTAAAACCTTCTTGTCTTTTGCAGTCTGGACCCATCAACCCGTTCAAATCTGAACAACAACGCTCCCAAAAGAACACACTCACTGGATTCGTCGAGCCGGCGCACCTCAACGAGTTCCACTTCAACCGTCAGATCCGAAGCTTCGACACGCTCGGATACGCGCAGAATCCCACCGCCGAAGTCACGGAGAGCCCGTTCATCGGCGACGTGAAGAAGGCGGAGAAGGAGAAGGGAAAGTCGCTGTTCGAGCGGCACACGATGACCGGCGGCGAGACGAGGAAGCGCGCGCGGAATATGGACTCGGCCGACGTGGACGGCTACACCGGACCGTGGAGCAGATTTGTCGACGAGAAGACGGTGGCGAAGCCATCGCCAGAATTGCAGAAGCAGATGGACGAGATCACGAAGAAGCGGCAGGAGAAGAGCAGGAGGTTCAAGAAGGAGAAGGAGGACAGTGAGCAGATGGCCGAGGAGAGCACCACGTTGCATCGTGAGTTTTGGTTTTTCTTCTTTCGTTGGACGCTGAGGATCTTCTGAAGGTGCAGATTTCAAAATGGCCAGAATTCTGAGGTTCTGGAGGCTTCGGAAGGCTCGTGGAGCATTCTGAAAGATTCTAGAGTCTCGGGAAGTTGAATAGCTTGGAAGAGCGGGAGAAAATCAGATTCTGAAGAGTCTCAGACGATTCTGGAGGCGTTTGGAAGGTTGTCAACACTTCTGAAGACTTCCAGCCGATTCAAAGAGATTCTGGACGATCCTGAAGGATTCTAGAAGATTCGTAACACTTCTGGAGACTTCTAGGAGACTCTGGAGTGATTCTGAAGGAATCCGATGAATGTCGACATGTTTTCGAGGATTCTGAAGCCGTTTGGAGAATGTTGTATGATTCTGGTAGACTGGAAACTGTTATGACGATGTCTCGAAGTGTTCTGGAGCATTTTTGTGACTCGTGAGAGATTCTGAAAAATTGTGAACACCTCTAGATGACTTCAGACTCTTCTAAAATGCTTCAGAACGGTCCAGAATCCTTTGTAATCTTCTAGGAGCGTTTAGAGTCACCTAGAATCCTCCGATATCCTCTTTCATCGTCTGGAGTGCTTCTGAGTGCCCCGAAGTCGTCCAGAGTTCTCCAGATACCTTCAGATCCCCCTTCGATCTTCTAGAGTCCTTCAAACCCGCTTAGGGTCCTCCTGAAACCTCCCTGAGTCTCTAGGACATGTCAGGAGAGTCTAGGATCTACTAGACCCCTTTTAGAAGTCGTCAGACACTTCTAGACTCTTTGTCAGAACCCACGAGCCTTAAATTTTGAAGATTTTTAGTATCTCAAAGAGCCAAAAATGCCAATTTCTCTCTAACAACACCCATCTCCATTTTTCAGTACGCGAAGCCGAAGACTACCAAGGCCGCTCGTTCCTCGTGCCACCCTCCTTCACCGGCGTCAACCTGCGCGAGGACTACGTGCCCGACCGCTGTTTCGTGCCCAAGAAGCTCGTGCACACCTATCGCGGTCACAACAAGGGCGTCAACTTCCTCCAGTGGTTCCCGAAAAGCGCGCATCTCTTCCTGTCGTGCTCAATGGACACGAAAATCAAGCTGTGGGAGGTGTACGATCGTCAGCGTGTGGTGAGAACCTACTCGGGACACAAGCTGCCTGTGAGAGAGGTGGCGTTTAATAACGAGGGCGTCGAGTTCCTCTCGGCGTCGTTCGATCGGTACGTGAAGCTGTGGGACACGGAGACGGGACAGGTGAAGCAGCGATTCCATACCGGACACGTGCCCTACTGTCTCAAGTATCATCCGGATGAGGACAAGAATCACATGTTCCTGGTGGGCATGCAGAACAAGAAGATCATTCAGTGGGACTCGAGGAGTGGAGAGATCGTGCAGGAGTATGATCGCCATCTTCAGGTACGTTTTGTTATCATGAATCTTTTGAAAAAGTGAGCCAGAAGCTCCAGAAGTGTCCTGAAAGATTCTGAAAGGAGCTCAAGGATTCTGAGGGATTCTGGAAGATTCTCAGAGATTTTGAGGGATTCTGAAGGAACCTGGAGGATTTTAGAGGATTCAAGAGAGCTCTAGCGGATTCTGAAGGGCCCTGGATCCTTCTGGAGGGTTCTGGAGAGTCCTGAAGTATTGTGGAGGATTCTGGAGGATTCTAGAGCGCTTTAGAGGATTCTGGAAGACTCTGGTGGAGTCTGGCGGATTCTGGATGCTTCTAAAGGATTCTGGAGGGTTTTTGAAAGTCCTGAAGAGTTCTGAAGGATTCTGGGTGGACTTCGAAGGGTGCTGGAGAAGTCTGAAGGATTCTGACGAGTTTCTACTGACCTCCGACCTTCTTTGCCTCTAGAATCCTTCCAGGACCACCCAGAAGCCTTCTGGCGCCTTCGAAATCCTCTTCAACCTTCCGGAGCACTATCCAACCCTCCCTAGAACCCCTCAAACCTCTAAAACCCATTTTTCTCCTACAGGCCGTCAACTCGATCACGTTCTTCGACAAGAATCGCCGCTTCGCCTCGACGTCCGACGACAAGAGTGTGCGTATCTGGGAGTGGGAGATTCCAGTGGACACGAAGCTCATACAGAACGTCGGACTTCACGCGATCCCCACGATGACCAAGAGTCCGAATGGTAAGGGAATCGAGTGTTTTTGTAGTGAATTTTAGCTCAAAATGGGTTCAAACCCCTGTTTTCCGTCGAAAAGAATCTCTGAAAACCGTTGAATTTGCAGACAAATGGGTGGTCGGCCAGTGCATGGACAACCGAATAGTGCTCTTCCAGTTGGTCGAGGACAAGCTTCGATTCTCGAAAAAGAAGGCGTTCCGTGGACACAACGCCGCCGGCTACGCGTGCAACATTGACTTCTCGCCAGACCAGTCGTTCCTGATCTCTGGTGATGCGGATGGAAAGCTGTTCATTTGGGACTGGCGAACGCATAAGATTGTTGGAAAGTGAGTCCTTTTTTTGACTGGTTTACACTGAAATCATTGAAAATGAACTTAGAGTCGTCTAGATCATGCTCTGGGGCTGATTTAGAGCGAAAAATGCTTGAAAATCATCTCAGAATCGACTGAAATCAAAGTAGATACATCTAGATGAACCTCTCGGTGATTTTGGACAGGAACTAATGAAAAATGGTCAATTTTGCCCCGCTAAACCATAGCAATTCAACTTGACATCGCCAAGATCAGATTTCAAGCACCAGAGAAGATATGAGACTGAAAAATTATGTTGAAAACGCCTTAGAATCGATCAAAATCATTCTGGAACCATCTAGATCAAGGTCTGAACACCTGAAGTGATTTTGGACTGAGACAATGCTAGAAAAAGGCAACAGAATCGACCAAAATCGAAATAGATAAATCTAGATGAGATTCTGGGTGATTTTGGACTGGGATTGATCAAACATGGCTCATTTTGCTCCTCAACAACTTAACATCGTCAAGATCAGGTTTCGAGCACCAGAGAAGATATTAGACTGAGAAATTCGGTTAAAAACGTCTTAGAATCGACCAAAATCGACCTGGAACCTTCTAGAACAGATTCTGAACCTCTGAAGAGATTTTGAAGTAAGAAATGCTGGAAAACGACCTCACAAAGGACCAATATCCATCTAGAATCATATAAATCAGATTTTCATCATCTGGAGTGATTTTGAATTAAAAAATGCTGAAATACGGTACAAGAATACCTCAGAATCGACCAAAATCGGTCTTGAATCATCTAGTTCAAATTATGATCCTTCGGAGTAATTTTGAAGTAAGAAAAGGCTGGAAAAAGTCCTCAGAATCGACCAAAATCGGTCTTGAATCATCTATATCAAGTTCGGAACCTCTGGAGTGATTTTAGACTAAAATCCAGCTGGAAATGGGGTTGTTTCCCGGCCAAAATCATCGAAATTCGATGGAGGCCGGCTATCAGGTCGATCCGCAAAGTTCGTGGTCTTAAAATTCAATGAAACCATTCGGATTGATGAATTTTGGGCTCAAAAACGCCTAAAATGACTCCAGATCCCTCAAAATAGGTTGAAAATTGACGATTTCTGGCTTGAAAAGCATGAAAAATGACTCAAAATCACCCAAGATCCCACCAAAAAAGCGCTGTTTTTGCAGATGGAAGGCTCACGACAACACGTGCATCGCGGCACTCTGGCACCCACACGAGAAGAGCCGAATGATCACCGCCGGCTGGGATGGGCTGATCAAAATGTGGAACTAATAATTTCCTATTGTTCGTTTATCTGTCAAACCCTTCACTTCTCCTTTTCCTCCCCACAATGCGCTAATTCATTCCATTTCCATATTTCTATCAGTAGAGCGCACTTCCCAATTTATCCTGTATCTCTCTTTGATTTTTTTTCTCCATCTGTAATTGGCTGTTTCCCCCCGCTGTACTTTGAGCATTTCAGAGAAGTGCTCCACCAGAAATTCTGAATGAAGGGATTTTCTAATCCTATAAGAAATTGAAATCTCGAGCTTTTTTCGAATGGTTTTGACCCAATTTTTTTCCTTTTTTTCAATATTTTTTCACTAGATTTCCGACTTTTTCGAAATTCATTCTCTCTCTCTCTAGATGGCCTATCAAAAATCGCCGGAAAAACAACGGCCACCACTACCACAGCAGCCACCGCCCGAAATGATGACGTTCGACGAGCAAGTGGTGGCGTGCGAGATCGAGGTCGACACGTTCGACATGGAGATTGAGGGATTCAGAGAGAAGCCGGTGGATTCGGGAGACTATGAGGAGGTGGAGGAGGAGGAGGAGATTCAGAATCCGGATGGTGAGAAAATTCGAGAAAATTCGATGTAAAATGAGCCAATTGGAGATGAAAGATCTTGAAAATGACCTAAAATGGGTCAAAAAATGTCTAATTTGGCCAAATTTGCCAAAAAATGGGGGAAAATTCGACTGGATTGGATCAAACTGAGCGGAAAATCTCTCTCATTTTGACCAAAAAATTCCGAAGAACAGCTCATAAACCCCTTATTTTGAGCCAAATACACCCAGGCCGAGGTTCAGAAGGCTTCAAAATTGAAAAACCCAAAAAAAGTTTCAGATGACGTCCACGACGATGAAGTCGGAACCAGTGGCGGCGATGGTGGTGGTGACTATCACCATGAGTACTATGAGGAGGAGGAAGAGGAGGTGGAGGAGGAGGTCGATGCGAACAGTGTGTACCTGTTCGACGAGGTGAGAGAGACAGACGAGACTTCAAAATGCTTCAGAATCCCTACTGATCCCTTATGAGCCGCCTGAAGCCTTTAGGGGTCTTCTGCGATCGTTCTGGATTCATCCGAAGCCTTTTGAAGCCTTCAGACGCCTTCAGAGGCCTTCAGAATCTCCATGCATCATCACTGATCCCTTAGGATCCGTCTGGAGCCTTTGAGGATCTTTGGCGATCCTTCTGAATGCATTCGGAGTCTTTCGAAGCCCTCAAAATCGTTCAGGAATCTTCTAGAATCCAATTTCCAGGACACGTCTCAAATCCACGAGATCCACAACGCACCCCACCACCGCTATCATCGATTCCTCAGCGATGAGTTGGAAGACGATGAGCCCTCAACATCGTCTATAAACCTCCCATCGACCTCCACATCGCTACCATCAACCTCAACATCAGCGCCAGGTCCATCCGCAGCTCCAGGCGCTTCCCTGAAACCGGCACCACTGCCACCACCACCGACCCATTTCCAAGCCCATCAGCGAGGTCTCATTCGATACCAGATGCCCCCGAATGCCCCGAATCATCGGAATGGGGCCCCCACGGCGTCGACCTACTACATTCGGAAGAATCATGGTGGTGGTGGTCAGCAGCAGACAGCAGGTGGAGGAGGAGGAGCTGTGTATAACCCCGTTCATTTTCAAACGGTGAGTATATTTTTATGGTGGAAAAAGGCATAGACTTGAACATGGACCTCCTGGGGGGTCAACCTGTACCTTTTCCACGTTCCTTTGACGAGTTTCTTGGTCCATCTGTTGCTCTGGACCTCCTGAAGACTCCTGCAGACTCCTGAAGACTCCTGAAGGCTCCTGAAGGCTGCTGGATGGTTCTGAAGGGTTCTGGAGACTAGCAGTGGCGAGGTGCACCATGGACTGAGTGTCCATGGGTCTATCTGTCCCTCTCGGTGACCAAGATCTTCCAGCAATACACCATCGAACCCCTTGCCCGGTCTGGCCGACGAGTGATCAAGCGAACGCACGCGATGATGAGCGTCGACGAGATGGAGACGATGATGGAGGACGCGCAGGTCGCGAAACGGATTCAGACGGAGATTAACGAGCTGAAGAAGACGAACGACGAGATGAAGAAGGAGTACGAGGCGGCGCATCGGCGACTGGAGACCATCAATATGGTGTGGGCGGAGGCGAAGCAGAAGCAGCGCGCCGCGCTGCAGGCCAAGAAGGAGCTGACGAGCGCGTTGACGCAAGCGAGGTGGGTGATTTTGGGGGGATTCTAGAGGGCTCTGGAGGATTCCAGAGGATTCTGAAGGCTTCTTAACGCTGTTGAACGATTCTGAAGCATTCCGGAAGATTCTAGAGGGTTCTGAAGGCTTCTAGCAAATTCTGGAGGATTCTGAAGGCTTCTGGGTGATTCTGGAAGATTCTGAAGGCTTTTAAAGGCTTCTTCAGTATTCTGCCCAATTCTAAAGTATTCTGAAGGCTCCTAGAGAATTATGGGAGGCTCTGATGGCTTCTGAAGGCTTCTGGAGGGTTCCGATGGATTCTCAAGTGTTCTTAGAGATTCCAGAGGCTTCTGAAGGCTCATGAAAGCTTCAGGAGGATTCGAATGGCTTCTGGAAGATTCTGAAGACTTCTGAAGGCTGCTGATGTATTCTGGAGATCTCTAAACTTTTTTCAAATTTTCAAAATTCTCAAAAAAATTGTTGAAATTCTTTCAGAGCCACCCACTCGCAACTCGTCAAACAAGTCAACCAATCCGGACCGCAGTATCGATTTCACTAAAATTTTAAAACATTATTTTCTTCGAATTTTCGAATTTTTAAACTTCCCGCCATTTTTTTCATGCAACTCATCAGATGACCATATCCAAAGTGCCATAATTACAGATTTTTTGGGTTTTTTAAATGAATTTTTTGGATTTTTTTTTTGAAATTTTATTTTTCTTCAAGTTGTCTGTTGACTCTTTTTTGATATCTTTTTCATGTTTTATCTCAGATTTTCAAATTTCCCGCCTCAAACATTTTTTCACTCGTTTTTTTTTCCAGATGCTCCCAGCTCTTCGAATCCCACTTTCAGCTCTTCGTAGCTCTGTAGGCGGAGCCGCTTCCACCTATTCGACGGCTTCTACTGAATTCAGTGAGTTCTTTCTCATCGTGACACTGAAATTATCAAATTTCTCGCAGCGAGAGCTTCAAAATGAATATAAGCATGCCCAAGGCTTAGGCTCCGCCCTTTTTTTTGAAAAATTTTTGTGACGAGACCCCAGGGAGTGTTTATACTCATTCGAGAGGTCTCGACAAGCCAGAGAGGTCTATGTGGTTTTAAGACCTCCAAATGAGGGGTGGAGTCTAAGAAAAGGGGGCGGAGCCAAAAGAATTCAAAATTTTTCAGAAGATCCAATCAAGGATCAAGCCGAAGCGATGGTGGCTCGAAAAGCGGGCGAGTCGAAGCGAGGACGAGTGCAGAGCTGGAGAAAACCGTAAGCTCTTTTTTTTTTGAAAGTTTTTGGATTCTGTGGAAAAGATTCTGAATTATGAGGAGTCTGAAGGACCCCGAAAAATTTGAAAATGAAAATTTTGGCCAATTTTGAGCCTGAAATAGGTTTGGGAGATTTGTGAAGGCTTCGGAGCGCTTCTGAAAGATTCTGGAACATTTTGGAAGATTCTGGAGAATGCTGGAAGATTCTAGATGATTCTGGATGTTTCTGGAGGACTCTGGAGGATTCTAGACGATTCTGAAGGTTTCTGGAGGACTCTTGAGGTTTATGAAACCTTCTGAAGGATTCTGGAGCATTCTAGAAAATTCTGAAAGATTCTGAAGAATTCTGAAGGATTCTGAAGGATTCTGAAGGATTCTAGAGGACTTCAGAGGCTTCTGGACGATTCTGGAGGTCTCTAGCGGATTTTGGAGGGCTCAGGAGAATCCTGGAGGATTCTGAAGGACTCCTGAGGACTCTGGAATATTCTAAAGTATTCTGAAGGCTTCTGGAAGATTCTGAAGGATTCTGAAGCATTCTGAAAGACTCTAGAGGATTCTTGACGATTCCGAAGACTTCGAAGCGCTTCTAAAGGATTCTGAGAAATATTCTGAAAAAACCAAAAATTCTGACTCCTCCGTCACGTCTTCACCTGAATCATCATCAATTTCCAGCGTCTACACGGCACCCCATCAGCACGTCTTCGAGCAGTCGCCCGATTTCTCGTTCAAAGACGGCCGCACGGTGCACGTGACGTCGCGCAAGCAGCTCGACTACAAACTCGATCAGATTCGTCTCGCTGTAAGTGCGCTCTACTCGACTTTTTTTTGGGGGAATTTTTGGCGCCAATTTCAAATTTTCTACCCTTCAAAATCTCAAAATTTCGATTCCAGAAAAAGATGGTCGCACTGCTCAAAGAGACCGACGAGGTCGCCGCCGTCTACAAGAGGGAGCGAGAGACGAGAGAGCGCAGAGAGGCAGAGGAGACGGCTCGACGGCCCATCGCCAAGGGAGATCAGAGCATCCAGTGAAAACTTTGTTTTTTAGTCTTGTTATTGTA
Organism: Caenorhabditis sp. 40 LS-2015; assembly: GCA_900536305.3. Lineage (NCBI taxonomy): Eukaryota > Metazoa > Nematoda > Chromadorea > Rhabditida > Rhabditidae > Caenorhabditis > Caenorhabditis tribulationis. Next base: position 116,172 of record LR546075.1, on the reverse strand, counting down.
AATTTTTAGACCCCTATATTGTTCTGTTTTTTTGTCAAGAATTGATATATAACACAGCTCTTTATCTCTTTTCATTTGGAAAATAAAACTCTTTTGCTCGGAATGATTCAATGGACGGGAGGGGGCGGGGCGTCCTATTTGCGGAACGCTACCTTCATCTCCTTCATCAGCGTGTCTTGCCATGACGAGTGACTCGCTTCGATGTCCTTGATTTGGGCGGCCAGATCGCGCATTCTGAAATGAGGAACATGTTAGGGAATCAAAAAAAGGAAGCAAAAAGGTTTTGGGAGGAGTGGGAGTCGAACCAACAACCCCCAAAACTGGAGAGATTTCTAGTGCCGCCTTGGACCACTAGGCTACGCGCGCACTTGCTGCAGGCAAGGGCGCAAGACGTATAAGAAGGTGGCGCCGCGCGAAACTTTGCGGGCGGTAGGGAGGAGCGCGAGAGGTGAGGGGAGCAATGTTCCCAAGGTGAAAAACTCGTCCCCGCGTTCAAAATTCCTCCCAAAAAATGGCCAGAATTACCTTCCGCACGCCGACTCAAACTCCTTGGTGCAGGTATCCAAACGCATCTTGTTCGCATCCGACTCCGCATTGGCGTACTTGTCGGCGGCGCCGTCCATATCCAGACGGGTTTTTTGCAAATAGCTAATGTTCTCCTGGTGGAGGCGACACTCGTTTTGGTAGTACGCCTTGTACTTTTCACACTCGTTTTGGATCTGAAAATTTGAATTATTTTTTTTGAAAATTTGAATTTTTTTGAAAAAAAATTTCACTGAAATTTTTGTTTTGAGGGTTTCTAGCGTAGATACAGTAATAAAAAATGATGCAAAAGAAGTTTAGAGCGAGTGGGGTTCGAACCAACAAGTGCAAAATTCGAGTCGGCGCCTTGGACCACTAGGCCATCTACACATAGAAGGCTAAGGGGGCGCAAGGCGTATAAGAAAGAGGCGCGGCGGGCAACTTTCCGGAAGAGCTACCACTAGTCCCCGCCTTCAAAATCGACCCTTCTCACCCCTTTCTGCGAGTCGGTCTCCGCCGAAATCCTGGCGTTCACAGCCTCAATGAACGGCTGCACGTTGACTTTGTCGCCGAGACGCGAGTAGTTCTCGAGCGGTGCCACAAAGTTGGCCTTCTTCTCCCACTTGTACACGTCGTTCAGATCGCACATGTGCTTGTGCAGCTCTTTGACACGTGGCAGCAAATTCTTGAAGTACGTCATCGACTCGTCCACCTCGACGGGCAGGCTGCAAACGAAGTTGTGTGAGGGGGGGAGGGGGAAGAGACGAGAGAGCGCGCGCTCTCTTCAACGCCCCGCCGACCTAGAGGCGGTGTGCGCCTTGATAGCTCAGTTGGGAGAGCGTTAGACTGAAGATCTAAAGGTCACCAGTTCGATCCTGGTTCAGGGCAATTCTCTTTTTAGCGTCTTCTTCTTTCGTTACCTTGTCGCCTTGGCACGTCCCGTCTTCTCCTTGACCTTCTGCTTCAGACGTCCGAACATTGTTGTTGGCGAATTGCAAAACGCGAGTGTCGAGTATCGAGAAATAAACTATCGCTGCGTTTTCCGTGCTTATATATGTAGCAAACGTGAACCTCTCACCCCGAGGTCGCCCCACTGCTCCCCTAGCCCAGAAAACGGCGCATAAAAGCCGGCGAACCCAGGCTAAACCTCTCATATCGAAATCGACAATGACGTCTGCTTATTTCGGAGTCGCTGGTGGAGGTAACGCTGGAGCACAATCCGCATATTTCGGCGTCGGTGGTGGAGCCCCGGGTGGTGGTGCACCCAAGTCATCTGGTGGAGGTGGAGGTGGAGCTCAACAACCCGGAGTCTCTTGCTATCTTGGCGCGGGAGCCGGTGGACCAGCTGGAGGAGGCGGCGCTCAGTCCGCTTACTATTCGGTTGGAGGGTGTGGAGGAGGAGGAGGAGGTGGCGGAGCCGCTGCCGCACCAGTCATCCAGCCATCGCCTAGCTCGGGATCCTATTTCACACCGCGTAAGTCACCCACCCCATTAAGGTTGCATAGACCTCATTGATTTTCAGCAGCCCCTGCGTCCGGATCCTCGACAATGACTGCTGTGGGTGGAGCGCCACGTGGAGCCTCTACTATGACCGCTGTGGGTGGAGCCCCCATGGGTGGAGGGTCGACCATGACCGCTGTGGGCGGAGCTCCAAGAGGTGCCTCGACGATGACCGCTGTGGGCGGAGCCCCAATGGGTGGAGGGTCGACCATGACCGCTGTGGGTGGAGCCCCGATGGGAAGTTCATCGACCATGACCGCTGTGGGTGGAGCCCCAATGGGTGGATCTTCAACCATGACTGCTGTGGGCGGTGCACCAATGGGAGGTTCATCGACCATGACTGCTGTGGGTGGAGCTCCACGTGGAGCCTCTACAATGACCGCTGTTGGAGGCGCCCCCATGGGTGGATCATCGACAATGACCGCTGTTGGAGGAGCCCCCATGGGTGGATCATCGACCATGACCGCTGTGGGCGGAGCACCAAGAGGGGCATCCACCATGACCGCTGTCGGAGGAGGACAATCTGCGTTCGGAGGAGCGCCAGCACCACCAATGCCATCCGGACCATCGATGGGTGGAGGAGGAGGGGGCGGAGCCGCCACCTCGGCCTACTTTGGAGTCAGCGGAGGGTCTATGGGCACCGGTGGAGCGCAATCGGCCTACTTTGGTGTTGGAGGAGGTGCACCAACTGGTGGTGGAGGTGGAGCACGATCTGGAGGTGGTGGGTGAATGATTAGCAACGGGAATATGAGTGTTTTTTTCAGGTGGAGGCGGAGGCATTCCGGGACAGTCGGTGTACATGGGAGCCGGTGGAGGCGGAGGAGGCGGAGGGGGCGGAGCCACGTCGGCCTACTTTGCTCCAAAGTAACTCGTTCAAGTTTTCAAACTCGGCACTCCTCGTTTATTTTGTGTGTGTTTGTGGAAAGAGATGGAAAGAGAAATAGAGAATAAAGGGATTTTATTATTTGTTGTTGTTGCTTTTTTTCCCAACTTTGAGCAGTTGAAAAAATACGTTCCCACCAATCGATTTTTGTAATAGTTGGTGATTGTATCAAGCAACTCTAGGTCTTGATTTTTGTAGTTAACAACTTATTACGAAAATTACTGGTAAGAAAGTTATGACGCAAATAGTGACAAGACCTCGAATTTTGAGAATTTTGAACATCGCTTCTCTAACAAGCCATAACATTTTTCCCAGCGATTTTTTTAAAAAGTAGTCAACTACAAAAATGAAGATCTAGAGTTTTTTGATAAATTCACCAAGTTTTAGAGAAATCGAGTAATCGCAACATACTTTTCAACTGCTCAAAGTTGACCATTTTGCACTGAAAACCATGAAAAGGGATAGAAGTATAACAGGCAATGTATTTCTTAACATTCTTTAATCTTGTTTTTTGATTCCTTTCCCATCACTTTTTTGATGGGTGTTTGACCTGGGTCTTATAAAGGCTCTGGCGTCTTCCAAGGAAGATTCCGCATGCTACAAATGTTTTTTTCAGAAAACAACGAGAGATTTGAACCTTCTAGAATAACAAAAGACTAAACAAACAACTACAATATACGAGAGTAATGTAACAAAAGTTTATGGTCATAAATCGAGTTGTAATACGAGTGGTTCGAAAACCAATCAATATCTGGCTTGAGTGTTGATAGCAATGGTACCACCACCCGTAGTTGTTTTGGCTCCTGTTCCAGTTATGATCAAATCCCACTAGATGCCGTCTTTGCACCACTGACATCTGTTCCTTCTTTCTTCTTATTCTTCTTCTTCTTATTCTTCTTTTTATCCTTCTTGGTAACTGATTTCGTTGCAGCCGTGGTTGTTCCAGTAGCATCCGTCGTTTCTGTACTCTTTCCTCTCTTCTTTTTCTGCTTCTTTTCGGTAGTCGTATTCGCCTCAACTGCATGAACATCTTGTGGATCTGGAGTCGGGCTCCTTCTTCGACAGTAGAGAATCCCAACGACGATGAGAATCAACAAGGCAACTCCTCCAATAATAGAACCGACGATGATAGGTGTTGAAGACTTCACGGTGGTTGTGGCCACTTCAGTTGTGGTTGTGGTTGTGGTTGGCTCGGCCGTAGTGGTGATCCATGCACAAGCGGGGGCTGGAAATTGAGGTGTAACAAAACCTCCCTGATCGAGGAACTCACACTCTTTATCCTTAGAACAGTGTTCTTTCACTAATCCTGTTACTTGCTCGTCACAACCATCGAAATTATAGTTTCTGCATTCTGCTATCATCACATCAGGATACGATGCACATCTATCTGAAAACGTTTATATTAATGATCTATCTGATTACAGTCGATTCTGTCAGTATTGAGTTGCGGTTACTATCCCGAAAGAGTATTAACCGTACCTGATCTTTTATCACACAAAAGGTTTAAGCATATGTTTCTGAAAAAAATGCATAGTTTTCGAAAGATGAGATTTCTTACGTATACGGAGCATCCAAATCTCTACGTCTGCGACCAAATATGGATTTGCCAGCTCTGAAAAGACATATTACTGCCGACCCCATCATTGAATTGGTCACAATGCATGTTTTTCACGAAATAAGTCAACAGATTCGCCGTCAAATAGAAGAAATCTCTCAAATTGTTGTAGAAAAACATAGTCACAGTTGTTTAATTGTTTCAGTTTTTCTGGAAGCCAAAAATTCGAAAATTACTTACAGCGATGTAAGGCACTCTCCGTCCATTTTTCGTAAAGTAACAGCATTGTCTCTTTTTTTCCAGCACTATTAAGTAAAGTAAACCAAGCTGATAAGCCATGCCAGTTCAATGTGCCATGGTCGTGTTACCAGATTAACCTTCAGCACTATTAATCGGTACAAATTCGAAACAAAAACCTGGATGGTGCTAAAGTTTGGCAGTGTCAAAGGCAGGAGCAATGAATACTTTGCGATCTTTCTTATATTGTTCAGAACAGATTTTCAATTATTTCTGCATAGCATTCTTATTCCTGGTTCGTCTTATTTTCGAACACGCGGCTACTATCTCTGGCAGAAATTTCTTGAATGAAAAGCTGAAGAATGAACTAATAAGCATAGATCCTCAAAACTTACACAAGTAAACCACATGAATCTTTATACATCCGGTTTCAGATGAACTGATAAACCGAAAAATCAACATTTGAATATCGAGTAAGAGGATTATAGCGACCGTCAAATCCCGCTAGATGCCGTCTTGGCACCATTGTCATCTGTTCCTTCTTTCTTCTTATTCTTCTTCTTCTTATTCTTCTTTTTATCCTTTTTGGTAACTGATTTCGTTGCAGCCGTAGTTGTTCCAGTAGCATCCGTCGTTTCTGTACTCTTTCCTCTCTTCTTTTTCTGCTTCTTTTCGGTAGTCGTATTCGCCTCAACTGCATGAACATCTTGTGAATCTTGAGTCGGGCTCCTTCTTCGACAGTAGAGAATCCCAACCACGATAAGGATCAACAAGGCAACTCCTCCAAGAACAGAACCGACGATGATAGGTGTTGAAGTCTTTACGGTGGTTGTAGGTGTGGTTGGTTCGACCGTAGTGGTGAGCCATGCACAAGCCGGGGCTGGAAATTAGGGTTCAACAAAACCTCATTGGGAAAGAAACTAAAGAACCCACACTCTTTATCATCAGAACAGTGTTCTTCCACTGATCTTGTTACTTGTTCGTCGCAGCCATCGAGTTTTTGATTCTTGCATTCTACTATCATCCAATCAGGATACGGTGCGCATATTTCTGAAAACTGAGATGTCCATAGTCTCTCTGCTTACAATCGATTTTTTCAGTACCAGAGGGGCATGCCCCTCTGGGGCCCTTCGGGCCAACGTGAAAGTTTGAAATTTTTGAATATGTGTGGATTAATTTCGTGAACTCGTCACTCTCCTCTTTCAAAACTGATTGATGAGATTTTTTAGCTCTCGTGACCTCATTTCTTGATGAATCGAAATTTGAAATAGACGGGCATCATTTAGAGACCATTTCTGATGACCTGTGAAAATTTGGGAAGATTCGGTCCAGTGGGGACTTCGCTAGGGCGGGTGACACGACACCGACAGACACACAGACACACAGATACACAGAATTTTGCGTTTGTTAATAGTAAAGATTTTTGCGTGTGCTCCTCCGAAAGAGTATAAACCATACGGTATGGTCCATACCTGATCTTCTGTGACACAAAAAGTCCAAGCATGTTTTCCTGAAAATAATAGGCGTAGTATTCGAAAAATGAGATTTCTTACATTTCAGGAACATTCATAATTTTACGACTGTGAGCATAAACTTCGAGGGCGTGTAGCCTGAAAAGACATCTTATTTTCGATCCTATCATTGACTTGGAAACACATCATGATTTTCACAAATCAAGTCAACAGATTTTGCGCCCCTTTTTCCGAACAAATCCCTCAAATGTTTGTCAAGAAACACAGTCACAGTCTTTCAGATGTTTCAGTTCTTCTGAAAGCCAAGAATTCGAAAATTACTTACTCATCTATATGCTTACCGAGCAGCTCTGGAGCGCAGTTCATTTTTCGCAGTTCATTTTTCGTCATTTTTCGTCAGTATTGTCTCTCTGTTTTCCAGCACTATCAATAAAAGCAAACCAGGCTAATAAGTCATACCAGTTCAATGTGCCAGGGTCGTGTTTCCAGAGCAGGTTCCAGCACTATTAATGGATACAAGTTCGAGACAACTATTTTGATCGAAAATTCGAGATGAACATCTGGATTATAGTTTGCATAACTAACTTGATTGTGATTTTCGAAAAACGTTGTCAACTACAAAAATGAAGATCTAGAGTTGCTTGATACATTCACCAACTTTTATAGGAATCGAGTGATTGGAACATACTTTTTCAACTTTTCAAAGTTGGCCATTTCTCACTGAAAACTGTGAAACTTTTTCAAATTTTTGACTTCGCTTGGTGAATCCTCAAAAAGCTCGTCGTTGCTCAGAAATTGCTTATTTTCTCCTCCTCCTCCTGTCCTTGCAAATTCTTCGCATCCCAGACTCGTGGTCGACGAAAAATGACCTCCCTTCAGAATCCGACAACGGATAATATGAATCCGCCGAAACCTGAATCCTCCTTTTCGGAATCTGAATTCTGAGATGATTTCTGAAGGGCGTAGGCGTTGGGTGGGTAGACCCAGAGAGCCGGAGAGGAGGTGTTAATTAGTGGGGGGAAGATGGAAAAAGTACTCGAATTTCTTCCCCTTTTCACTCTTCATGGTTGATAGTAGGCATTTCGCAATCGAAATTTTGTAACCCAGAATTTCAAAGTTTCAGAATTCTAGAAGAGTGACCAGAATTTGCAATCAGAACTCTAGAACTCCAGAACTCCAGAAATATATAGCATTTCAGATTTTCAAAATTCCAAAATTACAGAGTTCTGAATTCCAGATTTTTAGAACACCAAAATTCCAAGATTCTCGAACTCCAGATTTCCAGAATTCCACTACCAGATATTCCTCCCATTTTCTGCTCTCCCCCATCGAGCGAAACGAAAATTTGAATAATTCTTTGTTCCGAAAAACACAGCGAGCAAAAAAAAAACGGACAAAGGAATTCATTAGGATTCTGAATCCAGCGGTCTCGTGTCTTTCGAGGGCCGTCCAGTCATTTTTTTTTGGAATTTTTTAGGAATTCCGAATTTCGTCATGTTTTTTCTGGGGTAGTCTTCTGCACAGACGAGGAGAATGTGTGAAGAATTCTGGGAAACTTTAGGAAATTTTTTTTCGGAAACTTTCAGGAATTCTGAGTGTCTTGGAATACAGTGGGGGTTATTGGGAACCCGGGAGTTTTGAGAATATGGAATTTTCGAAAAAAAAAAACTTCAAACCCCGAGATTCTTGATCTTGGCCAGGCTTGCTCGAAAAAAAGTTCGCGGAAAATCGGAAAAATTCCATCTAGAAAAAAATTTCCGAAAAAAGTCGGTAAATCGGAATATCCGTTTTCCGATTCCGAGCAAACCTGATCGTGACGTCATCTAAATCTCAAAGAATCTCATAATCCAAAAAATTTTTTGAAATTTTTGAAATTTTCTAATGTCTCGGTAGGTCAAAATTCAAAAGTTCTCATTTTCTGGATACTATTTACTCCATTCAAAATTTCAAAGTTTAAAAAATTTAGAATCCTCCAGAATCCACCAGAATCCTTCAGATGACGTTGGAATCAGAAAAAAATTGAGAATTCTCGCTATTTTTAGGATCACGAAACTTTATGAATTTTGAATTTCTTCAAGATGAAAAGAACATTTTTTGAGAGAAAATTTCAAACTTCCAAAAAAAATTTAAAAGTTTCAAAAATCCATTTTCTTGAAAATCACAAAAAAGGTTGTTACTACGTTTTGAGTACTTTTACAATTCTGAGAGATTCTAGAAAATTCTGAAATTTTGAAATTTTGAAAGTTCAGCGATTTCAAGACTCTAGAGGATTCTGAAGGACTCCAGTGGTCTCTAGAATCTTCTCGAAAATTCCGAGATCAGAATTCAAAATCCTCTAAAATATCAGAATATCAAATGATTCTGAGCTTTGATTCTCATGTTGTTTTGGGTCGATTTGTAACGTTTTCGAAGACGAGAAAAAACGAAAAAAAATTTGAAATTCTTAGAGAGAAAAAAACTAAATTTCAGATTCCTCCAGAATCCCCCAGAATCCCTTAGAATCCTCCTAGCCCTTCCAGAATTTTCCAGAATCTCTTTGAATCCTCCTAAATCCTCCAGCATCTTCCAGAGACCTCCAGAATTTGCCAGAATTCTCTAGAATCCCTTAGAATCCTCTAGAATCCACTAGAATTTTTTAGATTCCTTCAGAATCATCTGGAACCTTTCGGAACCCTCCAGAATCCTTTAGAATCCTTCAGAGACCTCTGGAATCTCACAGAATCCTCTAGAATCTTCACATTTTTCTAATTTTCGATATCCTCTATCTACTAACCCAACGGGGGTCAATGTCTGCCCTCGAACCTTTTGCAAGGGGAATCAAGATTTTTCGCGCCTTTTTCTTCTCCCCCTATTATCTCCATATTCCATCTAGAAGAGCCCCCCCCCCTTTCCAACCCATCCCCCCAGAGAGAGGGCTCCTTTCCTCGACGTACACCCACCCACCCCATACATCTTCAGAAGACGTCGTGGGGGGACTACAACTGAAGTGGGCGGAGCCGCTATTGGCTAGCGACCCTCATTAGTCGGAGCCGCGAAAAATGACCCCCATTTGTAATAAGTTTTCGCGCCTTTTTCCTCTTCTTCTCACTTTTCGAAGAATTCTTTCTCAACTTTTTAGTAGTCGACTAAAGATAATGAAACGAAAGTTGGGGAACCCTTTTTTTGGTCAAAAATGAAAATTTTTTTTGAAATTTTGTTACTTTGAGTTTTGGTCAGGCACACACTACTAGTGGTCTATTTTGAAAGTTTTGAAAATTTGAAAAAAAAAAAAAATTTTTTTTTTGGACTTTAAATTTGATTTTCGAATTTTCACTCGTTCTACATTTTGAGGTTTGAAGTTTGTCATTTTGCCGTAAAATTCGATGTCTGTAGACAATACACTATATCTGACGACGAAATGCACCAAACTTCGCGAAATTCTGAAAATAGTCGTAAGGTTCGGTGTTTGCACAGAATGTATGATACCTCACGAAAAAAGAGACCAGAGTTCGAAAAGTCTGCATCTTGTCGTCAAATTCGGTGTTTTACGACAAAACTGCACCAAAGAATCCGATCGGACTTTCGAAAAAATTTTCGGAAAAAGAAATTTTCGAGGTATTTTTCAGAGATTTCATCGAAAATTGTTCGAAATTTTTTTCGAAAAAATTTTCTCGAAAAAAAAAATTTTTTTTCGAAAAAATTTTTGAATCCGTGTTGAAAGGATACACCGCCCACTATACAGATTCTTGTTGGTTGGTGTCTCTCTGAAATTGTCTTCCCTCTTTTTAATTCCAGTTAATTCCCTCCAGGGACGCCTCCTGGGTGGAGGGGGTGGTCATTTTTAATGGGAATGTTTTTCCCTTGTTTCGCGGACAGAGAAAAAACACATACCGGTGCGGGGTGCGGGATTTTTGAGGTCTGATGCTTTTTGGTTTGGGTGATTCGTTCGGTTTTGGTGCATTTTGTAGTCAGATATGATGCATTTTGTATAAACATCGAGTTTTACGACAGAACGTTCGAAATTCGAAATTTTTGGTGCGTTTTGTCGTACAATTCGGTGTATTTTATGTTCAAACTGAATCTTACGACAAAATGCAGATTTTGGTGCGTTTCGTCGTAAAATATGATGCATTGTATGCGAACACCGAATCTTACGACAAAATGCACGAAATTCAAGTTACTTCCGAAAAAAAAGTTTTTTTTCTCCACTTTCAGAGGCAGAATAAACTCGAGATTTCTAGCTGGCCGAATATTTTCGAGGGTTGCAGAAATGTATTTTTTAAATTTTTTAGATTTTTAGATTCTTAGAAAACAGAAGTATTTTGAGTTTCCTTTCCCGCTCAAAGCTTTTTGTGCATTTTGTCGTCAGATATGGTGCATTTTGTACAAACACAATATCTTACGACAAAATACAGATTTTCTTATAGTTTTCATGCTCAAAAATGTCCCAACCTTTTTTTTCAGGGTCACCAAAATGCAACTCCTACACTTTGCTGTTGGTGAGTGATTCTTTGACTCGTGCGAAACAAAAAAAAAATCCGTTGGGAATTTTTTTTTCTCGCCGACAAAAACAAAATGATGAATAGGATTTGGGTTTTGTTCCTCTTTTCGAAAATTCATTTTTCGAAAAGAACCAATGGTCATGGGGGGTGATGACCGTACCCATGGGACTGTTCCAGAGGGGGGTGGTGAATGAATTTTGAAACTTTTTTTTCAAAGTCTGCATTTCGTCGTAAGATTCGGCGTTTGCACACAATGCATCATATGTTACGACAAAATGCACAAAAATCTTCTTTTTGCTGTAAGCTTCGATGTTTGCACACAATGCATCATATCTTACGACAAAATGCGCCAAATTCTATTTCTTTTTGTCAGGTTTGGCACTTCTCATCTCCGCGTGTCTGTCCGCATCCGCCGACGAGCGTACAATGGGATGGAACAAGGCGCACGGACTTTGGGGAAAACGGTCGGTTCAGGAGGCATCGGTAAGTGGGGGTGGCCGAGGTTTGACGCGAAAATTTTCTGGGCCACGAGTAAAAATTTCGAAATTTGAGTGAGTTTGAGGCTTTTTCACCGAGATTTTTCGATGACCTAGAATTCCGGCAAAGTGAAAAGTTCGGCCACTACGAAATTTCTTGCAGCAAGACAAACGGACCCCTCAAAACTGGAACAAACTCAACAGTTTGTGGGGAAAACGGTCGTCTTCATCATCGGCCTCGTTCGACGACGACTACACGATGGACAACACTGACGACGTGGCGTTGGTCTTGAAGAGGTTGGGCGCGAAATTTGAAATTTTTGATGCGTTTTGTCGTGGGATATGATGCATTGTGTGCAAGCACCGAATCTTACGACAAAATGCACGAAGTTCGATTTTTTGGTGCATTTTGTCGTGAGATTTGGTGTATTGTGTGCAAGCACCGAATCTTGCGACGAATTGCACGAAATTCGAATTTTCCTGTGCATTTTGTCGTAAGGTATGATGCATTGTGTGTAAACACCTCATCTTACGAAAAAAATGCACAGAATTCAAGTTTTTTCCGAAAAAAAATGTTTTTTTTTCACCAATTTCAGAGGCAGAATAAACCCGAGATTTCTAGCTGGCCGAATATTCTCGAGGGTTACAAAAATGTATTTTTTCGATTTTTTGATTTTTAGAAAATAGAAGTTTTTTGAATTTCCTTTTCCGCTCAAAGCTTTATTATCAGTTCAAACTTTTTCGCAAATTTCGCATTTTTTAAATTACCGAAATTTTAAAAATTTAAAATTTCCCTCTTATTTCAGATCACCAGCTCAATGGCAACGCGCCAACGGACTCTGGGGGCGAAAATAAATTTTGAAAATTTTTTCAAAAATTTTTTCAAATTTCTCGCCATCCACCTGTTACTTCATAAAACGCTATTATTCCATGCAAAATTCTGACATTTTTTTCCAAAAAAAAATTATTTATCAAACCCAACCACTAAAAAATTCGAAGCAGCAAGAACTTTTAATTATATTATTTCTTTCCCTTATTATCTGTTCAAAATATTTTTTTTCTCCAAATCGGTTTTGTGCTTTTTTTCCCTTCTATTATCCATTCAATGATTGTCGTCTGTCGCGCTTATTATCTTTTCCCAAATTTATTTCATTTTACAAAATCTGCCCTTTTTTATTCATTATTCTCACTTTGAGTGTTTTTTTTTTTGCCCGAAAACGAAGGATTCGCCCGTTCAAATGAATTTGTTCTATGTTATTCGATTCTGCTATTACTGTATCCAGAAATTCTCTCTTAGACATGGAGATAACTTGCTGAAACTTTTTGAATTCAGCTCGTCAAGAGCTTCAAAATGAGTATAACCATGACATGTTTTGCTCCAAGTTGGCTCCCACCACGAAAACTACAGTAATCCCGAGTAGGGGTCCAAATTTTGAAATTCGGGCAAAGTGGGTCATGATTATACTCAATCGAAAGCTCTCAACAAGACAAACACAAAAAATAAAGTTTCATTGGATTTAGAGCAAAAATGGAGGAGTTATGACAAGTTCGAAGTTTTGTAAAACACGGCTTTGAGACAGAAAGACATACTTACAGTATTTATTCTCAATCTTTGAGTAGTGACATGAGGTAATTAGAGATCATGGAAATTATTAGAGGTTAATGAAAGTGGGTAAATAGAAATATAGTTGGCAGGGGTCGACTAGTTGAACTCCATTGGCTCGAGAGTCCCGCGGACGCGATTTGAACAATTGTCATCGTACTTCTCCTGCTTTTGGACAGCCTCTGGTCCTCGCCAATAGTTCTCCGGCTCGTCGTTCTCTTGAGAATCATCCATGTGACGTTTTTGACCTCCATTCTTGTTCTTCGGGCGAACAGAATGCCTGAAAAGAAACCAAGGTTTGTATTCGACTTTTAGACCAGTTGAACTTACTTCTTGGCTCTCGACGCCTTCTTTTCCGGAGCCCTCCACCCGAGAATCGCGTACTTGTCCTTCTCCGACAGCCGTGCCCAGCGGAACATCTTGAGGTACACCTCCTTCCCATGCTTCAACTCCGCCCACGGCTTGGGTCTGTTCAGAAGGTCAGACAGTGTTCCCTGCGTCTTCTTGAGCAATTTTTCAGCAAAGACGACTTGCGGGATGCCGAGCCTTCTGATCTCCAGCTTGATAATGTCTACCAAATCTTTGGTACTCATATTGGGGAAGGAGTCGTCTGCGTTGAGACGCTCATGGGCGGTTTGGGGGAGACGTTTCTGTTGTCGAGGCTTCTCGGCCATTGGAGCATTTCGGATCAGGTCCATTGGAACGACCTCCTCGACGACTGGTGCTCTAGGAGCGTCGTCCTCAAAGTCCGAGAATCCCAGGAAGAGTTGATTTGGAGTCATGGAAGCACTGGGTTTATGGCGGGGAGTGTTGGCGTGTTTCGCGAGCACTTTATAGCGCTGCAGGTCAACGGGATCGGGATAATAGTCGGAGTCACGGTCCGATGTTGTGCATTCGTTGATGTCAACGGGATAATGCTTGACGATATCCTGGTGGCTTCTGATAACGATTCCGGCTCGCATGGTTGTTGGGGAAAGCTGAAAGATGAAGGAAGTTTATAAGCGAAACATGAATGAGTGAAAGGTGAACGGGAAGAAAAAAAAGTTACTTATCTGAGTGTAGAACACCCGAAAGTATTGGAAAAGAAAAGAGAAGGTGGCAATGAATGAAGACAATGACGGAAGGAGGACAGTTTTTTCACATAGTTAAGGTGGGACTATGTGAAGGAACGTAAGGAATAGGGGCGATCGATATTTTGCTCCTGAGAAGGGACCATAGTGGGTGCATTGTAAAAAAGGTCTTCACAATGAGCAATGAGAGACATGTGAAGGGTCGACCGACTCATGGGCAGACAAAACGAAGGTTGTAAAACAGAAAAAGGTTTTCACCATGGGCTGAAAAAATATGGTTGGCTACAACTCCCACAAAAGAAAGGTCAGTCAATCTGTTCTTCAGTCTCATCATTCTACAACCTTATTTTTTACATTTTCCAAAGAAGAGTCAAAGTATAAAAGGTCTTAATGAGATATGTAGGAAGCGGATCCTTATTACATAGTAGTGTAGTCGGAAACATTATAATGAGGTTTATGAAACATCTAGTGGGTCATCTAGAAGCGTGAATCAACTTACGTCTTTCAAACAAGACATCGACATAGTCGAAAAAGTATAGTAAAAAATGGAGGGTAAAAGGAAGGACGAGACAGTGGAAAATGAATAGAGTCAATGAAGGAATGGAGACACATAGTCAGGGTGGGACCATGTGAAGGAACGTAAGGAATAGCGGCGATCGATATTTTGCTACTCAGAAAGGATCATAGTGGGTGTATTGTCTAACAACCATGGCCTTCACAATGGCTGTAAACTGTGAACGGTCGATCTATTCCTTGGCGAAACGGAGATTGTATAACAAAAAAGATTTTCACCTGGACCCCCTGTGAATCATATAATCTTCATTTTCGGGTGTTCGATTCCGAGTCGACTTAAACTTTTTTGGTCTAAAATGATGGTTTCGTTTTGTTTGAAGACGTAGGTTTTAAATTTAGAAAATTTTTCTCCCTTCTCACTTACTGTACTCGGAAGGATGCTAGTGAGGTTTATGAGTTATCTAGTGGGTCGTCTAGTAGCCTGAACCAACAAAAGTCTTTCACACAGGACATCTAGTTAGAGGCGGAGGATATTAGGTAACAGAAAGGAGTCGAAAAATATAGAAAAAAATGGAGGGTAAAGGGAAGGACGAGACCGTGGAAAATGAATAGAGTCAATGAAGGAATAAAGACAGAATCTCCATTCACATTGTATTGAGTGAACTATGTGAAGGAACATTAGAAAAAGGGGCGATCGATATTTTGCTCCTGGGAAGGGATCATAAAGTGGGTGTATTGTAAAACAATAAAGGTCTTCACAATGGTTGTAAACTGTGAATGGAGAAAACAGGGGTCAGATACACAGTGTCCCTGGCTGACTACTATAAAGAATGTCTCAACTTTGTCATTTCTGTATTTTCATTATGCTTCGAAAAATGCTTTAAAAATCTGTTCATTGTGCTTCAAATTTGATGAAACTTGTATCATTGAACTCAGCTTGTCAAGAGCTTTCGAATGAGTATAATCATGACCCACATTGCACAAATTTCAAAATTGGGTCCCCCTACTCTGGATTACAGTAGTTTTCGTGGCGAGACCCAGCTTCTAGCAAAACCTATCTTGATTATACTCATTTTGAAGCTCACAACTAGCCGAGTTCAATAATACTACTTTCATCACAGTATCACCAAGTTTAATTCAGTATAACTCAATTCAAAGCTGATTCATTCAATACTACACAATACAATGTCTCATATACGTCGAGTTGATTGAGAGAGAGAAAAAAAGAATCAGTTTGTCGTCTGCGGGGGCCAATTCAAGTAGTTGAATTCACACTGCTCAACATCCTTCAAGTTCACCACACCCGGCGATGAGAGGTCACGGTAGCCGCCGTCCTGAAAAAATAGGAATTTGGACTTTGTATCGGAAAGTACGCCAAGGGCACTAAAAACGCGCCAAGGCACCTAATATGCGCCAAAGCACCAAATATACGTCAACGAGAGCCTTGGCGCAATTTCAGTGCCCTGACCCGTTTTCAGTGCCTTGGCGCAATTTCAGTGCCTTGACCCGTTTTCAGTGCCTTGGGGCAATTTCAGTGCCTTGACGCGTTTCTCGTGCACTACACACTCACAATCACAATATTCGAATCGCATCTCGGCGAGCGAATCATGTGCAGTTTGAAATTCTTCTTTCCGAAATTTTTGGAGCGGAAGAATTGATGGAACAAGTACTTCTCGTTGACGTATCCGAATGCGATTTCGATCTGAAAACCGAGCCGATTGCTCATGCTAAAAAAAGTGTGCTCTATTACCAATTCATGATCATCACCCATCGAGACATCGGGCTCATTGAGAATCGTCAATTTCAGCTTATTCATCAGCTGAGCGTCCGGAAGAGCGACTGGTTCATTGGAATCCGGTGGAATGTAGAATCCTTCTTCGATGAAGAAATCCAACGTGTCTTCGGGTTTCATCGCCGTCGCGTAGTCCGTGATGGGCGAGTCGGACGCCCAGAAGCGGATCCTGAAACGCGTCAGTGAAGGTGGTGGCACGGGAAGTGCGCCAAGGAACCGAAAATGCGTCAAAGGCACTTGACATGGGTCAAGGCACAAAAAGTGCACCAAAGGCACTAGAAGTACACCAAGACACCAAAAACGCGTCAAGGCACTAAAAATGCGTCAAAGCACCGAAAGGCGCATTTCTAGTGTCTTGACGCGTTTCTGGTCTCTTGACACACTTTTGGTGTCTTGACGCATTTCCCGATCTCCTTACCATTGACAATTGCTCATCTCAAACTCGATCTTCTGCACGTATCCACCGACGACTCGAAGCGCCGGTTGGAATAAGTGATAGGTGGCCGTCGAGATGAAGGGCGAGTGCTCGTGAACCGGTTTTCGAGACCCGAACACGCCCACTTTCTCGTAGTTGGAGCATTGCTGCTTGATCTGCGCCAACTGGTTTTCGATCGTCAGATCTTTGAGGAACTGGAAAAAAGTTTGATCTACCATCCAGAATTTGATCTACCCCTTCTACTCACCGCCAGCAAGTCCACAGTCTTTGTCGAGTTGGCTGTCGAGGCAATACTAATCGTTGGAATCGGGTCCCCATCCTTCTTGCTACCATCTGGCAACCATTTGGGCCATTTGTCCTTGTGCGACGGCGAATTTTCAGCGGTGAAGATTGGCGCGAAATCGCCCATTCCCGGCTTATTGACCTCACACATTCGACTAAAACGAAGATTCGCGAGTTTTGGGGATGTTGCACGAGAAACGCGTCAAGGCACCGAAAGTGCGTCAAGGCACGAAAAATGCGCCAAGGAGCTCAAATCTCGCTAAAACCATTCTAATTGAAGTTTCGAGCTCCCTGACGCACTTTCGGTGCCTTGACGCGTTTCTCGTGCAACCTCCCCCACCTGTTCGTCAAAATGAGCAAATCCTTGTCGGCCAACGACCATTCCAAATCCGAATACATGCTCGAGTCTTTCAACATTTCCATCCACTTATTTTCATCGGTCGGCTCCTCGTTGAACACTCGGATAATGTAGTTTCCTTGAGCATTTTGTTGGAATTCGAGAGAACCCTCCACATAGAACTTTTCGACTTCTTCGGCGTTCGCGTCGGCTTCTGTGATCGAGTTTTTTGGATTTGGCACCGAAAATGCGTCAAGACACCGAAAACGCGTCAAGGCACCGAAAATGCCAAGGATTTTCTTGACGCATTTTCAGTGCCTTGACGCGTTTCTCGCCACCGTGACCTACTAAAGTGAATTTTGCGGATGTGTGGGTAGAACTTGACGTAGGAAGTGTCACAGTCGAACTCGTCAAATCTTTGCTTGCCATCGTAGATTTTCGATTTGACCGCGCAAAGATAGATTCTGAAGTGAAAACTCGTTGTTGACGCGATTTCGGTGCATTGCACGAGAAACGCGCCAATGACACTTTCAACTCATTTTGGGTGCCTTGACGCGTTTCTTGTGCCCTTGACGAGTTTCTCGTGTCCTTGACGCGTTTCTCGATACTCACGCATGGCAATATTTCGGTGGCCAGAAATAGACGCCGAAACTTCTCTCGGCTGAATTCACCGGCCAAATCGACGCCCATCCCGGACGTTCTTGATCGCTGAAAACGGAAAAAAAATCGATTATCGATTTTTTCGTTCCTAAAATCTTACTGCGTCATGAACTTGAGCGCATAGGATCCACGAAGCTCGCTGAGTTGTTCCGAGAAGTCGTACGGCTCGTACTTGGTTGGTGGTGGTGGAGGAGCGGGGGGCGTGGTCGGCGCGTCGGTGGGCGGAGCTTCGGTTATTGTGGAGTCTGATGCAGTACCGTCGGGTACTGTAGAAGCTTCGTCGACGGGTACCGTAGCCGGTGAAGGATCAGCAGTTGAGGAGGAGGAGTCATCGGCGTTGATGGTCCAGGGGGCGGAGACAAGGAGCAGGAGAAGGAAGAGCTGGAAGAACGGGAAATGCGTCCTGGACGACTGAACACAGTTTGAGGCACGAAAAGTACGTCAAGGCACCAAAAATACGTCAAGGCACCAAAAATACGCCAAGGCACCAAAAGTGCGTCAAGGCACCAAAAGTGCGTCAAGGCACCAAAAGTGCGTCAAGGAACGAAAAGTACCTCTTGACGCGTTTCTCGTGCACCTCTCTCCCAAAACTACCGTAATACCTTTGCGCATCTCGCGTCGTCCTGGATTCTCATCGTTTTCATCTTCAATTCGTACGTTTCTCTTCTCGCAGCGCCAAAAGTTTCGTCCAATTTTTTCGGGGGCAAAAAAATCAATCGATATTTCTTTGGCCCGCGATCGAAAAATCACACAGGTCTCGAGACTCGGAATGGGAATGTGTTTGGAAGGAGCGGGAGATTTGAATTTTTCGGAAAAGCGGGGATTTTTGGTGACGTGGAAAATGGGTTTGAATGTTTCCGGGGGAAAAGGGGCGGGGCTTCCACGAGTTTTTGATTTTTTTTTTTGGTGCTCTTAACGCTTTTCATGTGCCCTTGACGTGATTCTCGTGTCTGGACACAATTTCAGTGCATTGACGTGTTTCTCGTGACTTGATGCAAACTCTGTGTCTCGGCGAATTCCTCGTGGCCTTGACCGTTTCTCGTTTATTGACACATTTCTAGTTCCTTGGCGCATTTCTAGTGCTTTGACGTGTTTCTCGTGTCTCGACACAATTTCATTACCGTTGACGTCTTTCTTGTGCCTTGACCCATTCCCTACTATTCTTGTCGCAACTTCAGAACTCTTTCAAAAAAAAATACGAATGAATATATATTAACTTTTTCATAATTAAACAAAAAAGAACCGATCGAATGACAACACAAAAAGAGAGAACCTCGGATATTAATCGAATCAAAAAAGCGTACAGAATAAGACACACACTTAACATTTTTGATTTAAAAGATTAGAGAGAGAGAGAGCGAGAATTAAAGAAAAAAAACGCATGATTCTTTAAAAAAGGCCGATACCTGCATATGATTTGAAGAAGGGGGGAGGAGGAGGACAGAAATTAAAAAAGGAAGAAAAAAAATCAAAAATTGAGATACTCGTTTTGATAAGAATGGGGAGGGGAGGTGGATCTTTGGTACTTCACAGGTGGCCTAGAAATCCAAACCAAAAAGTTAGGCCATATGAGGGAAAAAAAAGAGAAAGAGAAAAGTGAGCTATAAAACCCGTTAAAATGGCTCGATTTGATTTCCGTCGAGTTTTCGAGTGATGGCCGAGATTTTTGTTTTGCAAAAAATGGGGATTTCTAGGTCCCAAAGAACAAGAAGAGAAAGAAAGGAAAAACAGGATAATAGAGTAATGAGATCTTAGGCGAGTCGAAGCGTGTGTCCGTTGATGTTGTTGTTGTTGACGCGATTCGAGTTGTGCGTACGCTCGTGCTTCGTCAGATGGTCGCTTCGCATGAACTTCTTGCCGCAGTGATTGCACGCGAAACGCTTCTCGCCGGTGTGGGTGCGACGGTGACGTTGCAGTTCGTCGCTTCTGGAAAAATTGATGTTGGGCTCAGGCTTTTAGGCTTAGAGAGATGTTAGGCTCAGGCTTAGAGAGATTTTAGGCTTAGGATTAGTGAGATTTCAGGCTTAGGTTTAGTGAGATTTCAGGCTTAGGTTTAGTGAGATTTCAGGCTTAGGTTTAGAGCCATTTTAGGCTTAGGGTCAGGCTCAGAAAAATGTTAGGATTACGCTTACTGAGATTTTAGGCTTGGGCTTAGAAAATTTCAGGCTCAGGCGCAGGCGTTAGACTGCGCTATTGGGCTGATCCTGGCGTTTAGGCTTTGGCCCAGGCTTAGAGAGATTTCAGACTCAGGCTTAGGCTTAGAGATAAGTTAGCCTTAGACTTAGAGAGATTTTAGGCTTAGGCTCAGGCTTAGAGAGAATATAGGCTTAGGCTCAGACCCATTTCGAGCCGAAAAAATTGCATTTTTTTCGCGTCTCACTCCGAATCTTCAAACTCATAGTCAGCAAAAAATCCGACGAATCGTTTTCCAAATGCACTACCTCGTGAATCGCTTCATGCAGTGTTGCCAGTCGCACGCGAACGGCTTGTTTCCGGCGTGTCCGCGAAGATGGGCTCTCAGGTGCGACGTCTTTCCGTACGTCTTTTGGCACAGATGACAAATGTGGATGCGCGATTTTCCGTCGCCTCTGAAAATGAAGAAAATTCAATATTATCATTCCGAAAATGACACAAAAAAATGGACACGAAAACTGAACTAATTCGGGATTCGTGGCCCAGGAGACTTCAGAAGGCTTCAGAATGTGATGGAGGCCTTTAGTAGCCTCCAGGCTAGGCCAGAATCCTTCAGAAGCCTCCAGCAATCTTCAGGATGCTCCAGAATCATCTAGAGTCCTTCATAAACGTCCAGAAAGCCTCGGAAGGTTCTAGGAGTCTTCAGAACCCTTCGAAATCCTTGAGAATCCTGCTTGATCCTTAATAAGCGTCCAGGAAGTCTCAGGAGGTTCTAGACGTCTTCAGAATCCTCAAGAATCCTTCAGAATCCCTCAGAATCCTCCAGATTCACTCAGAATCCTTCAGGATCATCTGGAATTCTTCAGAACCCTCCAGAGGCGTCCAGCAAGCTCCAGGAGCTTCCAGGCGTCTTCAAAATCTCCCAAAGCTTTTCTAGACTCAAAACGGCTCAACCTCCTCAATTTTTTTTCCCGCTTTCCGGGGTCAAAATTTCCATGTTTCTCTACTCACTGTCTCGTGTTCTGCACACAATTCGGGCAGGTGCACGCGCATCGCTTCGGCGCCTCGCCGCCCAGTCCCGGCGAGTTCACATCGTAGTCCGTGGACATCATCATCGAGTCGTCGCTCATCGGATGCTGCATCTGCTGTTGCTGTTGTTGGGGACGGTGAATCGGTGGATTCTGGAAACAAGGAAAGGCTAGAAACACAAATTTTGCGTCGAAATCTTACCCTTCTCGGCGGCGCCGCCGGCGGTGGCCCCTCGTTGGTAATGATCCACTTCTGCGGGTCGTTGGGATCCTGTTGGAAGTGCAGGTTGCCTGAAAATTGGAGAATTCGAGTTCAGAATTCTTCAGAATCTTCTAGAATCCTCCAGAAGCCTTGAGACCCCTCCAGAATCATTCAGAATCATTCAGAATCATTCAGAATCATCCAGAATCCTCGAGAGCCCTTCAGAATCCTCCAGAACCTTTTCAGTCTTTTTTGAGATTTCATGGGATCCTCAAGAGCTCTTCAAATCTGTTACGATCCTCCAGAATCTTCTAGGACCCTTTGGGACCTTCCAAGAACCTCCAAAACCCTCCAGAATCTCTCCGAACCCCTGAGACACCGCCAGGAACGTTTAGAAGCCTTCAGAATCCATCAGACACCTCCAGAATCCTCTAGAGATCTCCAGAATCTCTCAGAACCCTCCAGGAACGTTTGGAACTCTTCAGAATCTTCTAGAGACCTTCAGAACTTCTGGAATCTCGAGAATCCTTTGGAGTCATCCTGAACCCTTCAGAATGTTCCCAAAGCCTTCAGATACCTCCAGAATCATCCAGAATCATCCAGAATCCTCTAGAATCCTCCAGAACCCCTAAAAATCCTCCAGAATCATCTAGAATCGCTCAGAACCCTCCAGGAACGTTTAGAACCCTTTAGAATCCTTCAGAGACCTCCATAATCCTCTAGAGATCTTCAGAATCCTTCAGAAATCTCTAGAATCCTTTGGAGTCATCCTGAATGCTTCAGGATGTTCCCGACGTCTTTAGATACCTCCAGAACTCTCCAGGAATCATTAGAATCCTCAAGATCCCCTCTGGAAACGTTTAGAACCCTTCAGAATCCTTCATAGACCTCCAGAATCAGACCCTGAAACTAGTGGGCAGAAAACCACTGAAAAAATGAAGGACGTGATTTTTTTTGAAATTTTTTTGAATTTTCTTGAAAACCAAGCGATTTTTTGAAACTTTTTTGAATTTTTTTGAAAACCAAGTGATTTTTTGAAACTTTTTTAAAAAACCATGTGATCTTTTTTTTTCCTGCCCACAGAGTTTCAGGGTCTGCTCCAGAATCCCCCAAAAACCTCGTCCAACCTCCTACTCACCCAGCGTTATCCTCTGCTGTCCTCCCATCGACGCCATCGCTCCGCCTCCTCCTCCACCACCACCAGACGTCGAGGCTCCGCCCCCTCCATTGCTCAACCTCTGCTGCTGCTGTTGCTGCTGTTGCCCACCATTCACCAATCCAGCCGGCGCAATCGGTATCGGCTCCCTTCTCTGTGGTACTTGTTGCATTTGCTGTTGTTGTTGCTGTTGTTGTTGTTGTTGGACTTGCTGTTGGGACCCCCCATTGCCAATGATTCCAGCGCCAACTTGGTCAATTACCTGGAAAAAAACGGGAAATTTTAGCATGTGCAATGGGGCTAAAAATGGGCTAAATAGCCTCAAAATGACCTCAATTCCTCAAAAAATTGGGCGAAAACTTGAAAATCCCAAATCTCAACATTTCTTGGCTCAAAATCACTCAAAATTTGCAATTTTTCCACTCCAAAGGCTCAAAATCTTTCGATTTTCCCGCTTTTCCCACTTTCTCGCTACCTGATCAATCGACTCCATCCCTCTATGCTGCTGCTGCTGATGGTGTTGCTGTTGTTGAGAGGACCCCGGCTGCTGTTGCTGCATCTGCATCTGAGTCATCATCACCGTCTGTGGCTTCTTCTCGCCGGGTTGCAGTTGTATCGGCACAAAGTGGACCTGTAGAAAAAGAGGTTTGAAATCGCTCGAAAATTAGTCTAAAATAGCCGAAAATGACCAGAAATCGCTCAAAAATTAGCCAAGGCTTCGCAAAATTGAAATTTGCTGAGAATTTGTGGACAAAAATTGAGCCATTTTCGTGAAAAAATGACACCAAAGATGGCCTGAAATCGCTCGAAAAAGAGCCGAAATTCCGAAAAATTGATTTTCTCCGTCATTTCGGGTCGAAAAACTTTTAAAGCTTCAGCGTCCAAAACCTAGTGATTTCAAGTAAAACTGGCCTAAAAACGACGAAAATTGGCCTAAATCTCTCAAAAATGACTCAAATCGCACTAAAAACTGTCCAAAAATGACTATAAATTGCTCAAAAATGCTCTGAAAGCCGTCAAAACCTCCGAAGCGCTAGAAATCATTACGAGTCGGTCGGAAAATGTCTAAATTTCTTCTAAAACGTCGTAAAACCGCACAAGATCGATGAAAAATCATTGAAAATCGTTAAAAACTGCCTAAATCCCGTTGAAATCTCGTAAAAATGCAGCTGAAACCCCGAAACATCTTGGAGCCATTTTCAAAAAAAGCAAAATTCAAATTTTTCGAAAATTTCAAAAACTCATTTTTTCTCAACCCTTTTTCTTATCAGTGTCTCCTTTCAAGAAACAAGAAAAAAAGTGAGCCACGCCCATTTTTTTTTTCGAACAAAAATCAAAATCACCAAGCCTCTAAAAATTTCTACTGATAAGGGTGTGGGAAAGCACACAGAAATTAAAAAAAAGCAACTTTCACCGAGAAAGTGGAAAAAATAACTGCGAAACGATAGGGAGAGAGAGAGAGAGAGACGCAGAGGCATAAACATGGCGCTAATTCGAAAATCCGTCCAAAAAATGGGGCGGAGCTTCCCGTGTGGAAAAAGTGGGAGGGAACTTTTCGCCGGAGAGCTTTCTGTCGAATTCTAGGCCACGACTAATTCTTCCACCAAATCGTCTTGAGCAAAAAAGTGGGTGGAGCTAAACTCAACCATGTAGAGGGGCGGAGCGTAACGAAAAGCACATTTTCGATGATTTTTCGAGATTTTCAGGTTGAAATTCGTTATTTTTTCGGGGGAAAATCGAAAATCTTGGGTAGGCCTTAGGAGTCTAGCTCAATTTTTCATAATTTTCAGGTCATTTTTTCTCAATTTTCCTCGATTTTTGGCCATTTTCAGTGCCTCTAGACAAAGCTTTTGGGGTCTGGTCATTTTTTCTCGGCCCTTTTTCCGAATTTCGGCTATTTTCAGTGGCCTAGAAGCTCACCTGCCGCCCATTGGCCTGATTCTGATTCGGCTGCAGCAGGTAGACCTGCGATCCGTCGGACGTCGTCGCTCTCGTATGGCCCACCCCCATCATTTTCTGTTGCTGCTGTTGCTGGGGATGCTGTTGCTGTTGCATTTGTTGCTGTTGAGAAGGTCCAGGCTTCGACATTTGTCTTGTCTTGAGTCTTTCTGTAGTCGTCGACCAGTGGGGGGCAACGACGAGGGCTATCCAGGCGATTCAGAACACGTCGTGAAGAGAGAGTGGGCTCAGAAGGACGAGAAGAAGAAGACGTCGACGATGAATTTGATTTTTTGCTTCTTCTTTAGGGAAACACCCGTTTGACTAGAAGGGTGTTGGAGATCTGCAAAAAATGGGCGGAGTTTCGAGGTGCTTCTATGACGAAAAATGAGAAAAAAACGGACGGAAAAGAAAGAAGATCGACGACGAAATAAAAGAAGAGCGATAAAAAAAATGAGAGAGAAAAAAGAGGGGCGGAGCTAGAGAAGAGTGGGGCTCGCACATCAGAAGTTCTAACCTCTTCAGAATATTTCAAAATCCGAATTTCAGGAGAATTCAAAAAGTCACCATAATCTCCGTTAAATTCCCTATCGATTGGTACAAGTTTCGCTAGAATCTGTCAACTACCAAAATAGTTACGGTTTAGCTGTGATCGACGTCTTCTGACGTCTCCAGAAACCCTCAAAATCCAAGTTTTCGAGAAATTCAAAAACTGCTCATGATCTCCACCCAATTTCTTATCGATTGGTATGAATTTCATCAGAATTGGTTCACCGATAAAAAAGTTATGAGCCAAACAAATGACACCGTTTTTGAAGACCTCAGAAACGGCGTCTTTTGATGTCTTCAGAATCCCTCAAAATCCGAATTTTCGGAAAATTTCAAAAGTCATCATGAGCTCTGTAAAATTTCCTATCAATTGGTACAAGTTTCACTAAAATCAGTCAACTGTCAGAACAGTTACAGACTCAACCAGAGTTTAGCTGTAATCAACGTCTTCTGACGTCTCCAGAATCTCCCAGAATCCTGTTTTTCGAAAATTTCAAAAACTGCTCCTGATCTCCATCGAATTCCCTATCAATTAGTACAAATTTCATCAAAATTGATCCACCGAAAAAAAAGTTATAAGCCAGACAAATACTCGTCTCCCAGTGTTCTAAATCCCAAACAAAACCTAGACCAATTGTCAGCAAATTTTCTGGAGAAGCTTCTAGAGATTCATCTGAAAAAAAATCCTCCAGAATCTCTCTGATATCTTCTACATCATCGCTAGAAGTCCAGGTTCATTCCAACCCAACCAACACCCACCCACAGATCCCTCTAATCCCTCCCCCCAAGAGTTCAAATCCCCTACGAAAAAAAGTTCGACCTCTACAGGAAAAAAATTGGGAATGAAAAATCAAAAGAGACGCAGAGAAAAAACACTCCTTCATACATAGAGACAGTGTATGTTTGTGTCTGTATGTGTGTGATGGTAGTAAAGTTGTTGATCGAAAAAAAAGAAAAAGTGGGCGTGGCCTAATTCGAAGTAATCGACAAAACTGGTCTCTTCCATCATCGATCACGTGGCCAGAGAGACAGATTGACAAACTAATAATAACAGAAACAGCGAAGAAGAAGAAGAAAGAGGAGGAGAAAAGGAAGAGAGGGGGGTGTCTCTCTTCAGTGGGTGGAGTGTATGTCAGTGTCGACGAAGGGGGAGGGGACTGGTCATAAGGGGTGGAGAGAAGAAAAGGAGGAGGAGGAGAAGAAGAAGATAGGGGAGAGAAAGAGACGAATCGATCGAATTTTGGAGAGAGAGAGAAGGCTGCACGACGACGTCTTCTTCTTTTTCTTTGTCACAATAGAACAAAAGGGGGAGGGGTCTCGAGTGGAAACAAAAAAAACGAGGAAGATGGATGAAAAGTGGGCGGAGTCTGAGTCGCAGCTCTCGAAGACTGCCAAATTCGAAAAAACCATCAAATTTTATGGCTGAGCAATCTCGCTGACTATGAGATTCTCCAAAACCTCGCTTTTTTTCGAATCTTGGGGACTCTGACCTTGCGCTCTTCGCTCAAGAGCTTCAGATTCTTCAGAATTTCGATATCGTCTTAAAAGCCTGAGCTCAAGTCAAGCTGAATCAAGCCTGGGGTCAAATCAAGCCTGAGCTCAAATTAAGCCAAATCTAGCCTAAGCTCAAATCAAGCCATGATCAGTTTTGACCGTTTGGCTTGACTATTCGAG
This sequence comes from Caenorhabditis sp. 40 LS-2015, assembly GCA_900536305.3. NCBI lineage: Eukaryota > Metazoa > Nematoda > Chromadorea > Rhabditida > Rhabditidae > Caenorhabditis > Caenorhabditis tribulationis. The sequence goes on along the minus strand of LR546075.1, from coordinate 89,673 downwards.
GACACCGGGTGCATACGAAAGCGAGAGAGTTCAAATTCCCGCCAACAGAATCCTCTCAGAAGTAGACTGAGCAATCGCTTGCTTGACATTCAGCTGAAACACTTTCAGGTCTTCAGAATCCCAAGATGCTCAGATTCAAGGGAGGCGGAGCTTCTGAACATCCTCCAAAAAATCGATGAAAAATTCAAAAAAAAGGGCGTGCCCTTGGTTGAAAACATCACACCAACCCCCAGAGACAAAAACCGATGATCGCAGAGGGTGGGGTCTCTCCAAAAAGAATTGTTGGAGGAGGACGGGCAAAGCGGATTGTGGGTGGAGAGTGTGTGTGTGGGGGGAGAAGGAAAAATGAATGAATAGTCGAGGAGAGGGGAGGGCTGCCGCCCGCCGCGAGAGAGAGACAGAGAGAGACGACAACGACCCTCCCCTCACCTGCCCTTTCTCTCTCTCTCTTTCTGATGACAGAAGAGACTGTCGGGTTGGAGAAATAGTGTGGCCGGCGAAGAGAGTGCCCAGACACTTTCTGTGTTAATTGATCGAAAAGAGACAGTGCTTTGTGTGTGTGGTGTGTGTGTGTGTATGCGAGTCGTTAGGAGCCCTCTTTCGGAATGAGGGCGTGGCCTAGGAAAATTCGCGGGTTGAAACTTCTAGGCCATTTGTGTAAGAACAGTCTAGACGTCCTCTAAAGGCTAGACGTCCTCTAAACATCCACCAGGTTCTCTTTAGGGAAGGGTCTTAAGGCTCAGACCGTAAGTGGGCGTGGCCAAAAAGTGAAACTGGGCGTGGCTTACAAATCTATAAGCAACTTGAATCAAGGTGCTCCCGATGCTTCCCGGTGAGCTCTCGACCAGGTAGGGCAGTTCTGAAGTGAGACAAGGGATGTTGTGGGGGACAGTCAAAAAATGGGCGTGGCTTAGAAATCCGGCAGGTTTCTAGGCCCACCCTGAACCTCTTTAAACTTGCGAGCTGATCCGGACCACCAGAGCCGAGACCCCCAACTGGGGGTCTTGGGGTCTTTTCAACGAGAACGGGGGCGTGGCCTAGAAAACTCCCTGGGCCAACATCCAAGCCCTCTATCTCTGGTCTACAATGAAAGGTTGCGAAACTTTCGAGGGGGAGGTACTAATTCCCTCTAGAGTCGGATGGATGTTTCGAAATTTCGATTGATCGGTGGTCTAGAATTTCGAAAGCGATGGGCGTGGCTTGACCCTCTAGATGACAAACTGGTCATTGAAATCTTCGGATCACCACATTCTGACCCAGAACTCTCCGAATTCTCGAAGCGAGTGGGCGTGGTCTAGAAGACCTCCTACTTCCTTCCGCTTGACTCTTCGTCAAAACAAGTCAGGTATGCAGATCTCCACGGAGCCAAAGCCAACATCTCATTAGATGAGAGGGGGCGGAGTATTTCAAAAAATTTCAAAAAACCTGGCAAGCAAGCAACAACCCGAAAAAAAAGTGGGTGTGTGCTGGCTGCTCTCATGTTTGCCCCCCTCTAACCGTGTCAAGTGAGTGTGTGGTGCTGCTCTCCCCGCCCGTTATCATTAGTTCGGGTTGTTAGGGAGAGAGAGAGAAGGGTAATAACTCTGACTCGTTTCTTTTGAAGTAACGGACAATAATGTTCTCTTTTGTTTGCTCAGATCCATCAAATCCTTTTCGTTTGATCACTGATGAAAATGGCCGGACGGAGGTTCACTATGCCTAAGGCTAGTGTCATTGACCCATCGCTGATGGTCTAAACCTTCTGATCAGCTGTTAACCAGCTGAAAGCTCTCAGACCGAGAGAGGTGGTCGGAAAACCTTGGGTCATCTTTCGAAAGAGACCCAAGACATCCAGTGTCTGGATTTCAGACAACTGGGCGGAGTCTGGATTCTCAAAAACCCATAGATCGTCCGAGCTCAAAATGGAGCATGGAACCGTATCGGGACTGTCTAGAGATTCACATCGAAATACCTTAGGGTCCGCCCAAATCCTTCAGAAACACCGAAGAGCCTTCAGACCTCTCCAGAACGCTGTGACACCCTTCAAAAGCTTCTAGAAGGCTCTAATCCTCTCTTGAACCTGACACTGAAACTTGCTGAGAAAGGACGGCTGACTGAGCCAAGATCAACATAAACCTGGTGAAGATCGTCAGGTTGATTCATCAGAACCCATCGATTGCTTCCCAAGCTTGTTCGTTTTAAAACACCTGGTGAAGATTTCGTTCTAGCTATCCAGTCATACACTCGGAGAAATCGAGATTCTGGAGGTCTTATGCTTCAAATCCTCATTGGATCCAAGAACCTCCAAACAAATGGTTCAGAAACAAGATCACATCACAAAACTCTACAGTCTTTTCCTGGAAAGGGGCGGAGCCTCCCAAAAAAAGTGGGCGGAGCTTGCCAACTCTTCGAATCTCTTCGAAACCCATCACTCAAACCGTTTGGTAGGCATGTGTACCTGACACAGTTTCAATCGACAGACCAAAAAAATAAAACGTACGTGACGCTATGAAGGGAGGAAGAAGAGGAGGAGGAGGAGTGTGTTGGAAAATAGGCGGGCGCCGCCGCCGAGGGGAAGGAGGGGAGAATCATCACCATCGACAACACACAGAGAGGAGAAGAGAAGAGCGCAAACAAAGCGATAGCGGGAGAGAGAGAGAGAGGAAGCCTCTCCCACTTCTCCTCCCCTCATGATCGGTGCGGGCCGCCTCGTTTTGCTGTGCCCGCCCGCCCGCCGCGCCCCATGTATAGAGACATCTTCTTCCTTTCCTTCTTGGCCTAGAAAACTTCTCTTCCACGTGGTGTGCTAGCCTAGGTGTCAGGTGACCGTGACCCTTTGATAAGAACGACGACTCGACCCGAAGAAAAAAGAATTGGGGGGAAGGGCGGAGAGAAAGAGGAAGCCTCCTCCTCCTCTGCAGGTGGAGCGAAGCCATATGACCTGTCAGTAGCGGGGGGAGGGGAGATGATATGATAACTACTAGAGTGTTAGGGAAGACGGGGAACTGGTCAGGTCGATGATCGCCTAGATGTTCTTCTATCTTTGCAGAAGTTGCAAGTACGCTCTATGGCAGTCTGAATGATTTTTGACCTCTAGAATCTCAACAATTGGGATCCACAGTGTCCTTGTATCCGCTCTATTATCTTCCATCACCCACTGATGGACTGATCACGGGTCTGGAGAAGTCCAGCTGAACAGGAACATAAGCAATGCTCGGAAGAGTTCCAAATCCTGATCTCATGGGATGTTTTATCCCCGGAAATCCTCATCTCCCTAAAGTCAAAGGGCCTCTTCATGGTGGTGAATCTTCTCAACCTCCTTCTAATCTGGAAGCCCGACATCAGAAACAATCTCATTATTATTGTTTCTTGTTGAGCCCAGATTAGTGTTAATGAGATATGGGCGGAGCTTGACACAATGGAAGACCGTCTAAGACAAGCCGATCCACGAACCATCGGAATCCCAAATGATGCTCAGACTCATATTTTTTCTCTGATAGTGACGTCCACATATCAACGCACTCTGGATTTGAATCCAGCTCAACAGAAATGGCTCAGCGGCACACCACATCACAGATCATTTTTCAGCTCATCCCCGGATCTCAGTCCATCCTCGAGTTCGGGATAATCCAGATTCTCGGAGGGGCTCTTTTCAGGTCAACTCCTGGAAAAGTCGACTCAAACCGGGGGGGATAATCCAGCTCTATCTGCAAGAGGGAGGAGGAGGAGAAAGATGTCACTTCCAGGTCGTTTTGGCTCGGAGGCGGGGTTCTGAGCCCCAAAGTACATCCATCCTCTAGAAGTCGTTGTATTTGAGATCCAGAGTCTATGAGCCCGGATTCCTAGCCCAAGGACACCAGGCGTTCCAGTCCTGGAAGACCATGGATTCTCGGACCCCCAGCAGACTCTGGTTGCTCTTCAGACTCCGATTCTAGGCTCCGCCTCCAGTTGATTCTGAATCCTCTCCACGTTCTAGATTCCTCCGTTAGTGTATTTCGAATTATGGATTCTGGATTCTAGACCTCTTCTGACTCCGCCTTCAGTGGATTCTGTCTCTTTTAGACCTCTTTGGCTCCAACTGCATGGAAACCCTCTAGACCAAATTCAGCTAAGAGAATTCTGGGTCTATGACTCTTCGTGATCTCCAAGACGTCCTGGTGGAGATTCTGACTCCTCGAGCCTCCAGAATCCCAAATCTTCCGATCTTCAACCTCCGGCTTCCCCCCTCGTATGTACGGTACCGATTGAAGAGCACTATATTCCACCCTCCTCCCCGCTTCGAACACAAACAACACATACCGGGGCGAAAAAGGAGGAGGAGGGAGTGGATTGCTCACCGCCCAGTTTTGTATGTATGTGATGTGTGTGTGTGTGTCTCGTTGTTTGCCCACCTCCTCCCTCCCCCCTCTTCGCCCGCCTCGAAAATCTTTCGGAGGCCCGCCTCACGATGAAGAAGAAGAAAGATGATGAGTGCTAGGCTGAGAGAAAAACGAACAGCGAACGGAACAGGGGGGATTTGGGCGGAGGGAAATTGAAAAAAGAGAAAAAAACACGAAGACGAGAAAGACCGCGAGAAAAATACCAACAGGAACACCTGGTCGACGGAGAGAGAGAGAGAGAGAGGTGGAGAGGGGAAGAATGAAAATGACTTGTGAACACTTCGGAGGCGGCGAAATGAGAGAGCCAAATTGGAAGGGGAAACAGGGCCAACTAGCCAACTTCTAAGACCCATGAGAGGTTGAAAACCAAACTCGAAGACCCCAGTGGGCGGAGCTTAATCTCAAGCTTTCCGACCGGAAAAATCTGAATCTAGGATCTTCAGGCTTATGAACCGATCTTGGAAACAAGCCTTTCATCTCCCTCATGAAGCTCAAGACTTCACGGTGGGCGTAGCTTAATAATTAGGCCACGCCCACTTTTCAATTTCAGCGAGATAATCTTGAAATTCAATTTGATTTTGGCGGGAAATTTCGGCACATCAAAAATTGAAAATCTCAAAGTCCGGAAATGCCTCGGAAATTGAAAACTAGGTATCAGATAAGAATGCGATTTTGGCGGGAAAATCGGGGATTTCGAAATCCGCAACACCCCAAATTCAAAAATCCCGGGAATCGCACCAGGTCGGTTCCTGTCACCCCCCAGGTTTGTCAAAACTTTTGGCGGCAAATTCAAATTTCATCTCTCTCTCTCTCTCTCTCTGCTCCTCTTTCTTCTTCTGTCTTTCTCTCTCAGCCACTGATAAGACTTTGTTATTCTCCCCCCCCGCCCTGCTCTCTTTCTCCTCCTCTTATTCGAAAATGACAGAGGGTATATCAGATGGACTATGATGTCACCGGAGGGAAAGAGAGAGAGAGAGAGAGAGAGAGAGAGAGAGAGAGAGAGAGAGAGAGAGAGAGAGAGAGAGAGAGA